>CM056197.1:5796968-6284468 GCA_029692085.1 Gymnothorax javanicus
TTCTCACAAGCATAGCAATGCAAGCCCACACATACACACATGCTCACACTCTCTCGCCCTCACGCTTGCACATGCCTACACACACACACACACACACGTACACAAACGTTTTTCCACTTCCTGGTCTCTTAGAGACGCCCAGGCTCGCAGCCCTGCAGTGCTACCCTACACCACCTCGGCACTCCAGTAACCCCCCACAGTGACCGCCTGCCTCTCATCTCAGGAGGACCCCAACTGCAAAACCAAAGAAGAAAAGTCTTTCATTCTTGCATTGAGACAAAGGATCTTATTTCCACTTGAAGACAAAAAAGAAAGTGAGATAGTTTGACTCATTTTCATTTGAAGGGATGAAATTCGCTATACGAGCTGACATTTTCAGTAGGTGGAGGAAAACTTTATCTAATTCAAGCCAGACTGATTTATCTAATTTCTCTCCTCCCAGAAAATCTCTGTTGAGTCCTGGGAGAATAGTTGAGTGATGGCCGGTCTGAAAATGGTGCCACAAAAACATAACCCAGATTGATTGCTGGGGAGGGGAACATAAAAAGAAACTGCCCCGGGCAAGGCCACAGAACAAAGCGCTTTGAAGAGCTTTGAGTTTACTGCCCAGGTCTGGAGAAACATGGCGGTAAAATACTTCGCTGTGATTGGTGGAGCCCTCGCAGTCAAAGCCACAATCCTCACGTCTGACCCTCCCCATACGCCGACTGGCGGTATTAATGGCTGCCTTTCTTTAAAGTCCGGTGTGGGTTGGGCGGCACGATTCTACAATACGTCAAGTCCGACCAGGGGGCTCGTGCAGACTTTGACACAGACTTTCACAGAACCTGGTCATGCAGACTACACTAGACTGCAAGCAGGGTGTGAGTATATATGAGGGGTCACAGGACCAGTTCCAAAAGGGTGTATACAAGCATTGAATTATGGCTGGAAAACTGCAAGAGATGGTGCGATATATAATTTGTTCTGCTAAAATGTATACTTTTGGGCAGACACCGATATTAATAGTTTTTTTTTTTCCATTGAGTATCATATTCACTACGGTGAGTGGGGTCAAGTACAATAGCATGTTAACCCTCAAGGCCCTGAGCTCCAGCTGACTTCACACAGCTAATGATGTCCAGTGGTTCAGTCAACATCGCAGTACATAAGCCAAGAGTCCGCTGGAGTAGAGTGGGTCCCAGCGCTCGGAAAAGGTTCCCTCCTTTCCCTCCTTTCCATGGAGATGTGCGGAGAAAAAGAGCAAGCACTGTCAGGGTATTGGGACGCCCCCCTGGAGAGCAAACGCTTGGATTCGTCAAAAAAGCTCCAACTGTCAGCCGTCCATGAAGGAATAATTCAATAAGCCACCAAGAACCCTCAACCATCACCTACACTGACGATGCTGTCAAAATGACCACACAGAAATGGATAAAACAATCAGGAATGGAGCCATCGACTTCCTAGAAGATAAATCACGTCATCGGTGTCCTTCATAAAGTGATTCTTACACGTCACCGAGGGACTGGCAAAACCGACTCGAGGGTGAAAGAAAAATAAGATCAAAAGGCCGTACAGAATGCAAACGAACACAAGCAGGGCGAGGCGATGCTCCTTAAATCGTAATAGTTGTGCTCTCACACCAGACGAGTGGTTTCCCTATAGATCCAACAGCTTCTGTCCCAGTAAGTTAAGGTGACCCGAGGACCGTTAGGCCGTGAGGCAGAGATGAATCACCTTTAGACGCATCAGTCATTCCCTGGGCTGTAGATCCATGTTTCACACATGCATTGTTATTTTAATGGAAACTCCATCGATGACTGCTTTAAAGAAAATAAACACAATCCACCACGGTGAGTCAAGCCTGTTTCCTGCTCCGCAACACCTGGCATATTTAGCCCTCGAAGCAGGACTTAACCCCTTAAACTCTAACTTCTCACTTCAGTTTTACCTTAAGAAGGTTCAGAGTCAGAAAAAGACCTTTTTTCATATTGTAAAATGTCACGAACACATTCTGTATCTGCTGGTAGCAGCGCTTCACTGAAGCTACATCACACTTATATTGAGAGAAATATTCAAAGACAGGACCCCTTGTTTATGGCCACAGCATTACATCAAATGAGAAATATCTAGATATTGTATTTTATACACATTTCCCTGTAATTCAGCAGGACATATTTGGGATCTTTGGAAACCTTTTGATCTCCACCAGAATTTATAATAGGCCTGAAGTTCCCGCGGGTCTGAGTACAGCAGCTGTGTGTACGGGTCCATAGGCTTTATGGGGTCAGGCATAATATCAAAATCAACTCCTCTAATACTGGGACGGAATAGAAAAAGGAAATGCGATGAATATAAAAACTGAGCAGATGACCGGAGACCAGCGGCTATAGAACTGAATTCCCTCACGGCAGAGTGTTACGAACAACAGAAAAAAAACAAAGAAGAAGAAGTGAATTCGGAGAGCGCAGACCTCCGCCAAGGCCCAATTCCCAATCTTGCAATCTCAAAATGTCCACTGAAGTGAAGAATAATTCATGTATCCGCCCCGCGATTCAGATCCACTCGAAGATTTAATATGTTCCTCCTCGGCACAGGCTACACCCTTCCACCCAGTTTCACGGACACGGGGCCAGTACATATTCCGTAATCCTTCAGTAACAGACAAATAAACAAACTAAACTGACAACATAACTTCCTATCTATGCAGAGGTAAAAATTCGGAGTGCCCTCCGATGTGTTGTGTCTAAGCTAATAACGCCCTACAGCTAATGACAACTTCGTGCCGCTCATGACGTCCCTGATTAATGATTTAAGATTCCCCTCATTTGGCAATAGCTAAAGCAGGAGCTAAAATAGACCACGCCATGTCTGCAGAGCACAGTTCGGGCCACCTGACAACAGGATAAAATGAGTTATATTTAACAAGACACCAGCACAGGAAAAAGTCAAGTTATTTTAGTCTTATGATGAGACTTGAAATATTATTTTTTTTACCCCTCCTAAGTAGTGGATTTTTTAAAGACACTATGTGACATGAAAATTTTTTTATCCCACTGGCAAATCTTAAAACGAGCCAAAATATATCGTATCATCAGCGATATTTCCGTCTCATTAAGCTAAAAAGTAATAAATATATCATTATAAGGCCACAGAGAAGGTTAATATTCTCGAGACTGAGTGAGTTTTTGGTTTTTGCAGGGAGGTATAAATTCATTTGAGGCTGCGATTCTGAAACATTCCCACTCGACCGACAGAGGAAAAAACAGCCGACCAGACCAGGAGCTGAGGGAAATTCAAAAACAGGGCCACACCCAGACAGCACGAATCCTCGGAGCGGCGCTCCCGTCTGGGAGATGGAGAGCGGGATACTGAAGAATGCGCCGTTAATCAGGAGATCCGCATCGGAGACAGTGGGAGGGGTTTACGATCTGAGACACAATACCAAACCCGGGAGTGTTTCCACGTAAAACAGCTGAAAAAATAAACTGCTCGTAAAGAAAATATACTTCCATCCCTGGCAGTGCCAGCGGGGCAGATTGTACAGCACCGATCGAGGACATGGGCCAAACACACAGGATCGACACCAGAGCCGATTGGGCGAACTGAACGTCTGTTTAACACGTTAATATTCCCTACACAGGGACGGGCTCAAACAACTGTGAGAGTAAAATATTACAGTTATGATGTGAGGAGCTTCATTCTAATGCCAAACATCCATCTTAGAGAGATAAAACGTGACACAAAGTTCCTAACTCAATATTTTCAAAGTAAAGATGATTTAATCTTTATAAATCTCATTATTCTCCATGAGTAAAGGGCTCAGGATAGCAAGAATCTTTTTCATGAGCACCCGAAAGAACCTTTATTTGAGGTCAGGAATCATTTCCTGAAGAGCAATGGTGTCTCTTACTTAGATGTTGGAAATCTCTAGCTGTAGTGAAATATCTCTCATTTGTCATAAATACTAATCATCCTTAAGACTGTCACTCAGAAATGGCATTGTGTATATATTTGGCAGGCGTTTTCAACCAAGGTAACAAGCAACATTCAAACAAAGTTATCTCAATGTAGCCAGCAGGTGGGTGATAAAATTCTCAAAGCAGGGAAAAAATGAATATTCCTGTACTACTGGCTCAGGATTCCAGTTCTCCACTGGAGAGGCGGATCCCGGCCTGTTCGAGCGGGATGGAACTCCAGAGACTCCCAGAGAATATTCCCATGCATTTCCCACTCATCAGAAAATATAAGAGTCACTGAAAAGGACCTGGAGAATTCAGAGATGCCACATCGTGTCAGAGCCGGATCAAATCAAATGACTGACCGCGCACTTTAATATGGTAAAATAACAATGCACTGACAGCTGTATTAGCCACACAAGCATAAAATCCCGATGAACAATAACCTCACAATGAGGATCTCTCTGCTGGAAGGAATCATCGCTGTCTGATGGACTTAAATACAGAAGTCAAGATGGTGAATTTTAACCAACAACTGCAGAAATTAGACTAATTAGACACAAATACTAGCTCATTAACATTACTATATCAATTTTACAAGCTTTGTAATATTTTTGGGCTAGTTTTACATAAAGACTAGCTTCATTTTTGAATGCAGACTCTTCAAACAAAGCTGCAATTAATCCAGGGAAGAAGTGAATGTACGGCTGTTGAACTGACCATGATTTTACAGAGAGCTCTCGTAAACACTGGGTCCAGCATTACGCTTACCATTATAAAATGGTTGAATACTGTCAGGGATAAAGTTTGTCTTTCAGGCAGGAGATGACTGTATATCTCCTTACCTGCAGAATCTGCCAAAAACACCTTAAAATCACAGTAGTGGGGGCAAATTAGAGGTAGATCTTTAAAAAAAAATGATGGTTGTTTGCAAAATAAAAGTGACCAAAAGGCAAACAGTGGCACTGAAAAAGTTAGTATCTGAGTCAAAACCAGGTAAAATACAAGCAGGTTAATGTAGCCTAATGGTGCCTGTCTCGACTTACCAGGAATTTACCAACATCAGTTTTAACCAATAGCTGTTCGGAGACTGAGAACTTTTTTGGATCAAAATTGCACATAATCCACAGTGAGGCTTTTTAAAATGAATGGAAGATTTGTCATCACTTCCATTCACTTACAGTATCTCACAAAAGTGAGTACACCCCTCACATTTCGACAATTAATTTATTATATCTTTTCAAGGGGCAACGTTACAGAAATGAAACCTGAATATATTCTACAGTAGTCATTGTACAATATGTGTAGCAGTGTAGATTTACTGCACTGTCCAAATAACTGAACAAACAGTCATTATTTCCAAAATGGGTGGCAACAAAAGTGAGTGCACCTCACCATCAACATGCCAAATTGTGTCCATAGTGTCAATATTTAGTGTGACCACCATTGTTGTCCAGCACTGCCTTGATTCTCCGAGGCATGGAATTCACCAGAGCTGCACAGGTTGTTGCTGGGATCCTCCTCCACTCCTCCATGACAACATCACGGAGCTGGTGGATGTTGGACACCTGCTGCTCCTCCACCTTCCTCTTGAGGATGCCCCACAGGTGCTCAATGGGATTCAGGTCTGGAGACATACTTGGCCACGCCCTCACCTTCACCTTCAGCTGCTTCAGGAAGGCAGTTTTCATCTTGGAGGTCGTTATCATGTTGGAAAACTGCCATTTCTGAAGGTAGGGCATCATGTTCTGCTTCAGAATGTCACAGTATGTGTTGGAATCCATTATTCCATTAATGAAGCGCAGCTCCGCAGGACCAGAAGCACTCATGCAGCCCCAGACCATGATGCTGCCACCACCATGTTTGACTGTAGGCAGTACGCACTTGTCTTGGTACTCCTCACCAGGGCACCGCCACACATACTGGACACCATGTGAGCCGAACAAGTTTATCTTGGTCTCGTCAGACAACAGAACATGGTTCCAGTAGTTCATGTTCTTGGACTGGTTGTCTTCAGCAAACTGTTTTCGGGCTTTCTTATGGACTAGCTTCAGAAGAGGCTTCCGTCTTGGCCGACAGCCATGCAGACCGACTTGGTGCAGTGCACGGCGTACGGTCTGAGCACTGACAGGCTGTTCTCCCACTGCTGCAACCTCGTTAGCAATGCTGCCAGCATTCCTGCGTCTGTTTTCTGAAGCCAACTTGTGCACCTGAAGCAGAGCACAAGGACCCAACCTCTTCGGTCCACCCTGATGAGGCCTGTTCCGAGCAGAACCCGTCTTGGAAAACCGCTGAATGACCTTGGCCACCGTGCTGTAGCTCAGTTTTACGGTTTCACAGATCTATTTATATTTTTATATATCTTTTTTATTTTTTCTCTTTTTCAGATCCTCAGGGAGTTCTTTCCCATGAGGTGTCATGTTGACCATCCAGTGACCAGAATGAGAGCATTGCACCCAAAGCACCACAATTTAAACCTTCAACATGTTACACAACCTCATATGGCCCGGTCGAACAGACAAAAGCATGAGCATAATGAATAAGACACGTTTCATTGCTTGGTTGACCATTACCAATTGGGGTGTGTACTCACTTTTGTTGCCACCCATTTTGGAAATAATGACTGTTTGTTCAGTTATTTGGACAGTGCAGTAAATCTACACTGATACACATATTTTACAATGACTACTCTAGAATATATTCAAGTTTCATTTCTGTAACATAGTCCCTTGAAAAGATATAATCAATTAATTGTCGAAATATGAGGGGTGTACTCAATTTTGTGAGATACAGTATAACACCGTTACTGCTCACACAGCAGGAGTGACCTGTACAGAGCTCGGACCGCTGCCTCATCAAACACCATGATTTTGGAGCGAGATTTCAAATAAGCAGGTGTCCAGAAACTTTTGATGAATGTGTGTGAATGAAAGGGTTAGCGGGTTCAGCTAGGCTCGCTCCGTATTTAGCTTTAGCACAGTTTCCCTTACAGTAGCCAGTGGAGCTGTTCCAGGACTCCATCGCTGAGCGACCCTGCTCTAATTACGGACCTGTATTCTCCCCATTTGGCACAGGAGTCGCTGAACTGGAAATAGCTCGCTTTCATCGCCTGTTTAACTGACCTGGACTGGGCTGGGGGGGGGTTGTGGGGAAACAATGGGAGACGGACGACTGACCCAGCGACCTTCCCCGAGAGACTTAACTGCAAAACCATTCGCACTTCCTGCAAAAACAGGAAATGGCCTCTCCGCGAAAAAAAACTTGAGTTCCTGACACCCCAACTACCCCCTTCTCCCGTCTTTGGAGATAAAAGCGTGTTTTGAAGCAAGAGGCACTTAATCAGCGCATGAGGGGCGTGGGGAACGGTTTGGAGACGCGCTGTTTTTCGTTAGATAGCGCTGGCGAAGGCGAACTGACTGAGCCAGGAAACAGGAACCTGTTGCAGAGGTATTCAGCCAGTATGGGAAAATACACAACTGCCCCCGTCATGGCCCCTAACCCAGGTCTGCTCACTGCCGAAAGAAAATTAAACGTATTTCAGTCTTACATTCAGACCTCAAATTTTATTTCTTTTTACTTTCTTTTCAGAGAACACGAAAAAATCTGCCAGTGAAGGTGAGATAAATCAAACTGACGTTGTATAACGCATTTCATAAAAACATGCCACAAGTCACCATGCACTTCACATAGAGCCCGGCCCTGACCTCTGCCATAACAGACACCCTGAGGGCACATGTGACTCGTCTTTAGATTCGCCATTCGGGTGTGAAAATGTCACATGTAAGCGACTTAGCAACTGTAAACAAGCTAATGCTTTTACCAGGAGGGAGAACAGAAAATAAGATTTCAAGTCTTATAATATTATGAAAACACTTGTTAAAACAGACGTTATTAAAGGCACTGTTTGCCGGAAAGATCCAGATAAGTCCAAACTTGGCGAGCTTTATCTCTGGCCCGCAGTACATCGTGCTGAATTAACGATAGTCTTTCTCCTTATCTGTTATCAGCGCATACATCTGCTAACTGCATTCTCAGACGCTCTATTCTCCCGCCATGAGCTGTTATTGTACTGCTGTAGATGGCCCTGTAAACATCCTCTCGCAAAATGAGGCCAGGCTTCTACGCCAGTCACATCCGCAAAGCTCAATGCTCTCTACGCCAGTCACATCCGCAAAGCTCAATGCTCTCTACGCCAGTCACATCCCCACAGCTCAATGTCTCTACACCAGTCACATCCCCATAGCTCAGTGCTCTCTACACCAGTCACATCCCCACAGCTCAGTGCTCTCCACGCTAGTCATATCCGCACAGCTCAATGCTCTCTATGCCAGTCACATCCCCACAACTCAATGCTCTCTACGCCAGTCACATCCCCGCAGCTCAATGCTCTCTACACCAGTCACATCCCCATAGCTCAGTGCTCTCTACACCAGTCACATCCCCACAGCTCAGTGCTCTCCACGCTAGTCATATCCGCACAGCTCAATGCTCTCTATGCCAGTCACATCCCCACAACTCAATGCTCTCTCGCCAGTCACATCCCGCAGCTCAATGCTCTCTACACCAGTCACATCCCCACAGCTCAGTGCTCTCTACACCAGTCACATCCCCACAGCTCAGTGCTCTCCACGCTAGTCATATCCGCACAGCTCAATGCTCTCTATGCCAGTCACATCCCCACAACTCAATGCTCTCTACGCCAGTCACATCCCCGCAGCTCAATGCTCTCTACACCAGTCACATCCCCACAGCTCAGTGCTCTCCACGCTAGTCATATCCGCACAGCTCAATGCTCTCTATGCCAGTCACATCCCCACAACTCAATGCTCTCTACACCAGTCACATCCGCATAGCTCAATGCTCTGTGTGGCTAACCAGTCAAGTGTCCTGACAGCAAAGAATTTTTCCAGAGAAGAAAAATAAAGAGTACAGTTTGTGTTGAGAAAGTCTGCTAACAACAACCTGATAATGGACTCGATACAAAAATTATATGAGAGCAAAAAGCAAAGATCAAAAAACGTGGAATATTTAAAAGCAATATGATTATAAGTATGGAGGATTAATGCAGGAATATGCCACATGATTATAAAGTGCAGAGAGGTAATACAGCAGTAGGCAACATCATAGCCAAGTGCAGAGCATTAGTACAGCAGTAGGCTACAAGTTAATAGAGTGCAGAGCAGTAATACCACAGTAGGCCACATGATGAGAAAGCGCAGAGTAGCAATACAGCAGTTGTCCATATAATTATAAAGTGCAGAGTGGTAATACAGCATCAGGCCTCATAATTATAAAGTGCATAGCAGTAATACAGCAGTAGGCCACATGATTATAGAGTGCAGAGCGGTAATACAGAAGCAGGCCACATGATTATAAAGTAAAGAATGTTAATACAGCAATAAGTCCACATGATTATAAAGAATGTTGATACAGTAGTAGGCCATATGATTGTAAAGGAAAAAATGTTATTACAGCAGTAGGCCACATGATTATAAAGAATGTTAATACAGTAGTAGGCCACATGATTATAAAGAATGTTAATACAGTAGTAGGCCACATGATTATAAAGAATGTTAATACTGTAGTAGGCCACATGATTATAAAGTAAAAAATGTTATTGCAGCAGTAGTCCATATGATTATAAAGAATGTTAATACAGTAGTAGGTCACATGATTATAAAGAATGTTAATACTGTAGTAGGCCACATGATTATAAAGTAAGGAATGTTCATACAGCAATAGGCCACATGATTATAAAGTGAAGAATGTTCATACAGCAGTAGGCTACATGATTATAAAAAATGTTGGCAGAGTAGTAGGCCATATGATTGTAAAGGAAAAATGTTATTACAGCAGTAGGCCACATGATTATAAAGTAAAAAATGTTAATACAGCAGTAGGCTACATGAATATAAAGAATGTTAATACTGTAGTAGGCCACATGATTATAAAGTAAAAAATGTTATGACAGAAGTTGTCCGTATGATTATAAAGAATGTAAATACAGTAGTAGACCACATGATTATAAAGTTAGGAATGTTCATACAGCAATAGGCCACATGATTATAAGGTGAAGAATGTTAATACAGCAGTAGGTTACATGATTATAAAGAATGTTAATACAGCAGTAGGTTACATGATTATAAAGAATGTTAATACAGTAGTCGCCACATGATTATAAAGTAAAAAATGTTATTACAGCAATAGTCCACATGATTATGAAGTAAAAAGTGTTAAAACAGTAGTAGGCCACATGATTGTGAAGAGAAAATGTTATTATAGCAGTAGGCCACATGATTATAAAGTAAAAAGTGTTAATACTGCAGTAGTCTACATGATTATAAAGAATGTTAATACAGCAGTAGGCCACATGATTATAAATTAAAAAATGTTAGTAAAGCAGTAGGCCACATGATTATAAAGTAAAAAATGATAATACAGCAGTAGGCCACATAATTATAAAGAATGTTAATACAGCAGTAGGCCACATGATTATAATGTAAAAAAACGTTATTACAGCAGTAGGCCACATGATTATGAAGTAAAAATGTTAATACAGCAGTAGACCACATGATAATAAAGAATGTTGATACAGTAGTAGGCCACATGATTGTAAAGTAAAAAATGTTATTACAGCAGTGGGACACATGATTATAAAGTAAAAAAATGTTAATACAGCACTAGGCCCCATGATTAGAAAGAATGTTAATACTGTAGTAGGCCACATGTTTATAAAGAAAAAAATGTTATTACAGCAGTAGGCCACAAGATTATAAAATAAAAAGTGTTAATACAGCAGTAGGCCACATGATTATAAAGAATGTTAATACTGTAGTAGGCCACATGATTATAAAGTAAAAAATGTTATTACAGCAGTAGTCCACATGATTTTAAAGAATGTTAATACAGTAGTAGGCCACATGATTATAAAGAATGTTAATATAGTAGTAGGCCACATGGTTATAAAGTAAAAAATGTTATTACAGCAGTAATCCACATGATTATAAAGTAAAGAGTGTTAATACAGCAGTAGGCCACATGATTATAAAGAATGTTAATACAGTAGTATTCCACACGATTATAAAGTAAAAAAATGTTATTATAGCAGTAGTCTACATGATTGTAAAGTAAAAAGTGTTAATACAGCAGTAGGCCACATGATTATAAAGAATGTTAATACAGTAGTATTCCACATGATTATAAAGTAAAAAATGTTATTATAGCAGTACTCCACATGATTATAAAGTAAAAAGTGTTAATACAGCAGTAGGCCACATGATTATGAAGAATGTTAATACAGTAGTATGCCACATGATTATAAAGTAAAATTGTTATTACAAAAGTAGGCCACATGATTATAAAGTAAAAAATGTTAATACAGCAGTAGTCCCCATGATTATAAATAATGTTAATACAGTAGTAGTCCACATGATTATAAAGTAAGTAATGTTCATACAGCAATAGGCCACATGAATATAAAGTGAAGAATGTTAATACAGCAGTAGGCCACATGATTATAAAGTGAATAACGTTAATACAGCAGTAGGCCACATGATTATAAAGTGAAGAATGTTAATACAGCAGTAGGCCACATGATTATAAAGTGAATAACATTAATACAGCAGTAGGCCACATGATTATAAAGTGAAGAATGTTAATACAGCAGTAGGCCACATGATTATAAAGTGAAGAATGTTAATACAGCAGTAGGCCACATGATTATAAAGTGAATAACGTTAATACAGCAGTAGGCCACATGATTATAAAGTGAAGAATGTTAATACAGCAGTAGGCCACATGATTATAAAGCGAAGAATGTTAATACTGCAGTACGCCACATGATTCTAAAGTAAGGAATGTTCATATAGCAATAGGCCACATGACAGTGAAGTGCAGAGTGGTAATACAGCACAAAGCCACACTCTCTCTGAATCCTGTCACAGCGAGATCAAGAGGATGGACTGTCTTCAGAGCGATACGGACAGTAGATTTGTTCCCACAACAAAATGCACAATTCTCATGCAGGCTGAGATTAATGAACACTCTTTGAGAGAATACACTGATTTGATATTTTGTATATACAGTACAATCTGTGCACATTTGAACAGTGACACGATGTCAGCTTTTGGCCTCTTACTGTGGCACATTGAGTTCGAAAACGCTGAACAGTGGGTCAAAGTATTGACAGTCAGCTTTAATGTGTGGGAATTTTCATCTAAATGGCGACAATCATGAAGGAACTACACAATAAAGTTTCACTGTCCCAGTACACACTGATCACTCTCTTTAATATGTACTGATCACACCACACACATCGCATCATTCAGATTCATGCGATGTTTCCTCTGTCCACTGACGCATGGTTCCTTCTCCAGAGCTTATCGTGGCACTAAACATCCCTGAAAGGACTACGTTTAACCACAGGATGTTGAATATATGCACCCAATAAACACAGACGAGAGGCCAATCTGGAGGTAGAACATCTCCGACATTTCGCTCTCCCTCTATTCGGAACTGTATGGGCGTTACCGGCCGTCTCCGCCTCCTGCTCGCGGCTTCAGTCCGACAAAGAATATGCACATAACTAATAGTGAAGTGGGTCGAAAAACCAGGACTAATAACAATAACAACAGATCCGCAGCGTATGCTCAGAACGAGCCCACGTTAAGGAAAATTTAAAGTTAGCTGGCTGCTGGACTCTAGTGCAGGGATCCTCAAATCTGGACCTCCTGGGTGATTAACAAAACAATTAGCACAGCTGATTAGCCAGACTGGTTTCACACCTGACTCCCAGGTAAAGGGAGGATGGAAAACCAGCAGATAATGGACCTCAGGGGCCGTGATCTGAGGAACAGGGTTCTAGTGTAACGCCTGAAATGTTCTCAGTGGAGATTACTTGGGTCACGCAAATAGGCAAGCACTGGAATATGTGGCAGTAGTACTCATACCCACATATAGCCTTCACATAATGACTAGCTACGTAAAATTTGGTTTTGATAGCATCTTTCACATGCAGACGTCAAGCTTTGCTGTCACACACACTCCTCTGCCACTCCAGCGGCTATCGCAGGTCAGCTGTATTTTGACTTTAACCACTGGTCGGCCAGAACGGAGTTGATAGCCCTTATGATCGGTAGGAGGAAAATTCGGTTTTGGGTGACCTAGAGACAGACAAGAGCTTCCTGAAAGCCAAGAAATGAGCTAAGAACTCTGGAAAAATCGATAGCAAAGAACTCACTCTACGAGCTAATGCCTAAATTATGCCCGATGAATTCAGTACTATGGTGGTTTAAGTCCCGTATTCATGTTGAACGCAACTGAATGACCAAAACATGCTTATAGTTTCTTCAATTCTTTCAGGTTTTGAGATGATCTCATTAAGGAAGTCTTCCTTTGAGTCCAACAGTAAATGCGTTCTGCATACGTCTCTCTTTCCTGGTGTTGTCACCGACTAGCTCGAAGTTCCTGTCCGAACAGGAAAGATCCATAAAAGTAAAGTTAGGGGACTCGGGGGAAAACAAGTCTTTCCTGACCTTTTCCTGATTGGTGCAGACGCGATTTGTTTCAGCTGCCACAGATGCCCTACAGAGGCAGATTAACGGGGGTGTCGGGGTAAAGGGCGGCAGCATCTGTGGAGGGATCCTATAGCGAGGCGCTCCCTATCTACAGGGACTGCAGTCACAGTTCAGATCCCTGATGGCTAGTGAGGTAAATGGACCTGTGCTGGGATGCACTCACCATGTACCCTGACCGTTACCCCAGCATGAGCGGACAGTGATGAACCCAACCAAACCCGCCTGAGAAAATTCAGCCACACCTCAGTACTGAGGAATGAGGACATCTTAGCTGATCTTGGGCTGGAAGTCGCGCATTGTCTGGGTAAAGTGGTCTACATTTGGGTAACGCAGAGGTCCCGTTTGGTCTCGCTTCCAAATGCCTTGAGAAACAAAATCACGGCAGGTTACAAATTGGCCACTTTTGACCAAAATTCAAAATGTCGCTCCCATGTTTCAGGTGGTTGGGCGAAGAAATAGTGACCACTAAATGAAGGCGTTATTACCTTCCACACTATATTCAATTTTTTTTTTTTATGTAAAAATACATCACTGCAATTTGGGTTCCAATCTACAGCAGAAGTAGGCCTTTGAAACATTAGTGGAGTCGATGCAATCACTGACTTGTATGTAGCACTTATGAGCTGGAAAAACTCCAAATCCCAGAATGCAAAGTGGTCTTCCTGAACTGAGAGATCCCTGGTCAGTACAGAGACATAACCCCTTGACCGTTACAGGAGTATAGTTTTTTTGGAATAATTTCTCTGGATACCAGGACAATGGTCTGTTTAGATAGATATTTCAATTAATTCAGCCAAACATATTAGTGACCTCACACCTTAAAGGGTTAAGATCATCTGAGAGTGAGATATGCTAACTCGTGCCACCAAACAGACCCTGTCGACCTCGTGTTAAACATGATCAAAGCAAACTGACATGTTGCCCTCGCTCTGATATACTTAAAAGAGCAACATTATTAAAATGTACGAGGAACAGGATGTGGCTTGAATAAAACCCAGAGTGAAATAGGGAGTGTTGGGATATTGGAGCAAATCGCCCTCATGAATAACCTCGCTGCTTGAGGCTCATCCAACGCACGCACAAATCAAGTCACTGTATGAATGCACCCTCAAAAAAAGACAAAAAAGGAATAAATATGAATTTTCCATCTTTTTTGGCCCTCGGGGTCATTATGGCCTCATTACTCTGAAGTGAAACCCATTGTCTCCAGCTTAAACAGGCTGTGGGCTTCACCCAAAGCTGCCATTTTGTTACAATTAACTTTGTTCTGGAGTAGGTGTGAACCAACCCTGCTGCTACCGCCGGCAGTAAACAGAACACCACTGCCACGATCCTTCTATCTGTTACCCTTGGAAACAGACAGCTAACAGCTGATTGGCTTTGGGCCTTTGATGGGTGGGAGGGGCAAGAGTAGGAGAGCCAAACATGCTGAAGTCTACTGCAATAACCTAAAAAACAGGTCTCTCACTTAAAATATTTACTCCAAATATTAAGACCTAAAATCTAATTTATAAGACTTTTTGGATCAATAAAACAAACAAGCAAAAACATCTGTTCATGAGGTGAGATTTACGAGACTCCTGTCAAGCTTTTCCAACGCTGTAAGGAAATTTGACCTGCCAAGCGTACAGTAACGCAAAACCAGCTCTTATTTTCTACCTCAGAAAAAAAAAAAACCTTTTGAGTCTCATAATAAGGAAAGGCTTGGCGAGACACACTTGAGTGCAGAGTAGGCTGTTTTTGTTCTGATTTATGAAGCACACTTGCCCATGTAAACACACATACACACACTTTCGCGCACACACTCACATGCAAACAGACATATACGTGCACATCCAAACATACTCATACATACAAGTCACACACACACACACACACACACACACACACACACACACTCTCTCTCACATACAATCACGTTCACAAACACACACACAAACTCTCACACACATATACACACTAACACACATCCGCACCCACATTCTCATACAAATGCACACAAATGCGCACACACACACACACACACACGCACACACACACACACACACACACACACTCAGATTTTCGATTGGAAACCACAGTTCCGGCTTCATGCGCAGGAGTGAACACACACAGACACACACACGCACACACACACACACACACACACTGCTGGATTTCATTAAGTTCTGAATAAGAAAACAGATGAAGAGAAAGAAGGGCCAAACACGAGGAGGAAACTGTAGCACCATATAAGGTCATCTGCACGGCCCTTTGTTCTACACACACAAACTATGAACCGAGGGGCATTTTTTATTCAAGACAGAGAGATCCCACTGGAGAAATGAACATAACAGAACATAAATCCTGACCTGGATCATCATTCTGTGTGGATCAGGATCCAAATTATGGTCTCTAGTATGTGTGTGTGTGTGTGTGTGTGTGTGTGTGTGTGTTCATGTTTGTGTTTGTGTGTGTGTGTGCGTGTGTGTGAGCATGCATGCATATGTGTGTGTGTGTGTGTGTGTGTGTGTGTGTGTGAGCATGCATGCATATGTGTGTGTGTGTGTGTGTGTGCGTGTGAGCATGCATGCATATGTGTGTGTGTGTGTGTGTGTGTGTGTGTGTGTGGCCTCTCTCAGACAGGTTGTTTAGCCTGTGATCACACAGGTACGGTTCAGACAGAACACGCATGAATCTCCACCTGACAGGCGTTCATGACATCATACGCTTCACAGTTTATCCATGTTACACGGGACAATCCCACTCAGTCCTAAACCACATCATCAGCAGCTGCTTTCACATAAACGGAAGAGACCATCGTGGTACATCCTCCGTCCGTCATGTGATATCCCTACGGGCAGCCATTTTATGCTCACCGCACAGCGCCTTTGCAAACTGCCAGCAGAGGTTAACTCACATTTGTGAGAAAAAGAGAAAATAAAGTATGAATACTGTATGTTGGTGAATATTTGAAGAGTTTGTTTCCAAAACGCAATAAGTGCCAATATTACAAAAATTGAGATAATACCATAGAGCGATAGCCCTGTGCCTCTTACATATGGTGCAAAAATCTGTTTTTAGAAATTCATACTATAAAATTTATTTTTTCATGGTCAAAGTTTGTGATTTTTGATAAAATACAACAGACATCAACACAGAAAAAGCTGATTTACTCAAAATGAGTAAAATGGATATATTGCATTTTGGAAACAAACTCTTCATTTGCTATGATTGAAAATCTTTAGCGATCGTCAGGATCGAGCCCCGTGTTAACCTGCTGTCAGTTATGATTGAGCTGTGTTGTCATGGATTGGCATACAATGGAAGGGGGGGGCCGCGGTTTCCCTTCACTCTATTCCCACAGGAAGGGGCCGATGAGTAACTGTGCTCTCCCCCGGCTCCAGAGCATTGTGAAGAGTTTCCGGAAACTTCCTCCACAGTAGCACAATGGGAATCTCATTCAGAAAGACTCGTTCCTGTGAGCCATTCCCTGAGCAGGGAAATGAAGTGGATTTACCCCTGACTGCGAAAACTCGCTCATGAAGTACAGAATGAGCCAACCTCGGCTCGCCCCCTGACCCTGGTCGCAGACGGCCAGGGTTCTGTGGGATTGTGTGGAATTACAGGTGAAATTAAACACCAGCAGGACCATGACTGGATCTTCAGAACCAGAGCTGGGAAGCCGTCTGGGTTATAAATGAAATATGAAAACAATATGCTGCCTCAACCCAATTCGGCCTGCACTGAAAACAAGGATATTAGAGCTGTACCCAGACTTATTTTCATAATTTTTCTTGCTCTAAAGCAGTGGTTCCCAACCCAGTCCTCAAGGACCCCCTGTCCAGCAGGTTTTTGTTGCAACTTTACTTTAGCACACCTTGTCCATTTAAGGCCCAAAGCACCTTCATGCACACCCTGTTCAGGTAGATCTTTTTCAACCAATCAGCATGAAGCCCTTAAATGGATCAGGTGTGAAAGAGTAGAGCTGGAGCACAAACCCGCAGGGCAGGGGGTCCCTGAGGACTGGGTTGGGAACCACTGCTCTAAAGGACTAATAAATATTGCTTTGGACGTGAGATCGTTTCACGATGTGGGTAAAAAAATTCATGTCGAAACTTAAAACATGTTAATATTTTCTACTTGCGAGAGAAAAATACAGTAGGGCTGGATTCAGAGATGAATTAACCTCAGCCCAGATCAGTTTTGGAGAGACAGACAAATATAAACTATACTTGAAGCAAACTTTTTCTCATGGGAGAAAATCACTGCCTCGTCTCATTAAAATGACCTCTGAACTCGAAATGGAGGATGGGCTCTGTTTGATCTGTGACCTCAGTGGTGCTCGTGAGTAAAGTCTCTCATCCAGAGCTGAACACGCACTGAAAACGATCGGTGATTGCGGGAGCGTTACCTGGATCCACTCCCTGCTGGAGTCCTCGGAGGGCGTCCAGCCGTTCTCGTGGTAGTGCAGTCTCGCTCGTTCGGGCGACCAGTTACTGTTGTACTGGGAGGAGGAGGTGATTCGCTCTGACGGGATCGCCCCGGACTCCATCCCCAGGGCCTCCCGACACTGGAAATCTGCAGGAGAGTGAAGAAGTCGGGTTTACACGCCACTCCAAACACACCGCCATCGTGGGGCTGGACTGGGCCTCAGAACCCCACTAAAGCTCCAGTGAGGTCAGGGCGGCTGTTAGGCCCTTGAAGAAGACCCTTGGCCCCTTCTTCTATAGTCTTCTATAGACTGTAATTTGCTCTGGATAAAACCATTTTTTCCATTTGTTTCACACAAGAAATTCCATTGAGAACATGTTTCTCTTTTCCAAGGATGCCCTGGGAGAAATCTGCTAAACAAACGGTCCCAGGCACAACGCACCTCGCCTGAGCAGGCGTTTAAGTGCGCCTCTCGTATTGTCTTTGGCCTATATCTCCATTAAACTTCGGCATATTTTTGCCAAAAATTAAATGGCTCGTATTCTAGACCATGGAAGACTTCTGTGCCAAGTTTCAAAATGATTAAACAAACACAGAAATGAAATTGCTCATAGAGCGACACATGAAAACCTGAAAACAAGAGACAAAACTTAACATTTCAGCACTGTTCCCATTTCTCTATTATTTTTTCTGAGGCAAAATATCGGCCAATACGTGATTTTGACCTTGACCTCGACCTTTGACCTTAACCTGCCAAAAAAGCGCTCCTTCTTTGTTAGACGTATGGCTTCTGGTGGTATAAATTTCAAATCGAAACCTCAAGAATTGCGTATGGTCGAGTAAGCACATACACACACACACACACACGCACACACGCATGCACACACACGCAGACAGACAAGATGATCCAAGTAACAAACAAACAAACACACAGAACTCAAGACAATACTACAGCCACAGAAACTGCAGGGTGAGGTGATACGGTGGCAGTAACGGTTTATCATGTTTCTCAGAAGATTAGATAAAAAAGGAGGCCAGGATCTCCTGGGTAAAAAGGGTCACTCTGGGAAGGGAGTCAGATGGACCGCAGTCGAGCTGCGGCTTTGATCTGCAGGAGGGCATGCTGGGAGATAGCTGGGCACCAACCCCAAAAATAAAACACTCTGCCTTTGGGTCACTGAGAAAAAACCTCAACCTCAATCTCTGGCAAATTCAAACTCAAATTGCAGTATTGGCCTGACAAGATGACACTAGGTATTGTCAAAGCATACAACATCAATAGATAAACATTTTATTCTGTAAACACTTAAAAAAGTAACAAGAAGGTAAAACGAATAACATGAAATATTCCTGAGATGACGAAAATAACAACAATAACAACAATTTGAATAATTACAGTTAACATGACATACGAGCATAAATATAATTAAGTACTATAATGATAATAAAAAATAATAACAAATATAATATAATCATATATCTCTTTCCCTCCATCCCTCTCTCTCTCTCTCTCTCTCCACTCGCTATTATTCTCTCCCTCTCTTCTCCCAGAGCGTCCTTGAGAAAATAGAATCTGGTTCTCGCTGTGTCTCGTCTGGTTAAATTAAGGGTGTGTAAAAAGTGTGCTGCTGCTACATGCTGCCTCTCTGTGTGTCCTGCTTCTCAAGAGGGGAGAGAAAACAGGCGTCCCCACAGAGAGCAGATCATCCAACTCAGGAGAGAGGGAGAGAGAGAGAAGGAGAGGGAGGAGGGAGAGAGATAAGGAGGAGAGGAATGGAGGAGAAAAGGAGGACGGAGAGATGAAAGAGCTGTTTCTGCTGACCCTCATACTTGCACACTTTAATAAACATATATAATTTAATATAGCCGATAGTCAAGTGCCACTGTGAGTCCAGCTCACCAAACTCAGTGCGGCCTTGGTAGTGAAAATCACACAGCCCAACACAATAACACCCAGCTCTGCACTAAAACACACAGCCCAACACAAAAACACCCAGCTCTGCACTAAATCACACAGCCCAACACAATAACACCCAGCTCTGCACTAAAACACACAGCCCAACACAATGACACCCAGCTCTACACAAAAACACACAGCCCAACACAAAAACACCCAGCTCTGCACTAAAACACACAGCCCAACACAATAACACCCAGCTCTGCGCTAAAACACACAGCCCAACACAAAAACACCCAGCTCTGCACTAAATCACACAGCCAACACAATAACATCCAGCTCTGCACTAAAACACACAGCCCAACACAATAACACCCAGCTCTACACTAAAACACAGCCCGACACAAAAAACCCAGCTCTACACTAAATCACACAGCCCAACACAATAACACCCAGCTCTGCACTAAAACACACAGCCCAACGCAAAAAACACCCAGCTCTGCACTAAAACACACAGCCCAACACAATAACACCCAGCTCTGCACTAAAACACACAGCCCAACACAAAAACACCCAGCTCTGCACTAAAACACACAGCCCAACACAATAACACCCAGCTCTACACTAAAACACACAGCCCAACGCAAAAAACACCCAGCTCTGCACTAAAACACACAGCCCAACACAATAACACCCAGCTCTGCACTAAAACACACAGCCCAACACAAAAACACCCAGCTCTGCACTAAATCACACAGCCCAACACAATAACACCCAGCTCTGCACTAAAACACACAGCCCAACACAATAACACCCAGCTCTACACTAAAACACAGCCCAACACAAAAAACCCAGCTCTACACTAAATCACACAGCCCAACACAATAACACCCAGCTCTGCACTAAAACACACAGCCCAACACAAAAACACCCAGCTTGACACTAAAACACACAGCCCAACACAATAACACCCAGCTCTGCACTAAAACACACAGCCCAACACAAAAACACCCAGCTCTGCACTAAATCACACAGCCCAACACAATAACACCCAGCTCTACACTAAAACACACAGCCCAACACAATAACACCCAGCTCTGCACTAAAACACACAGCCCAACACAATAACACCCAGCTCTGTACTAAAACACACAGCCCAACACAAAAACACCCAGCTCTACACTAAAACACAGCCCAACACAAAAAACCCAGCTCTACACTAAATCACACAGCCCAACACAATAACACCCAGCTCTGCACTAAAACACACAGCCCAACGCAAAAAACACCCAGCTCTGCACTAAAACACACAGCCCAACACAATAACACCCAGCTCTGCACTAAAACACACAGCCCAACACAAAAAACACCCAGCTCTGCACTAAAACACACAGCCCAACACAATAACACCCAGCTCTACACTAAAACACACAGCCCAACACAAAAAACACCCAGCTCTACACTAAATCACACAGCCCAACACAATAACACCCAGCTCTGCACTAAAACACACAGCCCAACACAATAACACCCAGCTCTGCACTAAAACACACAGCCCAACACAATAACACCCAGCTCTGTACTAAAACACACAGCCCAACACAATGGCCCTCATTTATCAAACGTGCGTACACCAAAAAAATGGGTGTATGCCAAATCTCCCGCAAGAATCGGCATTTATCAATCTGAACGTGAGCAAACGGTCCGCAAAAATCTCACGCCAGATCTGACCAGGCGTACGCAGATTTGAAACCAGCGAACAACATGCAGGAACGAGTGCAGCTGTCAAAATGAGTAATAAACCATATACAGCGATGCGGATGTCATGCTGTTGTTGCTCTTATTAGTAAAATGAATAAATAGGGTAAATAGATAAATAGGCTAAATGAATGAATGAATGAATAAATAAATAAATAAGACACCTGTGCTGAGAAATTAATTAAACTTTTATTTTGAGACAACCTGCTTGTCAGGCCAGACGGCTGTCAATTTCAATCAATTTGATTAAGCGCAATGCGTGGCTTGGCAGATATGCAGTGTGGAATGTCAGATGCTCATCCAGTCAGATATATGCTGAACAACAAAAGAAACGCAAGTTAATTAAAGGCAGACTGGAAAATTAGTCAGCGCGTAATTATTTTAGAAAATCAAATTTATTACTAGCGCGTGCACATTTATACTCATTTCATCAAACTTTTCTTTATTTTGCGGTCACTTTGACTGAGTAACCATAAGAGTACATTAACTAACGAGCTAACTTGCGTTTCTTTTGCTCAGTACGGACCCTTCGACAGTGATCACATTTTGACGATGGTAGATCTTCGATTGTTAGAGGAATAAGCTTCTGTCCGACGTGAGAGGAACTTTCGGCACAGGGAAGATCTCCTCCAGGAAAGTGACGAGTGGCTGCTCATTTTGTGTGGCACCCAATAAAATGTCATGGAGAAATACTAATAAAAGTACAGTGAAGAGTGATCTCTGCAGACTGTATTTTAACGATTACCCTCATGCAGCTCCGATCGAGGCGGTGGGGACTCATCTGTGTCCCCACCGCCTCATATTCCCACGATTGAGCGAGAGCCCTGCTGCCGCGCGCTCCTCGAACGGTGACAGCTGGAGGTTCGAGTCTGGTTGGCCTCCACCGGTCCGTGCGCTGCTGCGCCTGAGCGCCGCAACCTGTTTCTTGGTGGCGATCTTAAAATCGGACCACTTTTTTTTTTTAACCTAGGCTACATGTAAAGCATTTGGATTGTCAATTATGTAGGCTATATAACATGAAATATCATGGATCTATAAATTGAATTTATTAAGGCCGATGTTATTCGCACTTATACCTGTGGACAATGCTGAATTTTTTTCTTTGCCACACCTATAAGTGCGCCAGTTGATGACCATTCCAGTGTCGCTTATAGAAAGTACCGCTTAAAATAAGTTTGGCCAAGAAAAAAATTTTAGCTTTGGATACACTTAAAATAAGTGTGGGCAATGGAGAAATGTGCATCTTGGCCACACTTATAAGTGCGTCTAACGCGAATTTCGATCAATTTTTGTGCTTGGACGCACTTAAATAAGTGCGAATAGTCACTTCGATTTATTAATGAATTAAATCAAACCTCTGCTGCACTCGGTTTTCCACCCCAACGGTGTTTACCGCAGCAGCAATAGTTTTCCAGACTGCAGCCTTCTGGGCTCCTTTTATGCCACTCTTAAGACTTCCAAATAAAATTATTTTGTTTTTCTCCACCTCGGACGTGACAATTTAAATTTCCTCCTCAGTGAAGTTCTCTCTTCTTTGCCTTCTTTTGAGAGTCCATGTCGTAAAGTGGGCAGGACTATGCCTCCCGGAGCATGAATTTATAGGGGCTTGTCATGTAAATTACGATGGTTTCAGCCGCCAGATTTATCAACGCCACGCCAGTTCTACACCGAAATCAGCGACGTACACACTTTTAGTAAATCAGACGTGACACCTGGCGAATGCTGATATTTACACCAGAATCTACACCAGATCCTATGCAAGTTTGATAAATGAGGGCCAATAACACCCAGCTCTGCACTAAAACACACAGCCCAACACAATAACACCCAGCTCGGCACTAAAAAACACAGCCCAACACAATAACACCCAGCTCTGCACTAAAACACACAGCCCAACACAATAACACCCAGCTCTGCACTAAAACACACAGCCCAACACAATAACACCCAGCTCGGCACTAAATCACACAGCCCAACACAATAACACCCAGCTCTGCACTAAAACACAGCCCAACACAAAAACACCCAGCTCTACACTAAAACACACAGCCCAATACAATAACACCCAGCTCTGTACTAAAACACACAGCCCAACAAAATAACACCCAGCTCTGCACTAAAACACACAGCCCAACACAATAACACCCAGCTCTACACTACATTTCCCAGTTCTACAATAAAACACCCAGCTCTACACAATAACACCCTACTCTACTCTAAATCGCCCTGCTTTACACTAGAACACCCACCTCTGCACAGTACCCAGCTCTACACAAAAATACCTTACTCTACACTAAAACACCCAGGTCTACACTACATTGCCTAATTCTACAATAAACACCCTACTCTTCACAAAATCACCCAGCTCTGCACTAAAACACCCAGTTCTACACTAAATCACCCAGCTCTACACAAAAACACCCTGCTCAACACAAAATCACCCAGCTCTGCACTAAAACACCCAGCTCTACACTAAATCACCCAGCTGGACACAAAAACACCTGCTCTACACAAAATCACCCAGCTCAACACTAGAAAACCCAGCTCTACACAACAACACCCAGCTCTACACAAAACACCCAGCTCTACACTAAAACACTCAGCTCCGCACTACAACACCCAGCTCTACACTAAAACACCCAGCTCTACACAACACCCAGCTCTACACAAAAACACCAAGCTGTACACAATAACACCCTGCTCCACACTAAAACACCCATCTCTGCACTAAAACACCAAGCTCTACACTAAAACACCCAGCTCTACACAACAACACCCAGCTCTACACAACAACACCCAGCTCTACACAGTAACACCCAGCTCTACACTAAAACACCAAGCTGTACACAATAACACCCTGCTCCACACTAAATCACCCAGCTCTACACAATAACACTGAACTCTACAATAAATAACCCATCCATTCTCTTATCTCTCAGCTCAACACAAGCCTTTCACATTGAAAAATTTGCACCTCAGTAAACACTCAGAGACACTCCCAGGTCCATGACAGAACTGTACAGGGGAAACTCAATATCCAATTCGGCGCTGGCCTGCAACCTAATGTTTCAACAGCGTCCGTCTCTCGCTTTGTTTATGTTTGTGCGGAACGGTCACCAGACGGGCTGGCTGCAGGCTATAGGGTCATAGGAGGGGTGTCAATTGGCCATAACAATTCCCCCCTCGACCCCCTGCTGACCTGCTGACACTGGTTTAGAGGCGTGCACACAGCAGGGGAGGGGTAATATGTCCCGGGGGGAGAGTTGGACACACAGACAACCTACAGCCAAGCAGCGAAGGTGTCTGACTGGAGTCCGGAAGGTTCATGGGTCAAGCACCACTGCAGTCATGATAAAACACAAACAGCCATTGGGCCCTTCAGCAAGGCCCCCGATTTCTCCAGGGGTAAGGCATCCATTCGACGATAAGATGAAAGAATCAGCTGAAGAACCATAACGCAAACGGTTCATACCTCACCTCTCATTGCATCCCTACGGAGATGCTTAAGGTAACATGCCCCTGAACTCAATCACCCATAATTCACTTCTGTCATCGGCCAACAGGGAGTCTGAGATCATCAGCTGAGGAAGCGAAAGCCATATTGTGTCGTTTGGGGTGGATAGCGCTCGCGCACAGCAGTGAAGCATCACGTTTATCCTTATGCATGACAAGTTCCCCTGGAGTGAAATAAAGTTCAGTCCTACTTTTCTCAGGTTAAAATGCATTCGATTATTGAGATGGGAATTCACAGAAAGCAAAGTGAAAACGCAATGACTACGGCAGTTATTTGGCAAAGGATTTTTTTTTTTTTTGGAGGTAGAACATTTTAGTTCAAAATATCTTAAGGCATGTTTTCTGTTTTCTTTGGGGAAAACTGCAGCACTGGTGTAGTGTTTTGCACTGCAGTACGGCTCTGTGATTGTCCTGTATTTCAAACTGCCAGTGGGCAGGGGGACAGAGTCCAGGGGCATGAAAGTTAAAGTCCGGCCATCTGCTTTTTACCATGAACTCAGTCAACTGATTTTGCCAATTATTACCAGCTCATGGCTGAAGACTCGTGCTAATTGGCAAATTGAGGTGAATTTTATTTTCTGAACCCAGATTTTACACCACTTGCCGACTAAAAGAGATTGTCGTACTGCGTTTCAAATTAAAAGCAGTTTCGCCGGATTTTTGCGATGTTTCTCCAACCTCAGGGCGGTGTGAGTTTTGCTGGATTAGCAGGGGGGCTGGTGACAAACAAAGTCACCATGGCAACGGTCGCCACGGCAATCAGCACAGGCAGGCTCCAGAGAAGGCGCGTGGGCGTCTCCGGCCATCTGGGGTAATTAGCGTAATTAGCGCATTCTACAACACCCGCCCTCACCATGAAAGGCCTGACACCCCGAGGGGGGGGGGGCGGGGGCGACAGAGGACAGATTTGCTAACTTATGGTGGTCTGAACTCAAACACACGGTTTATGACCGCAGGTCTCATTAGGGAGGTGAGCTTGGCTCTCAGGGGCAAGAGTGACGGTTACAGTGTTTTTACGTCTCAGTACCAGCTACGAAAACTATGAGCGAACTGTAACCGACCCATTAAATGAACGTAAAACTGCCTTGTCCTGACTTCACGGCTCTTAATAAGTCCCAGAGTCCCTCATTAAATCCCACAGACCCACCAAATCCCTCTGCCAGCGTTATCACACTTCGCTCAGTACAGGCGTCGAGCAACAGCACTGCTGAATTTGAGAGTCGCACGTTTTTCAGGGGGTACAAAAACTGCTAGTGTCCACTGCTGCAGTTCATTTACTCAACGATTCAGTGCGAAAGGGCTGTAAAGTCAGGGATGGTGGAGTTTTTTTTTTTTTTGAAGGTTGCAGCCCGAGTGCCCAAAAATTCTTCCACTATACTGGCAAAAATGAAATTTAAGAAAGCAAGGCAACCAGCTGCAAAGCATTTTTGAGTTTGCTCAACTTGAGTTTTTGAGTTTGGACAAACTATTTTTGGGCTGGGCCGCGAATAGCGGCCAGGCCCCTATAAACGCGAATGCCACTGAGTACCTGAGTGACTGACTGACTGAGAGAGTGAGTGATCAAGTTTAACGATTGGCTGGCCGGCGGGGAAAAAGTTCCGCGAGTGGTCGGCCGGGGGGAAGAACTTCAACGATAGGTTGGCCGACGACTGACTTCGATTGGTTGGCAGGAGAACATTGGTTGGCTGATGGCTGGCTGGGCGTTTGTCACTGGTATCTCCTGTGGGGTAGCCCATGCTACGAAGCAAGTTCAACATACACAGGCTGTATATGAATGAGCCGGCTCAACAAACCCTGAACTCGCAATCAGAGATAATTGGTACCACAGCGGTGGTTGTAATTTTTCTTTGTTAATCTCCTTTTAGTGCTTTCAACACCGTACGCGCTCTCGACAAAGAAGCGTTTCATGCTTTATTTGTCCCTATATCTGTTCACAAAATGACCAGCCGCGTGCTGTGCGTTCCTTAGGGACATTAACCCTGATCCGGAATCAGTAACACTACGGGTTATTTCCCCCCCGCGGCACTAGAGGGCGCCGCCAGCGGCTTAATGGGAGACACACACAAACAGGCTACATTTCAGTGAGCCGGCTCAACAAACCCTGAACTTAGGATCAGAGATAATTGGTACCACAGCGGTGGTCGTAATCTTTCTTTGTTAGTGGCGGTTTTGTGCTTCCAACACTGCTCGCGCTCTCTCAATCAAAAGTGCGTATCATACGGCAATTTACCCTATTTCCGTTCATAAAATGACCGATCGCGTTCTGTATGTTTCACAAGTTATGTCTGATCCAGGATCAGTAACACTGCAGGTTATCTCCCCCCGAGCCACCAGGGGGCGCCGCCAGAGGCTTAATGGGAGTCCCATATGAAGTTTTATACTCATTGGTTGGACACTTGAAAGACCGCATGCGCATACTCAGGTGGACACTTGCGAAATTATAATGGAGATTTATGTTAGTGCGTTCATGTTGGTTGATGTTTGCACTAGTTCTTTGGATGTAATGTAAATGGTTGCTGGGTGATTAATAAAATCTTAAAAAAAAAATTAAGAAAATCTCCTGGGAGGAGTGGGTCGTCATTATGGACAGTTACGAAGAATGTAAATATATAAAAAACAGGAAAGAGCAACACGGTTGCTGCTAATAAGGCCAGAGAGAAATTCTGGCGGAAAATTGCTGACCGTAAGTCCTCTGATGAAGGACTAGTGGAAATCACATCAGTTTCTCAGCCAAATCAAACAAAATGAAATTAAATTATAGAATGAACTTTCTTATGTCTCGGCCAATTCTCATGATCTTGCTGTTAACTACAACGCCTTTTCGAAAGCTTACAATAGGTCATAAATTCATTTAAAATTAATTGCATTTTTTTTTCACATAGTTAACCATATTCATTCATCACCAATATCAAATATCGCTTTATGTAAACACATGGCAGCTCCTTCACTCGAACATGTTTATTAAGCACTTTTACTCGAAACTGTGGATTCTTTGTCCATAACAAGCCCAAAGACGAAACATGGGGGAAAAAAGGAATCATTGAAGTTCGTTCTTACACCCTCACTATATAGGAACTGCCATGTGTTCACAAAAGTGACCTCACGTTCCCGGTTAGCACAACTGTAACAATAACTTTATTGTTTCATTACGATTCAGGAGCATGCATATATACTTTATCTACTATCTACATCTGTTGCTGCTGTCTCTCTCAAACTCACATTCACAAAATCAATAACTGCTACCCTTACTCTAGCTCTTTGTCTATTCAAATGTATAACTTGCTTTTGATATGTTTTCCTTACTCAAGACCCCCCCCCACCTCCCACTCCCACTACCTCAAACACTCTCACTCACTCCCACTCCCTCACTCTCACTCTCACACCCACTCTCACTCTTTCACACTCTCTCTCTCACTCTCCCCACCCACATTGTAAATAATTTATCAGCTCCAGCTCATTTCTAAACTTGCACTTCATATAATTGCGTGAGCTTTGCCCCATTTAGCACCCTTTTCTTGGGCCCACATTCTCATACAGCACTTGGCGGCCCAGCCATATACTAGGTTGCACCTAGTCTTGTTTTAAAAAACCCAGAAAGTGAAGTTGAGTCCATTCAAAAGTGCTTAATAGCAAGTTGGCCTCCTTCTGAGTCAACTTCATATTTTTTATTGTGTACACGACACATTAAATATCAAATTATTCAGATTACGTTTGATCAGTCACTTCCAGGTATTTACCCTGAGAGCGCTAAATGCAGCTAATGTTACTCAATGCTGTAACATATCAAAATCAAAGCTGTTGAAAACCTATCATGTGGCGACATTCGCAGCGGAGCTCTTTTAAACAAGTTGCCACATTATAGGTTTTCAACAGCACACAATAATCAAATTTATATTTTTTAAAGTTTATTTCAGCGCTCTAAGGGTTTAATTCTATTCTGCCGAACACTGAAGTTTGTACTGTTTTACATGTGTGATGCCGAGGCTATAGCAAATATTCTATTATACACACTCATGCCGGCAAACACATGCCCACTCACGCAAACTAACACGCACTCATGCAGGCAAACACATGCCCACTCGCGCAAACTAACACACACTCATGCCGGCAAACACATGCCCACTCGCGCAAACTAACACACACTCATGCAGGCAAACACATGCCCACTCGCGCAAACTAACACACACTCATACCGGCAAACACATGCTCACTCACGCAAACTAACACACACTCATGCAGGCAAACACATGCCCACTCGCACAAACTAACACACACTCATGCAGGCAAACACATGCCCACTCGCGCAAACTAACACACACTCATGCCGGCAAACACATGCCCACTCGCGCAAACTAACACACACTCATGCAGGCAAACACATGCCCACTCGCGCAAACTAACACACACTCATGCCGGCAAACACATGCCCACTCATGCAAACTAACACACACTCATGCAGGCATTGCAGGCAAACACATGCCCACTTGCGCAAACTAACACACACGCAAACGTACTAACTGACGTCAGTGGCTAGCTCACCGGTAGTCGTGGGCCTGTCGATGACGGTGAAGTTAGCAGAAAAGCCCTCCTTCGCGATGGCGTTGTCGGTGCCGATGGTCACGGACAGGATGCCGGTGTGAGCCACCACACGTCCCGGCAACGTCTGACCGCAGTAACGCCCGATGTGCGGCCCGACTGTGGGGGAAAACAGGACGTGCGACCAAAATCATAAATACTATACACACATAAACCCCAACGTCTACCCAACTCATCAAATCCAACCTCAGCAGCATAAAAACACAAACCGCTAAAATCGAAACCGCCATGTCACTGGAAACCATTCCTGCTCTTTGAGATCTACCATCCTGTAGGTTTTCACACCAGTACACCTCATCTAACAGCTAGATGGTAGATCTCCAGGAACAGGGTTGGGCAGCCCTGCTCTAGCTGTTGAATGAGGTGAGCTTTGTTAGGATTGGAGTGAAGACCTACAGGATGTTAGATCTCCAGGAACGGGGTTGGGCAGTCCTGCTCTAGCTGTTGAATGAGGTGAGCTTTGTTAGGGTTGGAGTGAAGACCTACAGGATGGTAGATCTCCAGGAACAGGGTTGGGCAGTCCTGCTCTAGCTGTTGAATGAGGTGAGCTCTTTTAAGGTTGGAGTGAAGACCTACAGGATGGAAGATCTCCAGGAACAGGGTTGGGCAGTCCTGCTCTAGTTGTTGAATGAGGTGAGCTTTGTTAGGGTTGGAGTGAAACCTACAGGATGGTAGATCTCCAGGATCAGGGTTGGGCAGCCCTGCTCTAGCTGTTGAATGAGGTGAGCTTTGTTAGGGTTGGAGTGAAGACCTACAGGATGGTAGATCTCCAGGAACAGGGTTGGGCAGCCCTGCTCTTGTTTTGAATGAGGCGTGCTTAATAAAGTGGATGGTATATCTCAAAGAACAAGAGTGGATGCCACTGAACCAGACGCAACAGGCCTGGAATAGACCAAACTTGCACTGGAACTTAAACCGCACTAAACCTCATGAAAACTTCCATCAGCTCTTTGCCAAGGGCAAGAATGACCTCTTACAACAGCAGAGTGAGGGTGATATTGAGCAACCATTATTAATGACTCAGACATTTAATGGCTGTTGCCACATCACAGACTGCAGAAATCAGTCTTTCAGCAGTCAGATTGCAGAAATAGCATCCAATGCCTCACTGTGTCCATTCACAGAGGAGTTTGAAAAGTTTTCCTTATCCCGAGGGAACAAAACTTTGAGTGGAAAAATAGGACGCCAAAATGTAATGTCCTAGCCTTCATAATGCTCACCAATGTTATGGTGTATTGAGGACAGGCCAGGGCGGAGCCAACAGGGAGAGGATAGGGAATTGATTGGTTGTAGGAGAGAGACAGGGAGGTGGAGCTGAGGCTGAACCAATCACACTCTCAGCCCAAAATTCTGAACCAATGCTGTACCAACGGGAGTCCCATATTCTCTGGACTACTGCTTGCCAAAAATAAACGCGCTAATAATATGCTACAAAGACCTACGGGGTCTTTTTAATTACCACTGGGCTCATTAGCCGGCAGTTCGCCGTAAGAAAAATCACGCTTTTACCGCAGAGCACCCAGGATGCACTGCAAGATACGGCAGAGTCTGAGTAAATAATGACCTGCGGCAGCGGGAGCAGCTCTCATCTCCTGCTTCCAGTCGCCTGAGTTAAGGATGCAGACTGTATCATCACTCGTACCATCCTGCTACGCCTTATTGGGTCCCAGTGAAATCTCATGATTTATTCATTTTTCCTTCATTTTTATTAATTGCCCAGAATTGGAGCAGTAGGCCAGTGAATCATGTTGCGACGTTAAGGCGGAATGTACAGTATCCAAGACTCTTGCTGCTGTATTTTTTTTTAATTTATGATTTATTAAATAGGCCCCATCACACCTGAGCATGCTCAGTGGGTGCTCATTGGTTATGAGAGACTCAACTGTTCACGTCAACAGCCAGACAGCAGAAACACAAACTAATGCGTCAAAGTTCGCAAAGGCAAAATGGGTGTTTCAAAAAACTGCACTAAAATATGCCATGAGTCCTGCCCTAAGCGCTATCCACAGTATAACGTTGAACAAGCAAATTCCACCAGTGATGAACTTGAAATAATTGGCCAGTTTTTTTCAAGATTACTGCACATGCTCGGATGTGACAGTGCCCCTTAAAGCTGACTAAAAATTGAGTAATTTTGACTCATATCAGAATTGGTATCACAATTATTCTTTTTAAAACAATCTCCGTTAAGAACGGTTGCCAAAATCAAGCATCAGTACCTGACAAAGGCTCTCTGAAATCCTCTGTCATTCAACGTCTGTACGAATGCATGATTGAACTCACTTTTTACTGCTTTTTTGCCAGAGATTTTCTATTCAAAATTGAACTCAGTGCAGGACCAGGCGTAATCTGTGTTCATGAAACCAGCCCCGAATATTTCAGACACCAGAGTCCCTGGTTTTTGCCTTCGACATTAGCAAACTCCCACACGTCCCACATGTGAGACGGTAGCTCCTGGCTCGGGCCTACCTCCAGGGAAGCCGTCCCAGATCTCCACCCAGTCGTAGCGGCAGAGGGCTCCCTGGGGTGGGGTGGTGTCGGGCTCCAGGTCGAAGCTCTGGAAGTCCAGCATGATTTCGGACATGTGCGGGGCGAACACCATGAAGGTGCAGTCCAGGTTATTGGGGTACTTATCCGGGTAGCCTGGGGACTGGATCACGCCGCTGGAGGAGGTGAAGTTTTTTGAGCACTCCACTCCTGAAAGGATAGAGAACGGTCATAAATATACTTCTGTAACGGGGACTCAGTACGAGAACACGTGAGTAATTACAATGAGACATTTCACCAAGATTTGTAAGTTTTCTTATTGTTTTGAAAAAAAAAAAAAAAAAACTTGGTTGTTGGTCTGGATCATAACTTTATTGTAGATCCTGATGCCTTGTATTTACAGGAAAATGTTTCATATGTTGTTAACCCTTTGAGCACCAAATACATTCTTAAGGAATTAAAAATGTTCTTATCCTGAGCTGTTGAAAACCTATCATGTGGCAACTTGTTTAAAAGAGCTCCCGCAGGGGGTTACGTTTAGGCAGGATTCTGACTTAGAGGCGTTCAGTCATAATCCCACAGATGGTAGCTTCGCACCATTGGCTCCTCAGCCAAGCACATACACCAAATGTCTGAACCTGCAGTTCCTCTCGTACTGAGCAGGATTACTATTGCAACAACACATCATCAGTAGGGTAAAACTAACCTGTCTCACGACGGTCCCCCGCAGGGGAGCTCTTTTAAACAAGTTGCCACATGATCGGTTTTCAACAGCGTCTGACTTTGATATCTTACATCATTGGGCAACTATAGTTTCCCACAGTGCTGAAAGGGTTAAAATTTGCCAGTCAGACATTTCCCGAGCCACAAAGAAAAAGTTTTACTCCCCAAGCAAAGAAGCCTGATTTATTCTCTGGTTCTGTCAGACCACTGTCAATGTAACTCTGGATTTAATGATAGTAGATTAACGTCAGGTGCTCAGTGACAAACTCTCTTTACTGCTCCTCGGTTACCCTAGTCTGATCCAGTTATGAGACGTGTTCTGTCTCATTAATCAACAAAACCAACCCTTTATTAATTGTGCCAGGCGGGGCTCAGTGATGGGAACACATTAAATACCTGCATCTTGACAGGGCTACACTACTGCATTAGTAAATGTGACAGGAAATGAGGATTCTAGATGGCCTGACCGTACAATATGTTGTTAAAGATGAATGTGGTCGATGGCCCATGAGGAATGACCTCGCACCCTTTGCCCTCCAGCTCCCCGCCCCGTCTCTCTGATTGGCTCCTCTGTAAGAGGCTGCTCTGTGGTGGGTCTGACACCTTATTGGACCACGTGGGGTGACGGGCATGATGTGAATTCACCCCTAAACCCCTCCCTCTCTCCTGAGCGACGTGTGAGATGAGTTTCAGAATAGTGGCCCAGTGGTGCTGTAATATTGGGGGGTACACGCTCAGCCCGGGGTGGGGGGGGTTAGGGTCATGGAGGGGGGTCACGTCCATTCAATTACAGCCCATTTAGCAAACTCATTTAAATGCTAATTTATAAAACACAATATCCGCAGCGCCCCAATTAATTGTTTTTTTGTGTCTTTTTCAGCCACTTCGGCAAAATTAAATTTTAAATTTTAATGCAATTTTGGTTTATTATTGGAATTCATTAATTTAAACATCACTGACCTCCAACCATTCTGCTCAATTTTTTTCTTTCCCTTAAGTTCAAATACTAATTTGTTTATTGCGTACAGCACAAAAAAAGATTTCCTTCGATTGGATAACTATTGCAGGGAAAATATGTGAAAATGGCACTGAATAAAAGAATCGGCCAAAGAGCCAAGCCAAAGCCACCGAGCTCTCGGTGTAAAATGGTATGATGCACACAGCAAACGTGGGGACAGACATGGGCCTCAAATCTTTGTAGCCTCAGATGTCAGATAAGAGTAAATGATAAATCATGACTAGCTCTGGTTTACAGTCAGGGTGTGATGCGTTTAAAATTCTCGCTTCTCTTTACCTGACCTTTAAAATACATCTCTTTCCTGTCAGTGATGCTAAAGAGAGAGCACTAACATCACAGGGACAGTTTAAAACCAAAGCTGTGAGACGCCGCCCAGATTCACAAGACCAAGACATCCTGCTGGACCAAAATCCGTGACCAATAACCTGGGTCTGGCCTGTCAGGGTCTCTGACTGAAAGGCGCAGGGCATTCGCTGGGAGATTTAGTGCTGCGAAGAGCTGCCATTACATTCAGTACTAAAACTGGAACCAACAAATCTCTTTCTCTCTCTCTTTCTCTCTCTTTCTTCTCTCTCTCTCTCTCTCTGTGGTCTGCGGAATAACTGCACGGCCCATTTTAACAGCAGCGAGCCACACGAGCCAGCAACTCAGCTGAGGGACATTATAAAGCTCAGGACTGACCTTCCCGAGCCAACGACCTGGAATAAAAAAACATGCTGCACTTTCCCTCCAGAGTCCAGGCTTTAAAACACACCAACGACCCCTCTGTTTATCAGAGAAGGAGGCGCGGGCCAGCATTTCATGTAAAGGCGGTGAAAGATATTCTAATGCAGAAAAATGCACAACCTTCAGTGTTACTCCAGTGTCTTTCAGAGTACATATGGCCACAGCATCGCTCATATGTACAGTACTCTGATTAAGTTCAAACATCACTGGATGCTGTACAGGCAGCTGCCATCTTGTCACTGTTACAGTTCAGGCGTATAACCCATAGAGCAACTGCCTCTGAATTTGATTGACAGATACTTGGATTTCAGTATTGATTTATGATTATTCCTCAGCAATAAAAAAAAATCTATTTTTCACAAGAGCTCTAAACGTGTGGTAAACATGTGTGGGATGTTTAACCCTTAGAGCGCTGAATAAATTTTCAAGAAATTAAAAATTTAATTATCCTGAGCTGTCGAAAATCTATCATGTGGCAACTTCTGTAAAAGAGCTCCCCTGCGGGAGCTGTTTTAAACAAGTTGACGCATGATAGGTTTTCAACAGCGTCTGATTTTGATAGCATGCATCACTGGGCAACTTTAGTTGCCAATAGCATTCTAAGGGTTAAAAAGAACATTGATGGCCAAAATCAGCGCATTTTTCAAACGGATGCAGAATGTTTTAAAGACAGTTTACAGACGGCTGAAGAAGATCAGTCGCTCTGCTCCAGCTCTATCGCAGCACTCCCGGCTCTGATTCTCTGGACTGATCTGAGATCAGCGTTTCCCCAGGGCCCTGCTCTCCATGTTAAATGCACTCCGAGCGTTAGTCATGGCCTGACCCCTGCCCTCGCACCGAATTCTGCACAGTTAATGGTCCACGCTCCGAGGCGCGCCGGTCAGACTCCAGGCCTGCTGGGCTGCAGTTTCTGCTGCTATATGAGGCGCTTTCAGGGGTTTTTAAAAGATCCAGAGATCAAGTTTAACCCAAACTTAAGGCTCTGCATGGGACTGTTTGTTTTTATATTTCTTCACAAATTATTCTAATAAAAATGATTTGTATGATGAAATATTTAGACAAACCTAAATATAGTCATTGCATATTGTGCCTGATCAGGGGCCACTACGGGGCCTTCAGTGACCCCGGGGCCCACACACCTACATGCGTAAGCCCCGCCCCCAAGTCACTGATTGGCTAAAGCAGAAGGAGACATTGGCCCATATTGATAATCCTCTCAAGACCAGTTGCACTGATCTCAAACCAGTTGCCCCTGTCCAACACCTCAATAAGCAATAAAGAGAAAAATGATCTAGGATCAGATTCTCGGATTCATTCTGTCGGCGCACAGAGCCGTAAGACCTGAACTGAGCACTGATTAAAGCACGTTATTGGGTATATAAACATGCACACACACACACACACACGCAGCAGGATCAGACAGAAGCCAGGAAAAGCATGTGTGTTAGTGAGTGTATATTCTCACCTCGTTTGAAGATCTCGTAGCGGATGGAGAAGCCTGCTCCATGAGTCTCGTAGTCGGACACAAACTTGATGAGCAGTTTGTCTGTAGAGGAGACGATGGGATTGGGGGCGATTTTCCCGCAGTGTTTCCCCACCAGTGGGTCCGTCTCTTCTCCCCCGTCCCGCACCTCCACATAGTCATACCTGCAAGAGGAACCGAACATCCTGTTAATCCCGTCCGGACCCACGGATACCAGAACCGCTGGGTCATTCTAATTATTTCAGGTGTTAAACCCCTGTTCCTCACGTCAGAATCCATGAGATCAGAAAACTGCACATTTCCAAACCTCCCTTTACCAGAGTCAGGTGTGAAGCCAGTCTGGCCAATCAGAGGCACTATTTCATTACCCAGGAGGATGGAAAACCAGGGACAGATTTGGATCCAATGTCCAGATTAGTGGATCCCTGTTCCTGACCACAGAAGTCAAATCACAGTGAAGGAAAACCATCGTCACACACGAGCTCTAACACCTATGAGCCGGACCCGTGACACACTGATCAGGACTGCAGCTCAGTCAGCACTCGAGCTTTTATTAACACTTCAAAACAAGGGCACTGTTCTTCACACTCACATTACAGGGAGCGAAAATAACTAAAGAACTAAAAATGGAACACCAAGCTGACTTGAGCTGACGAGGGGAAATATTGTTCACACTTGCAAACCAAACTTAACCCCTAGAGTACCGAAATAAATTTTTTAAAAATATAAATTTCATTATCTTGTGCTGTTGAAAACCTATCATGTGGCGACTTGTTTAAACAAGTCGCCACATGATAGGTTTTCAACAGCTTTGATTTTGATATCGCACATCATTGAGTGACAATAGCTGCATTCAGCGCTCGAAAAGTGAAAGACGAATGTAGATCGAATACAGGCCATTTCAGAGGTGACTGGAGGTGATAAAATTTTCCGTTAGACGGGCGAACCTGAAGCTCAAGCGTTCAAGCATCACCGTACATTCAAATCGTTTCCTGACCACATACTTGCGTCAGAAACTTTACTACTATCTCTTCACATCATTAATTAAAATCGCAGTGCTCTTTGACAGCACAGAAAACAGAATCATTGCAAACAGAACCACAAAACACATTTACAGAGGTCAAAGAGCAGGTCCATTAATTATAATAAAGCATTTATAATAACACCACACAGAACAATAATGAGAATTATCTCCAGGGTATAAATATAAAGACAGGCAGCAGAAAGGAAGATCTTAAACGGTTGCATTTCTCAGAACCACAGGAAACTGCTGAGTCAACTGTGCCAAGAAAAGTGTGCAGGGCGTGGTGCTTGCATTTCTGGTGTGAACTACCAAGTGTGAGTTTCATCTGAAATTTTTGAAATATTTCACAGGTGCAGCGTGTGCATGCAGCACAATATCTGCAGAAGGAAGAACTTCACCGCAGAGACACACAGACTGACTGAATCCGCAGCCGATGGGTAATTTCAATGAGTGTTTGATTCAAAATGAAGCGTCTCAAAAACACAGAAAGTAAGCAGAAAAAAACAGCAAAATTCATAGTGACATGGACGCCAGCCTTGTGCTGAAGTGCTACCTGTCGTGCTCTGATACCTTAGACACTAAGAGACTCTGTGCCTCTTTTGAGTCACTCAACTATTTTTGGAGAGTTTAAACACGATTTTCCCTGAAATCGCCCCATATATCTTGATATAAAGGGAAGTTATGTACCGGCTACATTTGAAGTCTCCATGCACTCATGAAATCCAGCCCCAGGCCAGTGTTTGGCTGCACCTCATGATACCCAGGCCTCAGTCAGCAGGAAAGGGCAGGGAGTGATGGAGTGAGAGAGGAGTTACCCTGTCTCTCTGTGAGGCCTCACACGCGGGGCCATGCTATTATTACCTGTGACACACAGTGCATTACACACACATGCACACACACACTCTCATATTCACATTCATATACACACTCACATGCACACACATGCACAAACACACACACACACACTCTCTCACATGCACAAACACACACACACACACACTCACATGCACACACACACTCTCATATTCACATGCATACACACACACACACTCACACACACACACACACACACACACACACAGGGCTTGATAATGTGAGTGAGATTCTTACAGTCCTTTCTTACCCCCATAGATTCTCGCATTACATGTAAAGTAAATAGCAGAACTCCAAATCCCGTAAGCACAGCATAAACTCAGTGGGTAATGAGTATACAAATTACCAGCCAGGGCTCGCTTGTATGTTTTTGGCATAATTGCCAGTTTGACAGGACACATGATCCATTTAACTGACCTAAAATTACAGACCAAGCAATGCCCATCAATTGCAAATTTGGGCCGCTAAACACTCCTCATTCTGGCTGACGGAAAAAATACAGCTTAGTTTTTGTCCCCTTATTTTGGAGGGAGGGTCAGACAGGAAGTACGGCCTCATGGCGAGACGGGGCTCCATGGGAAGAAATCCTGCCGTTGTGTGGCCCCTGTCAGTGACGCTGTCCTACTACATCCAGAGGCCCCTGTCACTGACACTGTCATACTACACCTGGGGGCCACTGTCACTAACACTGTCATACTACACCCGGGGGCCCCTGTCGCTAACACTGTCATACTACACCCGGGGGTCCCTGTCACGAACACTGTCATACTACACCCGGGGGCCCCTGTCACTAACACTGTCATACTACACCCGGGGGCCCCTGTCACTAACACTGTCATACTACACCCGGGGGCCCCTGTCACTAACACTGTCATACTACACCCGGGGGCCCCTGTCACTAACACTGTCATACTACACCCGGGGCCCCTGTCCTTAACGCTGTCATACTACACCCGGGGCCCCTGTCCTTAACGCTGTCATACTACACCCGGGGGCCCCTGTCACTAACACTGTCATACTACACCCGGGGGCCCCTGTCACTAACACTGTCATACTACACCCGGGGGCCCCTGTCACGAACGCTGTCATACTACACCCGGGGGCCACGGTCAGGAGCGAAATCACCCAACACCTCCCCCCTGCATGCGAACACGACACACCTGAACATTATACTTGGGTAAAGCTTTTTACCCAAGTGAAGTCAGACAGTTAGTGAAGGTCATTGGAGCAGCAACTCAAACACATTTAAAGTGCAGTGTGAGTGCTATAAGATGCCATTACCCAACATGTGTGAAGTGCAGTGTGAGTGCTATAAGATGCCATTACCCAACATGTTTAAAGTGCAGTGTGAGTGCTATAAGATGCCATTACCCAACATGTGTAAAGTGCAGTGTGAGTGCTATAAGATGCCATTACCCAACATGTGTAAAGTGCAGTGTGAGTGCTATAAGATGCCATTACCCAACATGTGTAAAGTGCAGTGTGAGTGCTATAAGATCCCATTACCCAACATGTGTAAAGTGCAGTGTGAGTGCTATAAGATGCCATTACCCAACATGTGTAAAGTGCAGTGTGAGTGCTATAAGATGCCATTACCCAACATGTGTAAAGTGCAGTGCCAGTACAATAAGATGCCATTACCCAACATGTGTAAAGTGCAGTATGAGTACAATATGATGCCATTACCCAACATGTGCAAAGTGCCATTAGAGTACAATAAGATGCCATTACCCAAATTGTGTAAAGTGCCATTACAGTACAATAAGATGCCATTACCCAACACATCTAAACTGCAATAAGATGCCATTACAACAAGAGAGGAAGGGTTTTAGATCATGACTCATTTGGCTTTGGACGCAGATCAATGTCAAAGGAAAAGGGGTTTAAAACTGGATCAGGTTCATAAGGTTCGTATTTTAGATCCAACCGGATCAGCCTCAGCCAGTGAGGCTATTTTCTAAATTAACGCAGAAAGTGAAATAAATTCACAGGAAATGAAGTCCTGCTACCTGTTTCTCCCAATGATGACCACAGCCAGCTGATTCCACAAGTCATGTGTGCCTCTTCACTGAAGAATGCTTTCATTACTAAAGCTCCAGGTGACTGGACCAGAGGACTTATACTTTCCGAGCCTGGGATTTTCTACAGCTTCCCATGGTACTTTGACTGTATTGTATGATATAATGGAAGACGTTAATGGTGAATCCTTTGCTGCCATATTTCCTTGGCCTCCCATGGACAATGAGACTGAACCTCAGCGTGACTCAGAGGGACTGTCAGAGTAACATAGAGACAGAAAAGGTAAAACTGCTCTCCTTTGGAAAACAGATTAAGGCTCTCAGTGGGACTCCCTGATAAAATAAAGGCTGCAGAATAAAGCTAGCTGGGTTTAAGGAATCTTCCAGAAGTGATGGCATTACACTCCAGGCAGAGAGCAGTGTGGACACCAGCGTATAGCAGACGGCCAATCAGCTCCTTCCTCCAGTTTTTGGGTGTTGGGTAATTTCCTGAGGATGGGGCACCTCTCTCTCTCTCCCAGGGCAGCTGTAGAAACAGGGCGAGCTGGCTCCCAGAGAGAGGGCCACTGCTTACTAAAACAGCCTGACTCAGCCACCTTCTCCCGTCTCAGAAAGCCTGGCTTCGCTCACACTTTCATCTCAGCGCAGCTACTGAGGAATTTTTATGGTCCAGGGCATCGTTTTCTCTCTGCCTGCACAGCTGAAGGGAGCACAGATCTCTTGGTCTAGAGTTTTTAAGCCTGTGAAGAGCTTTGTCAGAATGTTTTCCCAAAATTCTAAGTCAGTGTTCTAGAACTCTAGTTACCGCTAGCAATTGTGACATCAGCATTAGAATGTTAATCTGAGGACATTCCAACAACAAACTCCCTCGTCCTCACACCATAACGTATAGAAGCACTTTCACTCATCAGAACTAATACAGGCCGTGACTTCTACTTTCTCTGGTCTTTTCCTCTCCCATTGTGGTTATTTATTTTTTTTCTCTCCAGTTACGTGTCCCACAAGATGGGAAACCCAGTATGTGATGGACATGTACGTTAACATCTCAGCAGAATGAGTGTGCTTTGAAAACTCCAGGGTGTAAAAGTTTGTTGAATGCAGCAAGGCTTGCGGCTGTGTTTCGGTGCGTTTGCTCTTTGATAAGAAATGGTTAAGGCCCACATCAATGAAAGACAGAAACCCCTCAAACTGACCTACAGCACTTCACCACAGATCACTGACAACAAGCCAAAGGCTACCTTATTCTTCTGTGGGAAAAAAAGAAGAAAGAAAAACTGAGAGGCACAACAACAGTTGCAGAATCAGGTTGCTTTGTCAAAAGCGCCAAAGAGAAAGGGCTTGATCTGTCCCATTGTTATTGCACACTTATTAAATATCATCTCGTCCATGCATATGGACCTTACTTATGAGTACTGAGTGCAGTTTTGGGTACCATACTACAAGAAAGATATAAAGGCTTTAGAAAAGGTTCAAAAAAGAGCCACAAAATAAATACCTGGTATAAACATAAAAGCAATGGGGAGCAATGAAAAATCTTAATGACTTCATGATGATCTGATTGAAGTCTTTAAACATGAAAAAAGGATGAAGATTATTTGTTCCTTTTGCAAAACTTAGGCTCAAAAATTCAAGTTAGCCGAGGATAAATTTAGCACTGATATTAGGAAATATTTTTTCATTCAGAGAGTAATCTCAGTGTGGAATAGATTGCCTGTCCATATTGTAGAGGCAGAAACTCTGGGAGTTTTCAATCTCAGGCTCGACACCGTACTGAATACCATCTAGTCTGAAGGGTTAGGTTCACAACAGTAATGGGAAAATGGCGAGCACAGTTGGGCTGAACGGCCTGTTCTCACCACACATGTAAAGTTCCGGCTGGGAAATCTGGGCTCCCAAAGGGAATACTGTCTGTGGCCCCCCAAAAGCAGTGGACCCCCAGAATCATGACCCCTCCCGCCCCAGCAGTGGGCGCCTAGCTCCTGTCAGCTGTAGGGAACGGGCTCAGTGTGGAGTCTTAAATGCTATTTGTACTCAGTGAGGAGTGATGGGGGGGCAGCCTGGCGCTCATCTGGAGGATGTTAACCCCAGGAAGAGAGACATTAAGCCTGTGGCTGAGCCTAACCGCAGATGATTCCCCGCCGACACGTCGCACTGAAGTCATCACCGAGTCTGCCGCATGCGGCCCCCCCCCCCCATCGTTTACAAGCTTCCTATCTCAGAACAGAGGGAGAGACTCCTTCTATCTTTCTCCCTTTACCCTGCCCTCCCTCTCTCCCTCTCTCTCCCTCTCTCTCTCATTCCCTCCCTCTCCCTGCAGGAATCCAAGATGAAGGCCAAGCTTCTGCCAGCTCGTCCAAAACGGGTCAGGACCCTTCCAGACATAAAGTCCCGCAAGTTTCCAAAAATATCAAAAAAACCCACCGTCTTCACTGAGCCAGAGAGGGAGGAGGGGTTAGATCGAAGCTCACCATGAACAAGCTTTTAATATGTGAACACTGGGAGCTCTCTCTCTCTCTCTCTCTCTCTCTCTCTCTCTCTCTCTCTCTCTCTCTCTCTCTCTCTCTCTCTCCTCTAAAACCCGAGAACAGAGCCGTGTTTTGACCAGCTGCCCCAGATCAGGCCGGTTGGCATCGCCTCACACACATGCTAATGTGGATTAGATCACACGCAGAACGGCCGACTCCAAATAAAACCACTTCCTGTACACCAGCAACAACCTGACAGTGAGTCATTTCTGTATTTTATCCAATAAAAGATGAGTCTCCTTCGAGAAACTGCAGGCTGTTCGCTTATACACTGTAGATTCCACTATAGGCCATTACAGAGTTTCCCATAATGCAATGGTGCGACCAAGTTGGTGGTAGGTTAGGATTCTGTCCAATTTAAGGAGCGGGAGTTGCTATGGCCTCCAGGCACTGGGCCCACATCCCATAATGCACTTGGGTTCAGCTGACGGTTTAAGGGCCGGAAATGCCAGCTGATTCACAGAGGAAATTAAAAATTTGAGAGTAATCCAGACCATTGTGATTTATAAATAAACACATTTCTCGGGGGGTCAGTGAATTCAGCCCCACTGTAAAATTATGATTAAATTTAGAACCATGAAAGAGAGAGAGAGAGAGAGAGAGAGAGACTGTAAATCAGGCAGGGGGAGACATATTAGGTCAATTGCCAGTATTTTCTGGAAATGGAGACAGAAATCTGATGACTCATAATCTTCTCTCTGAGGAAGACCCAGGTTGGGTCTGGGCGCTGAGGGAGATGTTATAGTGCTGTGAAACTTTATATTCTAATCATTACTGACAGCATAAATCTGAGCTTTACAGGTCCTGCATAACTGCAGCAGGGAATGCCGCCAGGCTTCAGAAGCAGAGGCATGACGGCGCGTCGCAAATGAAGCCAGGGTCAGCGGCTGGACGAGCCAGTCCTGTGTTTTTCACTCGTCAAATGATACAAAAGCAACATTTCTTGGCAGGATCCTCTGGAACGATTTCAGTCGAGGGCGGGATCCTCAATTCAATCTGCTGCTTTATGCAAGTCTGTCCGAAGGGCTCAGGTGAACCCCAGAGGTGTTAAACACACACACACCCTCATGAGAGAAACACACACTACAGTCCTGGATCAGAGCGAGGGGCCACAGCAGAACTGTCATCTTAGCAGGAGATTTAGCCTCAAGATAACATTAAAAATCATATTTTCTCTCTCAAGAATGGAATATGAGCTTATTTGTTTTAAGTTACAGTCTCCTTGAAAATTGAAATTACGAATCCAAGCCCAAAGGCATAGCTCAAAATGACTAAAACTCACACCTCGCTGTTAATACCATTAGCATACTTAGCAAATAGAAATAAATGGAAATGTCTCTTTATGTCTCGATATAAGAGTATGATACTTGTTAGGAGAGCAGGAGGGGTGAGGAGGGAGTTAGGGGTGTGTTGAGCCCTCTCGTGGGGCGCAAAATGAAACCATTAGCAAGCTGTCGCTCAGGCTGAAGTTTTTAAATTGAGTTTTACATGACAAGGTCGGTACTCACTGGCTAACAATTCCGGAAATGTGCTGGAGTTACCCAGTGAGGCTAATTTCGTCTGCGGACCTGTGGGAAAGGCGTCTCTGGATCGGCGTTAGTTCACTGTATTCCTTCACTGTTTCAGCTTTTCTCTGAAGCCCAAAGATGTCAAATCCACCCCTGCGGTACCCGCGCTCAGGTGGAGTTTTCTTCTACATGTGATACTAATTTACCCCCCTAACACCCCCCACCCCCAACATAAACCAGCCCGAACCCGCCGCTCGTCTCGAGCTTGTGTTTCCCGTGCTTCAGCTGCTCCTGCAGGAGAGGATCGAGCAGGAAATACCCCGACTTCATCAGAGCCCCAAAATGCAGGTGTGGAGCCCCAAAATCTCAGATAGTCGCTAAGCCAAACGAACACCGCGACGGTGGCGCATCTCACGCTAAATGGCAACCTTTCCCTTCCCCCCTCATCACCCGCGGAGAGTCTGGGAAAACAGCCCGACAGGCCTGCATAAGCCAGGATAACAAGAATAATAAACTCAAGCGCAGGAGCTCGCGCTGCTAATGCTACACTGGCACAGCTAACGGGAGCGAGTCAATAAACCCAGGAACTATAATCAATTTATGTGGAAAATAACCGAGAGCGAGAAGCGCTAATGCTGCTTGCGTAGCTGTCCGCACCGGTGCAAAGCACTTCATTAGAGAGGGTCCATCTTTTAAAAGATCGCCTGTGAGCTAATAGGAAGCAGCGTTATGTTTTGGCAGCGCGTCCACAGGAATTTCCCAGTTTGTACCCCACAGCCCTTTATGGGTCGGTGGGGTATGGTCATACCCTGTGGGGTCTGGGCGGCGGCGGCTCCCTAATTTGTCTGGGCCATATCTCTTAAAGTGTTGGGCACAGGAGTTTCAAAGTTGGTATGCAGGTTCTCTGCGAGGGATAGGTGTGCAATGCAAGGGTCATGAGCGGATTTGACCTTTGGCTTTGACACAATGACCTTGAACTTGAACATTTTTCTTGACCATATTTCCAAAGTACTGACCACAGCAGCTTAAAATTTGATAGGCAGATTCCTTCTGAGGGGTACATGTGCTGCGTAGGTGTATAGGTGTATACCGCTATTTACTAATAATTAGTTAAAGGGATAGTTCACTTTTTTTGAAGTGGGGTTGTATGAGCTACAAATTGCCACTACTTACATTAGATGCAGTAGAAAGCTCTCTGATCTCCTCCAGGTAGCCGCACCAAGGCATAGTGCTGGGTGGAAATTTAGGCGATACACTGTTGTGAACGGAAACACAGAAACAGCGTATTTTCGCGGCCTAAAAGAGGTCCTACCTGAAAAAAATACACAATTTCAATTGTACGCTATATTTAAAAAAATTACAGCACTTTAGCTGCTCGGAAAAAAACACAGCTGCTCTTGAACTAACCAACTGACGTATTCCTGCGCGAGGCGCATCATAGTTCACTGCGCGCTGTAGCGATCAGCTGTTTGGGTCACAGTAAAGCTGCTTGCACAAACGCGTGTATTCACGTCTTCGCATTGACTTTGAATGTAATCTGTGTTCGAAAAATTTGCTTCGCGTCCAGTGTGCAAGCGGCTTAACTGCGGTTGCGAGATAGAACGGCCGTTTAACTTGTGCAAATATTTCGAAAATGGTTCGTGTGTGTCGCTTTCTTGGACGTGAAAGCAAAGCTGTATCCTGGTGCACTTACAGATTCCACCGCATTCCTCTGCGGAATATTGGACTTGTAGCTGTGGCTCGTTGCCTCAACACAGATATTGATACGCCACCCGTATCCCTAAAAGAACTCTGCGTTTGCAGTATTCATTTTTCCAAAGAGGATTTTGTTAGGCTACATTCAGGGAAATCTCAACGGTGCACGCTGAAGAGCACTGCTGTACCCATGCATCAGGTAAGAGAGTGAAACACCTGTGAAAAAGTCTAATGTAACATTGCAGCACAAACTGATATCGCAAAGGGCCTACGCAGCCACATACTGTGTATCTGCTGTGCTGGTTATTATAGGGATTTTTTTTTTAAATTTGAGACGTGATTCTATTGCCATTGAATCTACCGGAATACGCAGGAATACGTCAGTTGGTTAGTTCAAGAGCAACTGTGTTTTTTTTCCGAGCAGCTAAAGTGCTGTAATTTTTTTAAATATAGCGTACAATTGAAATTGTGTATTTTTTTCAGGTAGGACCTCTTTTAGGCCGCGAAAATACGCTGTTTCTGCGTTTCCGTTCACAATAGTCTATCGCCTAAATTTCCATCCAGCACTATGCCCTGGTGCGGCTACCTGGAGGAGATCAGAGAGCTTTCTACGGCATCTAATGTAAGTAGTGGCAATTTGTAGCCCATACAACCCCACTTCAAAAAAAGTGAACCGTCCCTTTCAGGGCTGTGGGATTTTCTGAGTGCTCAGTGTTGGTCTGTTAATAATTTGGCCCCCACTGCGGGGCCAGCATGTCTCTCTGGATTCTCAGCTCTTTAGTATCTGCTGATACACTTTGTGTGGATATAATTCAGCAAATGGGACTTTGTTAAACTGTGGTGTATGAGACTGCACCGATGACGCTGCTCTACCACACAACACAAAGCAGAGAGATAGAAACTGGAGGGAGGAGCAGTGACGATGCAGAGGCCCGTGAGCAGGCGTTCCCTCTGTTCGGGCGTTTGGGTCCTGAGATAACGCAAACTGCCACCCATAGGCCTCAGCTCAGTTCCACTTCATGTAGCCTACTTTCTGTCCCTTGTGATGTTGAACAAAAAATTAAAAATCAATTTTTATGAATCCCAGCAGGAATTCTACCACTCTGCCAGTTTAGTACAGAGTGCTTTCCTGTTCCTTTGAGAAGGCAGACATCCTGATTTCTACTGTTCTTCATAGGTTCTGCTGGGGTACCTTGGAACACCAACAGAACAAAAATGCCATAAAATGAAGAGATGAGACTATGCTGTCTGTATGAGTGTGAGAGTGTATGCGTGTGTTTGTGTGTACGAATGTGTGTATTTGTGTGTGTAAGTGTATATGCCTGTGCATGTGTATGTGTGTATGGGTCAATGACGTGACATGCAGATTTTTGTGTCCAAGCGCACTACTTTGGTTTAAAATAATTTTAAATGATTCATAATAAGCATCATTTTATTCTATAAAACCTGTTTAATTTTGTTACGTTATGACGGTTTATAATACCTGATTGTATTATTTTGCTCAGCTAGTAGTTTCTATATGCTTATGTAAGGGTAATGAATGTTCATGAGTGCTTGTAAACATTATGACTAGCCTGGGAACACCATAGATTCTTCCATCTAGAAAGTTCTATTGTCTGCAAGGTTCTTCAAGAGCCATCTGGAGGGTTCTATCATCTTCAAGATTCTTCTTTGTGATGTCAGTCAGGATTCTACTTTATGACATCATACAGGATTCTTCTATGACATCATACAGGAGTACAAGGCCTATATAAAAGGAACTTGCAGCCAACGGACTTTGGGGGAGATCCTGTCCGGTCTGCTGTACCTGGAAGCTACTCCGGCTTTGCTGGGTGCAATCGGAGTTTGGATCCTTTCCGGTCTGCTATGCCTGGAAGCTAGACCGGCTTTGCAGGGTGCTATCGGACGAAAAAATCATCTCCGGTTTGCTACACCTGAAAGCTAGACCGGCTTTGCTGGGTGCAATCGGACTATAAATCATCTCCGGTTTGCTACACCTGAAAGCTAGACCGGCTTTGCCGGGTGCAATCGGACTTTGGATTACACAGACACCTCTTGGATACGGACTTTGTGGTGATCCGGATCACCACACCGAAGACATCAGATTCCAGTGGATTTTCACCATCGTCGTGGGAACATCGCAAGGACGGACAGTTTGGGCTAGTGAATAGTATTTCTATCTTCAATGTAGTAATTTCATTATCCATTCCAGTATTATTGTAATTGCTATGTTCATTCGCTCAGTTATTTAATAAATTGTTTAAATTTAATCCTTCTTCTAAATTCGAATCTTCCAGAACATTCTGGAACACACACCTGTCCGTAACATAAATTGAGGGCTCGTCCGGGATTTGAACCCGGGACCTCTCGTCCGTTTATGTTACGGACAGGTGTGTGTTCCAGAATATTCTGGAAGATTCAAGCTTTCAGGTGTAGCAGATCGGAGATGATTTATAGTCCGATTGCACCCAGCAAAGCCGGTCTAGCTTCCAGGTATAGCAGACCGGAAAGGATCCAAACTCCAACTGCACCCAGCAAAGCCGGAGTAGCTTCCAGGTACAGCAGACCGGACAGGATCTAAAGTCGGATTGCACCCAGCAAAGCCGGAGTAGCTTCCAGGTACAGCAGACTGGACAGGATCTAAAGTCCGATTGCACCCAGCAAAGCCGGAGTAGCTTCCAGGTACAGCAGACTGGATAGGATCTCCCCCAAAGTCCGTTGGCTGCAAGTTCCTTTTATATAGGCCTTGTACTCCTGTATGATGTCATAGAAGAATCCTGTATGATGTCATAAAGTAGAATCCTGACTGACATCACAAAGAAGAATCTTGAAGATGATAGAACCCTCCAGATGGCTCTTGAAGAATCTTGCCGACAATAGAACTTTCTAGATGGAAGAATCTATGGTGTTCCCAGGCTAGTCATAATATTTACAAGCACTCAAGAACATTCATTACCCTTACATAAGCATATAGAAACTACTGGCTGAGCAAAATAATACAATCAGGTATAAACCGTCATAACGTAACAATTTGAACATATTTCCAGTTTATCATAAAAATGATATATATTTTATGTTTTGCCATCTAAAACCCTCAAAATGTCAGGTGGCGCAACCGTCCGAGCAAGTTAACACTATGTGAAATGTATTAAATATGTAACTTAAAATATGAATAAATATAATATTAATATGGGGGCATAATTTTACATTGAAAACCTTTCAAATAAACAAAGTTTAATAGTTTAATTGTTCTTAAATTGTTTGGAATATTAAGAACAAATTTGTCCGGAAATCTGCATATCTGAAATGTCAGGGCGGCGCAGCTGCATTCATACAACTTTCATTTTAAATTGAAGAGAGAGATGAGTAAACAGGATATTGCATCATCAAAAGGAACCCAAGTGACCTTTACTGATGAGTGAAAGGTATGTAGATCTCTCTCAAATATTGATAAAAAATAGCTACTTTCTCTTCATAGTTAGACTTGTTCAGTTTACATGTCAGGTGGTACAACCAATATAAAACTAAGAAAAAGTTATTTTATTCTAAACCTCTTTATTGTATTGTAAAAATGAATGAATGAACTAGCTAGCAAAGTCAAAAGGTTAAATAGGTGTCCAAGTAGATGCCTGTATGATTGGGAATTAGTAGCAAATGTCAGGCGGCGCAACCAGTTAAAATACTAATTTAAACCAAGAAATGGGAGATTGACGTGAACAAATGTTTGGAAATTGTGATATAAATAATCATTCTATACAACAATATACTTTTTAAATTTGTAAAGTATTTATTCACATTTTAAATCTAAAGTTGGATGTTGGAAAACCAAAATACTCGCCCCCTACAATAAAGAATCCATAAGTTACTTTTAATACCCAGCTCAACTACTGTAAAAAAAGTAATGTTTTAGGCAGAGTAGACACTCTCAGGTATACTTAAAAAAAAAATCACTTTGAAAAAAAAAGAGGGAAGTGTTTTCTTTTTTCAAGAAACTTTTGGTTGCGCCACCTGACATTTTTTGGCTGGTGAAATTGCAAATACCGTCTAAAACTGCACTAAAACCCTGTAAATGTTGTGCAACCATTTATATTTGTTTAAACACACTCTTCCAACTTTGTATAAATGTATTCTGTACGTTTTTAAAGATTTATAAAAAAAAAAAAAAACATTTTTAAATGGCTTATTTGTCATTGACCCGTATATGAGTGTGTGCGCATGTGCAGTATGTGGGTGTGTGTGTTTATGTATGAGAGAGCGAGTGCATGTATGTAGCTGTAAGTGTGTGTGCGTGCGTGCATGTGTGTATTTGCATGTGGGTGTGTGTGTTTATGTGTGACTACAAGTGTATGTGCATGTGTGCGTGTGTGTGTGTGTCTATGTGTGAGTGCAATTGTATGTGTGGGTGCGTGTGCTCATGCACGCATGTGGGTGTGTGTTTATGAGCATGAGTGCTGTGTGTGTGTGTGTGTGCATAGGAGTGTGTGTGCATGCATGATAACACTGAGGGAACGCTACAGTAAACCGTGAGTCACTCAGTGTGATAGGAACTTGATCTTTAGTCCGACACACACGGGAGGTCTACAGAAACACAAACCATCGCTGACCGGCCTCACCACTCACAGCTAAACATCTCAGTCCAATTTCACCAACAACAAACAGTCACTTAAACCCCTTCAGCAGCTATTGATGGTTTGTGCTGGTAAAATATGCACAGAGCAGGACACCGGCGAGCAGCGTAAACAGTTGATATTTTAAAACTAACGCTGCAGGAAAATCAGTGCCACATCTGAGACTAATTTCAGTCCTGGGCAAGAGAAACATCAGCATATGCTCAATGTTTAAATAAAAAGATCAGAGCCTTTCTCCAGTAAACGCTCCGCACTTGAACCGCATAATCCCTCACTTGTTTCCCGTCGGAAAAAATGCCATTCTTTCGACATCTGGTGACAAGGTTTCTGTTACAGAAATGTGTTTATGAGGATTTGTTGAAAATGCCTGATCCCCATCTGCAGGTTTATGCAGAAAGCACGATTCGTAATCAGCGCTGTTTTTAAACAGGCAGGTCATCAAATAAAGATCCGCTCTTACAGAGCAGTAATGGATACACTGTCGTGGAGGCTATGTCATAATAAGTGGTTCTCAATGATTCGCCTAGTTAAATAAAGGTTAAATAAGTATTATTCATCAGTAATCATGTAATTATGGACACAGTCATAAACATGTAGCTTTTAATGAAATCACAGTACAAGGGAAGTTATATACTCCAGTTCATCTTTCAAGCAGTTATCTTCAATAGCCTTGATCGTAGTATTTAGCTGAAGGATATGGAGAATGCAACTATGCTGGTTTTCCAACCGTCAATAAACATCATAGAAGAAGAATAATATCTCATTCTGTGATGCTTATTGGCGGCTGGCAAACCACTCTCTTCATATCCTTTGGCTAAAGTGCTAAAATAGCGCTTTGAATCCTCGAATTTCCATAGAAAACTCCTTTATATAAAAAGCGTAATGCCGCAGTAACTAAGATATATAAACACAATGCAAAACGAAGACGGATTAGCAACGATGGAATCAGTTTTTGACTTGTAGCTGTGCGGATTCGCTTCGTTTGATTTCTTGTTAGTTTTCAAAGTCCCAAGCATGCACAGTAATGGCAATACCGCTCCTGTAAGACAGATGCCAACCAATGGGAGAAGGGAACAGAGATAAGACATTTGCATTGTTGCACCATACTGGTGTGATCGAAAGGTAAAACCTGTTTTAGAAAGGAATTTCCTGTGATGAAGATGTAAAAAGTGAGTGTCGGAACAGATTGGCAGTTCTCTTTGCGAAGGCAACTCAGCTTTATGTCATGTTGTTGAACATAGTCTGATATTCTGATGACACTGCCTCAGCCCTGTTATTTCAAGACAAAACAGGAGAATAAGGGAGCACGACTGACTGGGAGACCCCACAGCAACTCAAATACCTCTGTCATTCTGTCATATGCAAACACAAAACTACTCATTTAAAACACATTTAGTGCATTATGACTGAAGAATAACTTTCCCATTTAAAGCTCAAATCAGCAGTTCTTCAATCATTTCACCCGGCATTTTGACCGGCCAAGTAGCAGCCATTTTGTGGAGCAGTCATATCCTGTTGCGTGGACATCAGACGGTAAACGCTGTCACTCAGTTTGACTGTGAACAACCAAAAAGGCCTAAAAGAGAGACCCTGTCTCCTCCATCAGCTCTTACCCACTGAGGGTCATGCTTTTAACCCTTAGAGCGCTAAATGCGGCTATTGTTGGTCAGCGATGTAAGATATCAAATCCAAAGCTGTTGAAAACCTATCACGTGGCAACTTGTTTAAAAGAGCTCCCGCAAGGGAGCTCTTTTAAACAAGTCGCCGCATGATAGGTTTTCAACAGCGCAAGATGACTGAATTGATATCTCTCTCCAGCATTGTAGCATGTGCCTTTCAGAGATCACAGAACGCAGCAGATAGAGACAGGGGAATCCCCCAGCATGACCACAGAGAGAGGTGAGCCCCTTTACAGTGTGTGGTGTTCGCTAGCAAAGCATGATTAAACAAAGGCATGACACGTTAGCCTGACAACTTAATACTGCAGCAGTTTAGTCCTCAAATTCATAATTTACGTACTCGTCCTTAGACTTTGGGCGATTTTGCTTTAAGTTGATTGGCCAAGCCAGAGAAATCTTTTGACCATAGAGAGGCAGGGGTTCAAATCTCTCAATAGACTCAAGGAAATCTCCGACTTCTTACATCACTACAGTGCGAGATGATGCAACCTGTTGCACTTTAGCCCCTCCCACTTCCAAAATGACTGAGGAAGCATACATTTTTCCAAGCATATAATTTATCCTGGCCATTTTCAATCCCTGATAAATAACCGCTCACTGTTTAACAACAGTTGGGATGTCTAGTACTCAGATTCATGCTCTGAAAACATTTTTTTTTTTCGTTTAAAAATTCATAAAAAGTCCAGCTGTCTTGTTTTTCTTTACTTCGTTGAAATTGCTACGTAGCATCAACACTCACTACTTTGCCAACCTTTGAAACGGCATTGAACTTACTCAAGCATGACATGAATATATTACTTTCACATGTAAACTTGACGGTTCTTTAAAAAAAAAAAAAGTTTTATACTGCTAGTTACGTAAGCTGATGTAAAAAAAAAAAACGATCATATATGATACATTCAAGTGCTTGAGTGACTGGAAACTTAAGGTAAAATTACACTCTAGAATTACGTAAAGAATTGTATGCCACACTGACACTTTTGTACAAAACGAAAACTCTCAAATCCGCCCCATGATCTGAGCTTAACAGTGTGCATACGGTTACTCTGGCAACCCCAGGCCCCAATCTGGCCCTAATAAACGGACATTGGCATTCCAACAATCTGGCACCCATCTGTCAGAGTGTGGTGTGTGTGTGTCGCGCGCGTGTGTGTGTGTGTGTGGGGGGGGTGCGTGTTTGTTTGGGTTGTGTGTGTTGTGTGTTGTGTGTTGTGTGTGTGGGGGGGGGGGGTGCGTGTGTGTTTGGGTTTGTTTGGGTTGTGTGCGTTGTGTGTTGTGTGTGTGTGGGGGGGGGGGTGTGTGTGTGTTTGGGTTTGTTTGGGTTGTGTGCGTTGTGTGTTGTGTGTGTGTGTGTGTGTGTGTGGGGGGGGGGTGCGTGCGTGTTTGGGTTTGTTTGGGTTGTGTGCGTTGTGTGTTGTGTGTGTTGTGTGTGTGTGTGTGAAGGGGGAGGGGGGCTTGGCTGCCAAGTTCTGCCCTCAGGACACGCTGGTGTCGAGCACACACACAAACACACAGGAGCTGAGACTAGAGTCCATCACAGGTCTGTATCACTCTGTAACCTGCTCACTCCTTCAGACGGGCCGCAGAGCTCAAAGCTTCGCCACGCTCTGAAGATTAAGAGCCGGAGTGTGAGTTTAAGGTCAGAGAGGTCAGTAAGAGCCCGATGATTCCATTAAGAACCCCATCGAATTCAAGGGTTCTTCGTCGGGCAAAACTGTCCTCTGTTTGGGAGATTATATACTTTTCCCACCAATGACAGAGTGCTCCGCCAAAAAACTGAGAAGGGTTCCTTTGCAGAGACAAGCCGAGGAAATTTTTTTCCCAAAAATTAATGCTCAAACTCCAATGCTTCGCTTCTAGGACCATGACTGGCCAGCCCGGCCCTGAGTACTACTGTACAAATCCTACCTGTGGCAGTAAGTCCAGTAAAAAAAAGAAATTACACGGATCAACTGGAACGAGAGCAACACGGGTCAGATCTCAAAGATCCCTCTTTAACCACAGAGCAAGAAAGACCTCAGGCACAAGCGTAATTAATTACCGTTTCCCGGCAACAAGCTTAGAGGTGCAGAAAATAACATCCATCCTAACAGCCACTTTTTGGGGGACGCGGCGGCACTTAGCGTGCTTGAATTGGGATCGAAAGGTCCTGAGATTTTGAGTCCTTGCTATGGCTTTCACGGTGTGTTCCTGGGCAAAATGCTTCACTCCCACGATGCCTCACTCCACCCAGCTTTATGACTGCGTACCAAAAAATTGTCTGGGAAACCCAGCTGGGGGGTAACCTGTGATGGACTAGCATCCCATCCACGGGGAGCAGCAATACTCCTGATCGCCTTATGTTATGGAAACTGGAGTTAAGCACCAGCCTGTTGAGCCGTAATTGGCTCGGTACAGACTTCCCCTACACCAAACAACCATTTTTTTGTCTTGTAACAAAGTTAAAAAATCTTTTTTGTCACAGGTAGAACATATCAGCTTGTTTTAAGCCTGCTTGACAAATGAGCACCCATACATCCAGGGATAACTGAGTTATTCCCTTGCTGTAGCTCTTGGCCAAACTGGAGAATGGGTTCCATTCAGAGCTCGTCCACTGCTGGTTCCTCTTAAAAATAAAGCCTCCCAGTGCTTGAGTTGGCCGTATGACGCCATCAATCACACATGAAGCCGCACCACAAACCTAAACATCGCGGGCATTCCAGGGCATGGAGAAACACTCCATCTCCAGCAGAGTACATCAATTAAAACCGGACTTTTGCCCTTTTTTTAACGAACTCGCCCTCCTGTGATTGATGGCGTGCTCGAGTCTAAAGCTTATCTCAGGGTCCCACAGTCTGATGACTGTTGAACACAATCACGCGCAGCTTTGATTCTCTGACTCAGACGAGGGTGTGTGGAAAAGCCAAACAGGACGGCTTCACAAAAGGCCTGACCTGATAAACGCACAAAACGCACTGCTGGAACCACGACCATGATGTGTTAATGTTGGAGCGCGATCCTTCTGCATTGTTCTCCTGTCTCCAGTTCTGTTATTACAGCATGGAACAATAATGGAGAACGAAAGAGCAAGAGAAATGGGGGCGAAAGCAAAACAGACAGATGAGAGAGAGAGAGAGAGAGAGAGAGAGAGAGAGAGAGAAAATGAGAGATCCTGTGATATGTACAGAAATGGAAAATCCCTGTGAACACTCAGTTTGCATCATTTTCAGAAGAATAAGTAAATAAAGCCCAAATGTTCCTGCTCGTGTTGCAGCAGCCATTAGAGAGGGGGGGAGATTCAGATCAGCATTTTCACAGCCAGGCCTAGCGAGTCCATGTTAAATCTCAGCCGAGATAGCGCCAAAACCTCCGGCCAAAGAGTAAGACTTCTCCTTCATTCGCCTGCTGAGCGGGGACATAGAGCACCCGAACATGATGTCAGCGCTGAGATCTGGCCCTGCTAAGTCATATCAATGAGGCGCTTCCTCCAGAAACGGCACAAGAGAATAACAAGAACAAAGCATTCTGGGAACACAGCAGCTCCAGGCCTGGGCTTAAGACAGTATTGTGGGATAACTTTAATGTTTTGTGGAAAACTGCCATTCATCTCACAGAAACACAGATATGCCCATTCACGCACACACACACACACACACACACACACACATACAGTTGTGCTCAAAAGTTTGCATAGCCAAGCTGAATTTGTGAAATGTCGCCCATCATTTTGAAAATATGACTCATCATGCAAAAAACTTTTATTTAGTCTTTTATTTAAGGATGGTGATTATGTGAAGTCATTTATCATCACAAAGGTGTTTGACTCCTTTTAAAATCGTAATGATAACTGAAATCACCCAAACGGCCCTGATAATAAGTTTACATACCCTTGAATGGTTGACCTTGTTATACAGACACAAGGTGACACACTTAGGGCCCATCCACACGAGAATGATTTTTTTGAAAAGGCATAAATATTTTATCGTTTTGGCCTTGCGTCCACACGGAGACGGCGAAAACACAGCCCAAAAACGGTATTCTTTGAAAACGGGTTCCAGAGTGAGAAAATCTGAAAACAACACCCCAGCGTTTTTGTGTGGACAACCAAAACGGGTTGTTTTTAACAAGATGACGCAATAGCCCCCATCACAGCCCCCCCACCTAACCATAAGAGCGCAAGAGCTTTATACGCGTGCTCGCCGCCGCCTTCTCTGTTTTTGGTCTATTTCCATAAAAACGCTACAGCGCCATACAGCGCCACACACAGGCCTGGAATATTTACTACAGCATTTGGGGTCATTTTAGGTGTCTCCGTGTGGATGCAGATATTTTTAGAAGTGATGCCGTGTGGACGGGACATTTTTTAGAAACGACAAAAAAAAGACAGTTTTCGAAAATCTCAGTCTCAGTGTGGACGAGGCCTCAGGTTTAAATGGCTAATGAGGGTTCCACACCTGCCAGGAGAATTGTTCGGGACACAAAGAAAAATCCACAAGTTACCTCAAGTTACCACAGGATGTTCTGGAAAAAGATGGTGTGGTCGTTTCAAGGAGCACAGTAAAGAGGTACTAAAACAACAATGAGCTGCATGGTCGAGGACTAGAAGGAAGCCATTATTGCACCAATCCCACAAAAAAGTCTGCCTAAAATATGCCAGACAACACCTTGACACACCTCACAACTTGTGGAATACTGCCATTTGGAGTGACAAAACCAAAATGGAACTTTATGGTCACAACAATAAGCGCTATGTTTGGAGAGCAGTCAACACGGCCCATGGTGAAAAATACACCATTCCCACTGTAACGCATGGTGTTGGCTCTCTGATGTTTTGGGCGTGTGTGAGCTCTAAAGGCACAGGGAATCTCGTGAACATTGATGGAAAGATGACTGCAGCATGCTCTCAGAAAATACTGGCAGACAATTTGCATTCTTCCGCACAAAAGCTGTGCATGAGACGCACTTGGACTTTCCAACAGGACAATGATCCAAAGCACAAGGCCAAGCTGACCCTCCAGTGGTTACAGAAGAGAAAGATGAAGGTTCTGGAGTGGCCATCACAGTCTCCTGACCTCAATATCATCGAGCCGCATTGGGGAGATCTCAAACATGCAGTTCATGCAAGACGACCAAAGAATTTGCAGGAGCTGGAGGCATTTTGCAAAGAAGAATGGGCAGCTATACTGCCTGAGAAAATTAGGGGCAACATGTAAATGATGAAGCTCTGAGTGTATGTCTGTGTAGAAATGATCTCTCTCCCACAGAACAGATAAACAGTCGACACAGAGATACAGGACTGGGGGACTCCACACAGAGAGCTCTCTGCGCTACGGTTTACTGCAGTCAACTGGCAGCATCTGAACTGACCTGTTTCATAATCTAACACAAGCACAAATACAGGCACACACAAACATACACTTCACATGCTCATGACACACACAAGCCATTACACACGCACATGTACACTGCACACATCACCTACAGACCACACGCACGCTCACATGCACAAATGTGCACATACACGGAACACACACGCACACACACACACATACATGTGCACATTCTCGTCACACACACACACACACAGGACAGAGATTTTCCTCTCTGTCGTTAGTCTCCCTGGCGGCGCTGGGTTTGGAGCAGGAAGTCCTGAATAGGACAGTTGGGAAAATAAACAGGCTGCTTCCCGGATCTTCCCAAAACGCACTTCTTTACCTCTGCAGCCTGTCATATAAGGACCAATGCTCCTGAGATCGGCCCAGTTATCGCGGGCATGCGTGTGCGCTCGTGGGACACGATTTAGAGTCATCACTCATTTGAGCAGAAGGCTTTGATAGCCACCAGCTTGCTGTGTTAATTATACCTGTGTTTCAATGCACTCAGTAAGCATACACAGTCTGTTTAATGCCACCCAGGCCACGCGAATAAGAAAGGCATTAGTATGAAATCTCTTTCCTGTCTCATGGCGATGGGAGTGCTGTAGGATGGCACTGGGCTAGCACTACTGCTGTAGGATGGCACTGGGCTAGCACTACTGCTGTAGGATGGTACAGGACTAACATTACTGCTGTAGGATGGCACAGGACTGGCACTACTGCTTTAGGATGGCACAGAACTGGCACTACTGCTGTAGGATGGCACAGAACTGGCACTACTGCTGTAGAATGGCACAGGGCTGGCACCACTGCTGTAGGATGGCACAGGGCTGGCACTGCTGCTATAGGATGGCACAGGACTGGCACTACTGCTGTAGAATGGCACAGGACTGGCATTACTGCTGTAGGATGGCACAGGGCTGGCATTACTGCTGTAGGATGGTACAGGACTGGCACTACTGCTGTAGGATGGCACAGGACTGGCATTACTGCTGTAGGATGGTACAGGACTGGCATTACTGCTGTAGGATGGCACAGGACTGGCACTACTGCTGTAGGATGACACTGGACTGGCATTACTGCTGTAGGATGGCACAGGACTGGCACTACTGCTGTGGGATGGTACAGGACTGGCATTACTGCTGTAGGATGGCACAGGACTGGCACTACTGCTGTAGGATGGTACAGGACTGGCATTACTGCAGTAGGATGGCACAGGGCTGGCATTACTGCTGTAGGATGGCACAGGACTGGCACTACTGCTGTAGGATGGTACAGGACTGGCATTACTGCAGTAGGATGGCACAGGGCTGGCATTACTGCTGTAGGATGGCACAGGACTGGCACTACTGCTGTAGGATGGCACAGGACTGGCATTACTGCTGTAGGATGGCACAGGACTGGCACTACTGCTGTAGGATGGCACAGGACTGGCACTACTGCTGTAGGATGGTACAGGACCGGCACTACTGCTGTAGGATGGCACAGGACTGGCACTACTGCTGTAGGATGGCACTGGACTGGCATTACTGCTGTAGGATGGTACAGGACTGGCATTACTGCTGTAGGATGGCACAGGACTGGCATTACTGCTGTAGGATGGCACAGGACTGGCACTACTGCTGTAGGATGGTACAGGACTGGCACTACTGCTGTAGGATGGTAAAGGACTGGCATTCCTGCTGTAGGATGGGACAGGACTGGCACTACTGCTGTAGGATGGTAAAGGACTGGCATTCCTGCTGTAGGATGGTACAGGACTGGCATTACTGCTGTAGGATGGTACAGGACTGGCATTACTGCTGTAGGATGGCACAGGACTGGCATTACTGCTGTAGGATGGCACAGGACTGGCACTACTGCTGTAGGATGGTACAGAACTGGCACTACTGCTGTAGGATGGTACAGGACTGGCACTACTGCTGTAGGATGGTAAAGGACTGGCATTCCTGCTGTAGGATGGCACAGGACTGGCACTACTGCTGTAGGATGGTAAAGGACTGGCATTCCTGCTGTAGGATGGCACAGGACTGGCACTACTGCTGTAGGATGGTAAAGGACTGGCATTCCTGCTGTAGGATGGTACAGGACTGGCACTACTGCTGTAGGATGGCACAGGGCTGACATTACTGCTGTGGGATGGCACTGGACTGGCACTGGATGGGCTCAGTCCATGGAGCTACTGTTCTAGGTCACCATCCCAGGGACATAAATGCAGAAACTGTTCCTCCTGCCTAACACGACAGCCTCTCAACCTCCATTCTCAATTCTCTCATCTGCGCATTACCGTCGTCAGACTCGTCACATATAAACCTTCCAGATGAGCGTTCCTTTCATGCAGCATAAGGTTACGGTTTATTCTCGGCAGGTTGGGAAAGAGCTCAGTACTGGCTGACTGAGTTAGGCAACAGCATGAGTGCTCAGTGAAGGAAGAGCTTTCACTGAGCATTACACCAAACACACAGAGACACCACACAATTACACTATTCACAGGCACACAGGGCTTCCCTGACCCCAACACTCATGTCATCCATTAAAAGCGCATTCGGCAGATTATATTACCCACACAAACTCGCACAGCTTTCCGCCGTGTCCATTTGAACAGTTAGATATGAACTAAAGCGACTCAGGCTCAGCATTCACAACTATAGGGCTACAATAGCAGAGTCCGACCTGGGAACAAAACACGCGAAATCTGGGACTGAATATTAGTCTCTGGGCTCATTTTGAATTCTTTATTTATCGCAGCTTTCTATTGTTTTCTTTGTGGCTTCTCTTGCTTTAAGCTCCACCCATCAGGGAGGGATGAAAAAGTGAAATGAAAGAGAAGATGAGAGGATAGAAGAAATGTTAATTAGTGAAATGAAACACCTGAGCTTTAAACATCATTTTCTGACAAACATTGTCACACGTGTGGTTAGATTTTGGGGAGTCATTTTAGCGTCACACATTCTGAGAGAGATTCTTGTGCAGAGGGTGGTCTCTGTGTTCTGTAAGTGAGGCTGTCTTTGGGAGCCCGATCCGCTGTTTCTCTTTCACTTCAGCGGATTCAGGTCTCCTCATTGATGGCGGATCTCGGTCGATTTTGGGGTCAGGCGCAAGATGGGAAAGAAAGAGCTAACTGTGCCACAGAAAATACCGTGAAGCGTCACCCCATCTGTGAGCGAGCACGTCCACATTATTTTACTCCTCATGCTAATTTTCTTTTCGTCACTCAAACAAACACCATAATGCTGTGAAAAGTAACCGCCCGCAGAATTTGTCACCATTTCCTTTAATCATTCAGAATCATCAGATTCCCCATCTCAGAAATCTAAGCGTGGGAGGGCAAAATAAACAAACAAAACACTACTCAAAGATGGTAGTCATCTGTTTAATTACAGGTTTGCAGACATAAACAATTAACTGCTGCAGAAGTCCTCCAGGCATCATAAAAATTCCTGCTCAGCACCAATAGCCTTTTGGTCAGGGAAAGCTGTGACTTCTGACATATGTTTTTAACACTGTATGTCACTAAATGGAAGTTGGGAGCTGGATCATGTAGGTAAACCTGTAGTCTGCCAGCCAAAGGTGCATTGTTCGGTGATACAGATGTTAAACTCTCAACTAAAAGGACAAAGTTAATCACAAAGGGAAAGCAGGACAGAAAAAGATCTCTAACACTGTGCAAGTAACCTTCTCTCAGATGCTCCCTTCTAAGGCTGTGAAGTCGGAAAGTATTTGGGCAGTAACAGGATTTTAAGAGGGCTTTTATGCCAGCAACACTCCGTCTGTAAGGAAGTATATTCCCAAATATTAGCGCAGCTAGACAGCTTTAGATCTTTTTGTGTGAAGACCACTTACATCAAGGAATAAAAGCCCTTAAATATTTACGGACCCCACTCGGAGCATCAGGGGTCTCGCACTCCTAAAGACACACAGCGACACAGGAAATGCATTCCTGCTCATTCCGTTGACAGAAAAGATTGCTTCCTTTTTGACCCCCGCGTCTGTCAGCGTCTGCCGCTCTCTCGCCGTTTTTATTGCTCCCTTGGCGACGAAACGCGATCCCATAGTAAAGACAACGACTTACCCCCACCCCATTTGCCCGGCGGCCGCAGTCACCAGAGCCCGTGATTTACGCGCGGTTTTACGGCGCATTATAAGACGCAAGGAGCTCTTAATAAACGGCCTGATTTACGCCATCCTCTGTATTATCGTGTGCTTTTTACCGGATGCGCTCGTATTGCAGACAGGAGCAAATGCAAAGACTGGCAGCCAGTTATTGGCGGATTTGCATTGGGATCATAATCCCCCCTCAGTAAAACATACAGATACATTGCACTTCTGTTTGTTTGCTATGTTAAATGCCAAAGACAGGGAAGAGATGTGTAGGAGGTTCACAAAATCAGAAAAATAACAAAAATTGCCTCCCCCACCCACCCATTTCGACACCAAACCAGGGTAAAATTAAACTCATTTATCTTCCATGTTTGAACAGCATTTTAAAATCGCTCATATATATAAAGATGTAAAGATGACACAAAGGAAGCAAATTACGCTTAGTCATGAACAGTCATGAAATTGAGTATGGTACAAAATGTCGATTTAAAGTTGCATTTAGACCATGACTGGGCTTCACACGTGTAAGAAATAAGCGAAGCCTGAATGTAAGGAGCAAGCACCTCTCAAAAATATGAAATAAGCACCACGTCGTCCGGATTTCAAATAGTAGGCCTGTTCGACGATGTTTGTTGGAAGTAGGCAAAGCATTAAGGTTGAGTTATCACTGGCGCCAGCAGAGGGAGCAGTGGAACACGGAAAGTTAGAAAGGCTTCGGAGATCATGTAACGACTTACTTGCAGTCTTTGTCCTCGAGATCAAAATGAGGATTGAAATTGATCAAAATTCTCTGATGGGGTTGCGGCGCCTGTATCACCCACACGCATTTCTGAGACGGAAAATATACCATCGGGTATCCAGGTGAAGTCAGATAATTAGGATGCGCGATCAGGATGTTATCTCCGCACTTTTCTGCAAAAAAGAACAAACAAAACACGCTGCTAATTAGTCACATAGTAATCCATATTAGTAGCATACACAGGTTCATCGCTGTCCTAAACTACATTCAAATATGAAAGGAGATATTGCATACAAACCTCAGTTTGGTTCAGGGATAGGCTTACTCTGTGTTTCTAAAACCGTCCACAAAATAAATTTGGAGATTACAGAGCAACCCACACTCAAAGGATAAACAAACCACAGGTGGTCCAGCAATACGCATTTTTAAAATTAAGTACATTTCCCTTGAATCTAATGGGCAGTTCGGGTGTCTTTATCAGCCTGAGGCGTTCTTTGAAACTGAGTAATAGGGCATCTAAAATTTCGGCAGAAACGTGAATTTACAGGAGGTCTTAGGTGTTACCTTGGTGGGTTGGCCATTCTGATTTTTCATGAAAATGACATTAATAGTCTGATTGGTTTTTAATAATAATAATTATTATTTTTTTTTATTATTATTATTATTATTGTTGTTGTTGTTGTTTGTTGTTGTTGTTGTGATTATTAGTATAATTATTATTTTTAATTGTCAGAAATACGCAGTTTTGTCATTAGAAGCGACACGCGGCCATCAGGTCGTCAAGTTCTAACTGAACTCATCTCTTCCCCATTCACCTGGCGCGTGATTCAGCGCACCTTGAAGCTCGTGGCCTGACACACGGCTTGGTCAGCGAGTGAAAAAGTATTCATTAAAATTACACATAATTGAGGTCCAGATGTGTACCACGAGACATGGACTGTTCACTTATTGCTACCAATTTGTTTCCTTGCCACTGCGAGCCAAATAGTTTCCGCAATACCATCCATTGACATCAACGCATGGATTCTGAAGCTGGAGATGACGGGGAACACGTTGTGCACAATGATCTTCACTCCTTTCACATCCTTTTTACGTATTGTGGAATTAATCGGCTGCAATGCCGACGAACATGATGTTTGCAACCAGTCGCGAATAGGCTATCACACAGACAGTTCCATAATCGGTATTTCAAGTATAATGGTTCTGAAACGAAACACCAACATTTAATTGGGCGCAAATATGGAGGGGGGAGCACGGGTTGACCGTCAATTAAAATGTTAGCTTAATTCCACAACTGGTGCCACAAAACAGGGTAATGTGACCTCAGGCTAGAGCCTAGGATTAACCTCTCTCAAAGACATCAATGTGAAATGACAACAACAAGCCGGCTATTTGATCTAATGCTGTTATGGGGTAACCTAATGTTTTGTTATCATATTTCAAGTCTACACGACTTGTCAATACTAATGTCTGTAGTTCAGACAGGTTGCGGCGTCCACACTGTTCACTCAGCCTTGCAATAAACGTAGGCTACAATCTTAAAATCTTGAATCGGGAATGATGGCCGGAATTCAAATATGAAAAACCAAGACACTGCAGAGTGTTCATCGAAACATCTGTAAAACGTGAATATTATTTGCAGTTGAGCAGTTTATCGAATGTCACAACCGCGCCGCGCACGTACAACGTTGTACCCGACAGGCGATCCAAACCAAGCAGACAGATAAATTTAGGCTATGTATTCAAACAATACCATGTTACATTTCTTTAAGATTTAGGGGGGAAGGTCTTGGAAATAGACCACAGGAAACGCAGAAGTTTCCACGCGCTTAAACGCAACAAGCAACAGTTTAAAAATTGAGCCAATTTGCCTATAAGGGCAGGGAGCGACATTCCGCTGAACAGAAAAAAAAATATTTTCAGAACAGGCTTCGGGATAAAATAAAACCCCACTCAAACATTATCCAACGCAATTACTCCAGTATGTGACTTACCACTGAGAGCTCGAACAATGACGATTTTGGTCAAAATTAATAGCGCCAATCCACAATACATCCTTGAGTTGTAAGGAAAAACAAAACCAGAAACCAGAAAAAATCACTCTCCTTTGAGAACTCGTCCGCTCAGGTAATGCAAGAAAAAACCCAAAATGTCTCAACGTTAGAAAAATGCCGTCTAATGGACTTCAAGTCTCTTGTATCCTGTGTCATTTAACAACGATTTCCTACGTCCTTCCCCGGTCTTGTTCTCACAGACGCTGCCTTGGCCATTTCCTCGACAATCTGAGCCCAGCGCAAGTTTATGGAAAACAGCACAGCGAAAAAAAAAATCACAAAATTCCAACAGAGCGATGACCACAGCGAAGTAATCCAGCTTAGGTGTGAAATATATGAACAGATCTCAAAACAGATTGATGTTGAGCAGATAAAGTGTAAAGATTAGCGCGTCAAGATCACGCCGTCCTCCAGCGCCCTGTTCAGCCTCGCGCGTCTGACAGGACACGAGTTAGTGACACAAACATCTGTAGAATGGTAAGACCATTGGCTACTCCCCTGAATTACGGCTCTCCCCTTCTTCCCATGCGGCGCACCGAATCGCTCCCGGAGCCCAGGAACATCAGAGATCCCAGCTGATTGGTTTGAGCAGTGATATGCCAAAGAGCTCGAGCCTCATTAGCACGCGATACGATCTCGCGGCTCGCAGACGCTGTTATTTAAGCGGCTGGAGACACACGCGCATTCGCCCTTGAAAGGAGGTTGCGCCCAGCGCTCGCCAAACCTGTCGATTTGACCAAGCGCATAACCAATCGACTGCTCGCTTTAAGTATGCCCGAAAAAATGCGATATTTTAAATCTCAGCAGTATGAATGAATTTTGCGGAACAGAAATGTTTCCTCAAACATTTAATATCAAGATTTCACAACCAACAGTGGTTTATTTTTATTTATAAGCAATAGACATCAAATGCAAGACCTTATTTAAAAGTCAATCTCAGTGTATTCCCGTATTTTACATTTACATGGCACGGAGGGATGTGCGATGCATTTAAAGAACTGTCTACGTACAACACACCATGGAATTAAACCTTCTTTGCTGATTGGTTCGCTGAACTGCCTCTGCCCAAGGTGGGTAGTTTTGCAGTTGTCTCAATGCACGGCACTGCACGTGTCACTGAAAACGACTCAGGCAGTTAGGACTGTTTTTCGAGGGTATTTCGGTCACTGGACTGGGGAGCAATAAATAAACATATAAACAGGGGTAGGCTACATGTAAGGCACTGCATTGAACTATTTACAGACATCATCATCAGTTGAAGAGGAGACAGTGGGGCACATTAAAACTATGACTGAAATTGATATTCTCTGGGAAGGTAGTAGTCGTCAAACATGACACGACCTTTATTTTAGTGCGCGTACACACGCACACACCCACGCACGCACGCGCGCGCGCACACACACTCACACACACACACCACCACCACCACCAGAGCCAAGCCCAACCATTAACAGCTGTAGGCTTTCTGAAAGCACTTACGGAGCGCGCATCGCGAGGAATCTCTGACAACTTCAAAGCAGGTGATGCTGCCGAGTAATCTCTGTCTTATCTGATAAGAAATAGAAAGCCGATAATGGAAGATCGGATTTCAAAAAGGTGGAAGACTAACAACAGGCCATAAATCCGCTAAGCAAAGATTCATTTTAATGTGTTCTATTCGGATTAAAAAGCTGCTGTACTCATGTAGGATAGGCCTATACTGAGCATCACCTATGGTCCAGCTCCTGTGACCATCGATCTTCCTAATCTTCCATATCACGGCCTAGATGTTCAGAGACAAAACATGTCTCATGAAAGCACCGCATGTCGAATAAAGCTTTGTTTGCAGGAAGCTATTACGGTGTACTCAGTTTCTGTAACCGGCGCTTAGAGTGGCCAAGGCTGTTTGAGGCTGTTAGGCTGTTAATGAGAAAACACTTGAAATGCTTCAGGAATAGGGGCATTTCATGAGACTACACCGGAAATGTTTCAGTTATTGGTGCATTTCATTAGATAACACATGAAATGCGTCAGATATACAGGGCCAGATGCAGCCTGCTTTGACTGGGGGGTGCAGTGAATATTTCTGGGAGGAGGGGGGTAATGGTGCACAGTGGTGGTCTAGTTTCTTGTGTTGGGTATACAGAGGCCCAAAGACCCCCAAACCTTCCTCTCCACACGCTCACACACTCAAGCAAAAAAAAAAAAAAAAATGCTATGACATTTCTTATTCAAAATGTCTAGTATGTTTATACATTAATATTTACATTTAGTCATTTAGCAGACGCTATTATCCAAAGCAACTTACACAATGAGGAAAGCATTTCAAGCTGCAATAAAGAACCTCGAGTGAACAAGAGTAGCTACAGACCACGTGCATGAACCTCGAGTAAACAAAAGCGTAGCTGAAGACCACCAGAAGTCTCAGTCTGGTTTGGGCCTTACAGGTGAGCAATACTTTCTCCAGCTGCCAGTGTCTTTATCAAATCTGGACTCTTTAGACCACATGACGTTAATGACGTTGTTTTTTTTTTTTTTTTTTAATCGCACTTCAGTCCAGTCTTCATGCTCCCTGGCAAAATGAACCTTTTCTTTTCCTCACTAACAAGTGGCGTTCTTGTGGCCACGCAGCAGTTTAGTCCCAATCCTCCAGGTGCTTGTGGCATTGTGCATGTGGAAATGCTCTTACCCTCATAATTCATCACAGCCATGAGTTTTACCATCGATGTTTTACAACCCCAATTCTGAAATAGTTGGGACAAAGCGTAAATTGTGAATAAAATCAAAACGCAATGACTTTCAAATCACACCAGCCAGTATTTTATTCACAGTAGAACAGAGATAACTTAGCAAATGTTGAAACTGAGAAATTTTACAATTTTATCCACAAAAGGAGCTCATTTCAAATTTGATGGCTGCTACAGGTCTCAAAAAAGTTGAGACTGGGGCCTGTTTACCACGGTGTAGCATCCCCTCTTCTTTTTAACACAGAGTGGAGGTGTCTGGGCATTGAGGAGACAAGTTTCTTGAGTTTAGCCATGGGAATTTGATCCCACTCTTGTTACTTCACCCCACGGAGTGGGCGTGAAGTACTGTTTTTAGCGGCTCTGTGTGTTTGTTTGTTTGTTTGTCTGTCTGTTTGTGTCTCCGCACTTGCCAATATTTGCATGAATGGGTGAAGTCTGCCATCTCTGATTGCCTTGTTTAATACAGGCTTCCAGCTGCTGGAGAGTTTTGGGTCTCCTTTGACAGACTTTTTGTTTAATCATACGCCAAATGTTCTCCATCGGTGGACAATCAGGACTGCAGGGAGGCCATTTCAGCACACAGACTCTTCTACTATTAAGCCATGCTGTTGTAATAGCTGCAGTATGTGGTTTTGCATTGTTCTGCTGAAATACACAAGGCCTTCCCTGGAATAGATGTCATCTGGAGGGGAGCATATGTTGCTATAAAACCTTTATATACCTTTTAGCATTCATGGTGCTTTTTAAAACATGCAAGTGTCCCACACCATATGCACTGATGCATCCCCATACCATCAGAGATGCTGGCTTTTGAACTGAACGCTGATAACAGGAGGGGTGGTCTTTCTCCTCTTTAGCCCGGAGGACACAACGCCCATGATTTCCAACAAGAATGTCAAATTTGGACTCGTCTGACACACAGGACACTTTGCCACTTTGCTGCAGTCCATTTTAAATGAGCCTTGGCCCACAGAACACGGCAGGGCTTCTGGATCATGCTCAACAATGGCTTCCTTTTTGCATGATTGAGTTTTAGGTGGCATCTGTGGATGGCACGGCGGACTGTGTTTTGCATGATCCCTGTTCTGGAGAGCTACCATCCTGTAGATTTCTGCTCTACCTCCTTTTCAGCACACCTGATTCAACTACTTAACTACTTAACAAGATCACAAGCTGGGCAATTAAGTAGCTAATTAGTTGAATCAGGTGTGCTGAATTGGAGATAGAGCAGAAACCTACAGGATGGTAGCTCTCCAGGAACAGGGTTGGTGACCGCTGTGATAAAGTTTTAGGTGGCAACTGTGGATGGCACGGCGGACTGTGTTTATTGACAGTGGTTTCTTGAAGTATTCCTGGGCCCATTTAGTAATGTCAATCACAGAATCATGCCGGTGAGTGATGCAGTGGCGTCTGAAGGCCCGAAGATCACGAGCATCCAGTAAAGGTCTTCGGCCTTGTCCCTTACGCACAGAGATTTTTCCAGTTTCTCTGAATCTTTTGATGATGTTATACATTGTCGATGATGAGACCTTCAAAGCCTTTGCAATTTGATGTTGAGGAACATTGTTTTTAAAGTATTCCACAATTTTTTTTATGCAGGTCTTCACAGGTTGGAGAGCCTCTGGCCATCTTTACTTCTGAGAGACTCAGCCTCTCTAATTCATCCCTTTTATAGCCAATCATGTTACACACCTGATGCCAGTTAACTTAATTACTTGCTAAATGTCCTTTCAGCTGATTCTCTTATATATTAATAGCTTTTTCAGCCCTTTTTTGCCTGTGTCCCAACTTTTTTGAGACCTGTTGCAGCCAGAAAATCTGAAATAAGCTCATTTTGTGGATAAAAATGTAAAATGTCTCAGTTATAACATTTGAAATGTTATCTATGTTCTATTTTAAATAATATATGGGCTCATCATGTGCTCTGAAAGTCATTGCATTTTGATTTTATTCACAATTTACACTTTGTCCCAACTATTTCGGAATTGGGGTTGTATGATGAGTCTTCACCGACCATTTTAGTGCTATCCAATCAGGATCAGTCATGATTTTTCTCCAACACATTTCCTCTGCCAGGTTCATGGTTCACCACTATCCTTCCAGGTTTTAATAAATTGTTGGACAGATCATGACCCAACTCTGGTAATTTAAACAATCTCCTTGGCGGTTTTCTTTGTTTGATGCAAGCCCATAATCTGTCCCCTTGAAACACCGTAACATCTATTTCACGACCACGGTATACATCTTCCGAAAAGGCTGTTTAAGAAATGAGAAGTTATGGGTGCCCCGGTGGCACATCAGTCTAAGCATGCGCACCACAAAAGGCTGAGTCCTTCCTGCGGCGGCCCCAGTTCGATTCCGGCTTTGACCTGTTTGCCGCATGTCATCCCCATTGTTGTCCCACCTTTCCTGTCTTTCTCTACTGAATACTGTCTAATAAAGGGAAAAAAACCCAAAAAAAATCTAAAAAAAAAGAAATGAGAAGTTATGCACTGAATCAGTCAGGATTAAAAGTTACGCTCTTTTACAGGTGTTATGTGTGAGTATTTTATGTAAAGTACTGTATATCATTTGTAAATTGAGATTTGTTACATACTATTTGTGCTGCCTTACTGGTCAGTTATTTGTTTATTTTGTTCATCATTTAGCACCCTCTGGTGGTATGTCTGAAGAAAAACATGATCTGATGCAATACCACTTGTTCGTGATGAAATAGACTAGTGCTTTCTAGAAGTTTCTGGCTTCTTCTTGCCTGGAGGGGGCCGGATCACCCAGGACTCCTGTAGATCTTTCCAGAATAATCCTAGTCTTTATTAATGCTGTGATTTTGCTCAGTTGAAGAGAGTTTTTGTTTTGGCATCAGAGTTACATAGTGGCATTGGAGTGTTATTATAAGATTGCACAGTGGATTATTTGTAGAAATTTTTGGACCTAATCAGTGAAGAATAAATTTTTTTAAGTTGTCATTGCTGGTTTTCTTTGTTGTGATTTTCAAGTCATAACAACCAGCCTTTTTGAACAGCAATTTCTGAAGATCCACTTTCACATGGCTATATCTAGAAAACTATTTTAGCGAAGTCCTCCAAATTTTCAGGGGTGAAAATCTGCTACTATAACTTGAGGAATATGGACTTGAATATGAATATGAACTTGAGGCTCCTTCAGTTTGAAGGTCTAAGGATAGGCAATAATTTTAAGAATAAACATCATAAGGGTCATAGTTAATAACTATATTACTGAAAAAAACTTTAACTAAAAGAATTAAGTGAGAGCCATACTCACACTTACCATTTTGTATCAACACACTCCATTTAAGGGTTTACAATGGTCGGTTCATGCAAGTGTTCGGATGAACATGTTACCGGTGTCGACACATCCTGGTTTGTTCACTGAATGTTGGCCATACCCTAGGGCAAATTTCAGCAAATTCTCCTTGGTGTGTCATGGCTGGGAACTTTGTCAAATGTCCCATCATTTACACACGTGGCCGTTGGAAATCTCCATTTCAGAACATATTTTTTGAACAAATATCTTCCTATCTTGGCAGTATGAAATCTATTTCAACAAATTCTTTTATTCATTAGGAAAATATATCAGCTACGATGTGCATTGATAAGCACATGATTATAATCATTGGTGATACTAAGTGGGGCCCTGGAATGGGTGGCCCCTCTCAAAAACTAAAAAAATGTTAAAAATATCATGTTTATTTAATAAAGAAAATTGATATCGCAGGTTTCTCTGGTGGATTCATGAGCCCCATGGGGTGATTTATCAATGCCGAAAATTATTTTGAATTCGGTGGTTTGGGCCAGAAACCGCCCATCATGAGACTCCAACTTTCTCGTTTCTCTGTCTTGTTTAATTAGATAATTGTAGTTCATACAATCTCATATTATAGCCTTCCTACAACTTTCCCAGAAGCTGAACTGCAAAGACCTAATGATTGTCTTTGCTACCTTGAAACTTTTTGGCATGACATGCATACTCAATGATTTTAAATGCGTGCCACGCATCTAACTTCACGATGCACTAATATCCAGTTATTCAATCACCAAAGCTTTGACGTAAAAAGCATTGGTAATTTAATAAATTAATTATTATTGCTTCGCACCAGTGTGCAACTACTGTAAGCTTCCCTGCAGATGCAACCTATTCTTTCGAACGCTGAAAACATTATGATTAAGAGCAATCTTAAAATAAATTAGGTTCCACTGTAAAAAAAAAAAAAAAAAAAAAAAAATCCTGAACGGAATGAAATTCAGGGAAAGCACTGTGTTAATTAATTATTTGTTATTATTATTTTGGTTTTTTTTTTCTCCATCCATATAATGTCACTATTAAGTCTGTTGTCAATGTCACCCTTCAGTGATCTGTCATTACCTCCGCCAAGGAGGTTATGTAATCGTTGGAATCTGTTGGTTTGTTAGTTAGTTAGTTAGTTAGTTAGCGACATTACAGAAAAACTAATTGACGGATTTACACGAAATTTTCAAAGTAGGTGGGAATTGGTCTAACTTAGATCCCATTAGATTTTGGGCTAGATCCAGAAGGGATTAAGCAGCTGGGGGGACTGCTGGGCCTTGGCCGAGGTATGCACTCTCCGAGTGCTCGTTTCTTAATACTTTCTTAATAATCACAGGCTTATATATTGGTCTTCATTATTCAGAATATAAATTATTATTATTGATCATAATTGTGATATTATATTAATAATAATAATATTAATGTGAAATAATTAATAAATAATTGTGATTATTGATAAAGCGATCTTAAACAGGGTTAGCCTGAAAGCAATTATGCGTTTAAGGGTCAGAGACTGCAGAAGGTCATTTGAAATTCCGTAAGGCCGGCGTTACCGCCAGGGGAACGCTGGGCTTTATGGAGTTAAATCCAAAAGGCGATTTTTTTTTTTTTCAGACAGGCAGTGAATACTGGTAGCGCATTGAGGGAACACTATTGCAATTCGCACACATAACCCCTTGCCTCAGGCAAAATTCGATGTTTTAAATCTACCTATTCAAACGTGGTTTAAATCTTTTTTTCTACGCGCAGATGAATGGTTATGAGTGCAGTCGTTGTGAAATAGAATACCCCCATGAAGTACACAAAGATCCAGCTAATTCAGTTCTAGGGGGAAAGAGTCTATTGTGAGTGCGTGTAGGCCTCACAGGACTGCGTTCTATGTCGTCACTCCGAATGTCAGTCTTTAAAGCGGCTAATAAGCCACTTATTATCAGAATTTCCTGCGAGAGAGATAGAAAGTAAAATTGAATTTCTGCATCATTGCACGTTATCAGCCCGCCTTCTCACTTCGTGTTTATCAGCGCACTTGCTGTAAGGGTTTAATAACTAAAAGCGCATAAACTGACCTACGGAATGCTAAGACTTGGCGATCAATGAAATGTAAAGCATGTGACAATGATATTTAGCTATTACTTCCTTTGCCCCGTACGAAGTGGCAATAATCACTTTTTCCGTATGGTTTGGCGGAAGATAATGATCGCTTGAAACCAGCAGACAATGGGATCTTTACGGGTTTAGGGGTTGGTCAAGTTAGATTCGATTTTGTGCGTGTGCACCGAACCATATACAGCCTCGTGTAATATTCTCAGGAAGTTGCATCCCGGATCTTAGCGATTGTAATGTTGAACATTTTAATGCATGTCAGATTTTGTTTGAAATGATCCATTTGTTTCGACTAAACGCAGAGAAGCGCGATATGGGACAGTGTCTGGGAAGAAGAAATTCTGCGCGGGAGCGCAAACGCCCTGAAGTAAGTTTATGAAAGTTGATGGAACTTGAAATGTACCAAAAGGCGAGGGGGAGCTTATTTATGCAATGGAACTTTAGTGTTAAAATGTAAAATTATTCGAAAGGCAATATTTTCCCTGTGTCTGGCAAAAATATTATCCCGCTTTGGCCATAAAAATGTCGTGTGTGGATTCTTCGTTGGCCTGACTTAAAATGAACAGTTGTGACAATAGATGCAGTCGGCAACAACGGGAACGCCCACAAACGTCACATCTGGTTAGAGCCGATGGGGAAAACAATCCCAAACAAGTCCGCTATACTGTAAAAACGCGGAATTCAAACTTCTCTTGCTAACGCTAAGAAGTTGTCATGACGTACTTTGAGTCGCTATTGCCTGCTGACAAGTATCGATATACTAATAAATTAAATATACAGGGGTTTGACTGTTGTCCATACGTTTTAAAAGATTGGGCGAATGATCCGACTCAGTGGCCTGCAGACATACACGTTCTGTTGTGGGGTCCCGCCATAATCTGCCAAACTGGTCCTCTCTTCTGATAGCTTGAAGCCATTTTGTCCTCCTTTGTGGTTCAATTTTATTATTTGGTAAAATGTAAAACTTTAATTGGTGATTTATTTGTTTATTTGCGGTGCAAAAGGGCACACAGCAACTCGTCGGCATTATGGCTAATGGCAGAGACTGGTTTATTTTCCCCCTCGGCTCTACTTTTGTGGGCATTCCCTTTGTTGCCGACTGTATCTATGGTACCGAGCCGATAATGGTAGTGCTCCAGGGTTTGTTTAACTTTGAGGTACCTGGTCTAAATTAAAATTTATGAACATATGCCTGATATTGTGGAGTAATTTCATGATCATAGGCCTGAAAGCTTAACAGCCATCAAACTGTACATTATAATGTGCATCGCTATAAATGGAAATGAGTGACATATTTTCGCACTGAAATGGAAACTTTTATTTCCACCTATTACCAGAAAAAAGCTAAACTTGAGCAGAGACTCGACACCGTGGCGGAGGCAGTTGCTGTACTTGCTGTGGAGAAAACGGAGGTAAGTTTTCCTGTAGAACCTTTATCTAAAAATGTAAACTGAGATGAATCGCTGACTATTCATGCGTCAGGACTTCAGTTTCTCCAGTCCTAAACTGGGGTGTGTTTCCCGAAATCACAGATGCTCACTTACGTAGTTGGGCCCACTGACTGTGAATGGACGACCTATGTAAGTTGCTGACTTAGCAACTACGCTTTTGGGAAACGCGGCCCTGGCTAATTATGCAAAATTACAATATGACAAAATAATAAAGCAAAACAAAATCTGTGGCCTTGATGATGCCAATGAATTGCTCCACATAGGAGCATTTTGTGTTATTCTTCTAAATACAGGAACATGCAGAACGTGAGCAGCAACTAGATGCCATGTCCAAGAAAATTGATTTTCTAATCCAAGAGCAAACAAAGGTAAGTTTACAGTCTCCGGAGTTTTTTTTTTTTCTTCTTCTTCTTCTGAACATGTGGACCAATAGCCACATTTACCACGGGTCTATGGATGGGTTTCAATAGTTGTTTGACACATTCAGTTCCCCTCAGCCTTTCGTGTTACACAACACATCACATGGAGGCCACTTGGAGGTTCATTGTTTGACTCACGTCACGTTAATTTTAGCTGGTTAGCTAGGTAGCTACTGTCCTGCGCGCTGGCGAACATTCCGAACAACCGCTGTATAAAACTTGCTTCCAGTTTATTAAACTTGACTAGATTGCCATCAGCGACCAGAAACTACCAGTCAAGTATTTACATGGCTCGTTACGGTCTTTTTAATAACCTTGTGTTATATCGGAGTCGATCGTAATTACGGATTGTTTCTGAACAACCGCTGTATTAAAATCGCTTCCGTTTATTTTATTTCTCAGTTTTCTGCACAAAAAGTGCAAGGAGCAATTCGGCTGTTCAAGAAACGCGTAGCTAACGCTATCGAGTTCGTTGTAGCCGCAATAGCATGACGGCCTTCAGTCAGTGTGCCACACTTAGATTTAGCGGGCGAATCGCAGGCAGCATATGAGTAACCTAGATGACTAGAAAGATGTATCCCACTGTTAGCTAACATCACACTCCTACAATAATAAGACCTGCGAAATCCATTGCTCAGTTTTGGTTGTTATTGACGATTTCGAGCATCCAGTTTGCCCTTACCGACTTGATCGCGATAGCTGCCCATCAATGTGGCCAGAATCCATCCCTGACCACCTTCAGAAGTGGTTTGTTAGACAGGATGACAATCCGTGCTCAGTGAGTTTTGAGTGCATTTACACTTGTACTTTCATGCGTTCAAGCGCTATCCGATTGCAATCCGAAAAAAAAAAAAAAAACTCATTTTAATACCTGGTGCAAAGGGGGCCATATTAAGAGTAACTGTAAGGACGCAAATAGCAGGCATAAGCGACTGAAACCAGAGGCAAGCTATAATTTTGTTTACTTGTGTGGTGGTTCACAATACTACTGGTATGTGTCCCAGATTTGTGGGGGACTGTTGGGCCTTGGCTGAGGTATGTGCTCTCTGTGCGCTCTTGTTCTCTCTTAAATGTTCCTTTTTCCATCTAAATGCAGGAAAGAGCAGAATTTGAGAGAAAACTAGCTGCCATGTCTCACACATTTAATTTACTCATGGAGAAAATGGAGGTAAGTCAGCAACCTATAGAAACTATTTTTTTAAAATGTAGAGGAATTGCTATATTTCCCATGAGTTTTTAGTTCAGTAGAGCATGTCCAAAACAGGCTGATTTAGCAAACCTTTAAAAAACAGTGTCATTAAATGGAAATCTGGGCCCAATGCTGATCTGTGGTCTGAAAGATCAATCACTATTCTTTAAATTTCTCCACAGACCCGAAAAAAAAAGCAAGCTTGGCACTGATTATCATTTTCAGTCATTATTGTGGCCCCCGGACGAAGTCGGGCGGCTACTGTGGATTCGCGTGTGTCGTCTCCGCCGCCGCGTCCGTAGACACTTTCTTGTGGACGCTCTACTGGCTGTAATTTGTGACCGATTTCTTTCATATTTGATATGGACAGGTGCTGTGCTTCACTTATGACACCTAGCGATTTTGGTTATCATGGCATCAGTATTGCCCGAATACTATGCAAATTAGTGGCAAAACATAGAGATTTCATTGTGGATGCAGTACAGGCTGCAATTTTTGACTGATTACTTCCATATTTGGTGTGGACATGTGTTATACTTCACTTCTAAGACCTATCGATTTTGGTTGCGATAGCGATAGTATTGGCCGAGTAATATGCAAATTAGTGACAAAACAGAGATTTCCTTGTGGACGCAGTACAGGCTGCAATTTTGGACCGATTACTTTCATATTTGCTATGGACATGCGTTGTACTTCACTTATGACACCTCGTGATTTTGGTTGCCATGGCAACAGTATTGGCCGAATAATATAATATGCAAATTAGTGGCAAAACATAGAGATTTCCTTGTGGACGCAGTACAGGCTGCAATTTTTGACCGATTACTTTCATATTTGGTATGGACATGTGTTACACTTCACTTATAACACCTATCGATTTCGGTTGCCATAGCGACAGTATTGGCCGAATAATGCGCAAAAAAGGGGAGAAGCCGGCTTTCGTGGGCTACATCCATGCGGTTGCAGCCGACTGGACTGTCTAGTTACAAATATGGGAATGATCAGTTGAACTGAAACTTGTTAATCTGTTTACAGGAAATCATGGCAGCCCAGCCAGCTGAGCCGGCAGCACCTGTGCTAATAGCACCAGGACCTGGAGACCCCAGCATACTATCAAATGGATCAGGGCAGAAAAACAGCCAGCAGCCCCAGCCCAAATGGGCCCCAGTTGAGCCCCCAAGCCCTAACCGGCCCCAAAAGGTTCATCCACAAAGTGGCCTGAACATGAATGGCACAGGCCAGGACAGTAAAGATAACGGTGTGGACGGGGAACAGAAGTGTGCAGCTGCTCTGGGCAGCAGCAGAGAATCAGGACCCCGAGAGGAGATGAGGCCGACCCCCTCACAGGGGAGCATCTGTGCTGATCTTAAGAGCCATTCCACGAGAGATTGACATTCTGTGTGCAGTTGACCCCCCTGGAATTGAATGAAACTTGGCACATAGGTAGATATGGGTGTCTCACAGAAAAAGCCAAATTTTTAGGTCCGTATCTCACTTTGCCTGCTGATAGCGCCACCTGGAAGCCACTTAAGTGGCTCAGTTTTGCTGTTGACACCACATTTTACATCAACTATCATGACTTAAGGGTACACAGTACCAAATATGTTATACTTCTATCATGATCTGTGACACTTCAAGTCCGGTTGGACTTCAGCACCACATCAGCACCAAGCTGGGTAACTATGTTATCGAGCCAGAATTATTTGAGAAATAAGAATAAAAATTGAAAATGGGAATGGGAATAAAATAATACCCCAGACATATACCAAACTAGAATGCTTTATAATGTGTTTACACACAACAAGACTATCATTTTCAGTGAATAGTACTTTGGTATCTTGCTGTGTTTGTGCAATGGACGGCCAGAAAGATGGTTGAAATCCTTTTTTTGGTGCATGTTTGCGGTATATTTTCTCTGTAACCCAGATTTGTACTGTGGTGGTAAATGCTGTTTGTTGTGCTTTTGGAGCTCTATTTTCAGGAATGCCAAGCATTTCTTTGGTAGTATCTACACTTTCAAGCTAGACAGAGCTAAAGTTGGAGGAAAACTCAAAATGCACCATTTCATAGCAGATTGTGCCTATGTTTAGGTGGCATTATTTTATTTACCCAGCAAGATTGAGATCTGAAATTCTCTGGATACATAGTACCTTTGGGGTACATTACAGCATTAGTAAAATCTCAATGGTAGTATTTTCAGTGTAGATGATTTTAAACATCAAAAGTCAGAAAATTCACCTCCAAGGGGCACTGCACACTGGATGCAAGTACTGGCCATCCCCAACGAAGTACCAAAGAAATTGTTTTTGAATTGTGATGCACACAGCTAGTTTTCTCTGAAAATGAAGAGTTTAGCTTGGTACTATGCTGGGTAGATAGCTATCTGACCAAAGGTGGTGCTCTAAAGAACGAATGTTCTTCCGACCTAACATTCCATATCCTTGGTATTCGATCCGCGTCATCAACGTTCGATGCGGCCATATTGTTGACATCCCCACTGATATTCCTGACGCGACTCTATCGAGAGGCTTCTACCTCACATTCTTTAGCGATCGTATCAACCCTGGTTGGTTCATCGTGGTTTGCTGTGTGGTTCACGGCTGTTCTAATAACAGCAACAAAAAAACGGCGTTAGATTTTTTTGCAATACCCACTGTGAGGAAAAGAGAGGGGAGAGAGGCAGAGGGGCAGAGGAGTTGAGCCAGCGGAGGAGAGACCTGTGGCTAGCTAGAATCAATAGGAGAGACTTCCAGGCTACTCCTTACAGCAAAGTCTGTTCCGATCATTTTACCTCAGGTAACGTTAAAGTTAGATAAGCCACTTTCCCCAGTAAAGTGTGTGCACGGCATTTAATCACTGGTAGATAACGGTTTTATTAGTCAGAGATCGTTTTGTGAGACAGTGAATGCTGCTTGATGTGAGAAAAGATGTAAGGTGCTAGCTACCGGCGCCTGACATCGTTTTGGTAGGAGGCGATGTCAAGACAGCTGATATGACAGTCGATATTATTGACTTACGAGATTCACGGTGAGCTACTGTTGAATGGAGCTAATGGCTGCATCCAAAAGCGCCGAAATTAAATCCTCTTTCAGTAGCTACACTTGCATCCTTTCCGTTCTATGGAACACAGTTTTATCCAAAATATTGGTTTTGGCGTCAGCATTAAGATTTTGTATTTGTGTCTTAAGACGCCATAAAATGCCTGGTGAGCACTGTCTTATTGTACAACAGAAAAGCCAGTTAAGACGCCATAAAATGCCCGGTTAAGACACAGAAATACAAAATATTAATGCTGACACAAAAACCGACGTTTTGGACCAAATGTAAGTTTACAGAACGAGGATTTAATTTAGGCGCTTTGGGAGGCAGCCAATGTTAGCTCCTCCCTACCTCGCTCGCTGCCGTTTCTGACGAGTGTAGGCAGACACTGTGTGGATTAAATAGTGGCAAATATCGGGGTAATCCACGGCTGGCACCAAAAATATATCTCGGCTAAATGCTGCTGAGTCCAATTTATATGGATCGACGCCAATCAAACAAGTTTTCTCGTCATAGCGCGATGAGGATGCCATGACGGCTCGTTAAACTCAGTTGAAATCTTCGCTCTGCTCTTCAGCGGTATGTCGACAATATGGCCGCCGTGACGTCAGAAGGCTGTCTGCGAATACCATCAATTCCCAGACATATACCGAAGTTCTGTCTTTTGACATATTGTAATGTGGGAAAAAAAAAGCCACTAGATGGCAGTATTGACATCTTTTTTGTTAAGCAATCTAAAGCTAGGTTTGGGCATGTCCCGGGCATACCTCAGAGGGGGCTGGAAAAGAGTATATAAGGAGAAAAATTGAGAGAGTAGGGTAGTTGGAGAAATTGCAAGGAGAAATTGTGGAAGGATACATTTGACCAGACCTGTCACTCTTTTCAAGACCTGTGAAGCTTTTTGTGGATTTTTGCCTGTGTTGGAGCATTTTCCTGTCCCAAGACATCGCAACATAGCAGCGCCATCTCCATTACCGAGGGACTGTAAATATCTCTTTTTTTTTTTATTTCAATCTTGGTCAGTAGAGGTAGATTGTAGACTAGTTCAAAGTGTGTGTTTAATTAAATCTGTTGAAGTTTAAGAATTTTGTCTGTCATCCCTTGCTGTCCGTGACGTCATAACAAATTGACGCCATAACAAATTGGGGCCATAACAAATTGGGGGCTCGGGTCCGGGATAGACCATTGTGCGAGTCATTTATTGAAAATCTATAATTTCAAATTGTGAAATTGTTTTTTGAATTTTCCTAGATATATATTGGCAGATCAACAGCAATGGATGATTTCTTGGCATCACCAACCGTAGAGGTTTTGAAGTCTTTTAAAAAGACAGAACTGCTAGAAATATGCAGACAGTTAGAGCTGACAGATGTAAAACCAGCCATGTGAAAAGCAAGACTGGCTAGAGAGATTGTTGAAAATTACATTGATGAAAATGTGTTTGCACCAGGAGATCTGGAACAGTTTCCAGTGGAAAATCCAAATGTAGAATTGGAACTTAAATTATGAATGCGAGAGATAGAAAGGGAGGAAAAAGAAAAACAGAGTTCGAGAGAGCAGAAAGAGCGAAAGAAAGGCAGTTTGAGTTAGAAAAATTAGCAAGAGAAGAGAAAAAAGAGAAAAGAAATTGAGGAAAAAGAAAAACAGAGAATTTGAGAGAGAGAAAGAGGAAAGAGCAGAAAGAGAGAGACAGAGACAGAGAGATTTCGATTTAGAAAAATTAGACAGGGAAGAAAGGCTCCAAATGGAGCAACTAAAAATTAAAATAGAAGCCGAAAACAAATTTCGGGCTAGCCAGGATGTAAAGCTGGTGCCTCCGTTCTCAGAGAAGGAGGTTGATAAGTATTTCCAGTGCTTCGAGAAGGTAGCTAAGAGTTTTCAGTGGCTAAAGGAACACTGGCCTCTGATGTTGCAAACTGTCCTCAAGGGTAAAGCTCAACAAGCCTATTCGGCTTTGTCTGCAGATGATTCCTCTGATTATGAGGTTGTCAAAAAGGTTATTTTGACAGCTTATGAGTTGGTTCCAGAGGCTTACCGACAGAAATTCAGAGGTCTGAAGAAATCTGACAATCAGACTTATGTGGAATTTGCGAACGAGAAGAAGGTTTGCTTTGAGCGCTGGTGTACTTCTATGGAGGTCAAGGATGATTTCAACTCACTAAAAGAGATGGTGTTAGTTAAAGAATTCAAGAACTGTGTCAAGGATGATATTAAGGCCTACCTTAATGAGAAGCAAGCACTGAATTTGCAATCAGCTGCCAAGTTTGCAGACGAATATGTTCTCACACATAAGTCCAAATTTCAGTCTAGCAGTAACAATAGATGGTCCCAATTTCAGAAGAAAGGTAACGGTGATACCCAAGATTCCTCACCCAAAGACAAATCAAATCTGGTGATGGTGCTCAGAAATCCAGTAAAAGGTCTGATCAAAGTGTGAAAGCTGACAGTGACAAAAGTGGTCTAGTTTGCAATTATTGCAAGAAATCTGGTCATGTTACAACTAACTGTTGGTTCCTTAAAGCTAAGAAAGAAAAAGAAAAGGATATCAAACCCAATGCCTTTATGAAGACAAGGTTAGAAGTAGTAGATGTAGTAGATGTCCGATCTGCTAAATTGCCTGCTCCTTGTGAGGCTAAGAAGCCTGATACTGCTGACTTTGTGAGGGAGGAATTTCTTCCATTTGTGTCAAAGGGATTTGTGGCTCTGAATGAGCATTCTCCTCCTGTCCCCATATATATCCTAAGGGATACCAGAGCTTCTCAGTCACTTTTGTTGATGGACTCCTTGGAGTTACGTGATGAGACCGCTTCTGGGGATTTCATACTTGTACAAGGTATTGAAGGGAGGACTGTATCTGTACCCCTGCGTTCTGTATTCTTGAAGTCAGATTTAGTTACAGGACAGGTAAAGGTGGGACTTATGTCAAGTCTACCTATCAAGGGTGTTTCTCTGTTGCTAGGCAATGACCTGGCTGGGGGCAATGTAGTTCCCCCTGTTCATCTTACTTCACAGCCGAGCACTGAAGATGGCGATGAAGACCCATCTCTGTATCCTTCCTGTGCAGTGACTCGTGCTATGGCCAAGAAGGCTCAAGAAGAAGATGATGTGGTGCCGTCCAGCACCTTGAATAGTCATGATTCAGGTGGTTCGCCTCATGACTCTGTTCAGCTTACTATGGTTTCTCCGTTTGAGGACTTATCAGACACTTTTATCAGTTCTCTATTCAGCCAGTCAGATGGGTCTGGTGATTCTGATGTGTCTGGAGACTTGTCTCTGTCCAGAAAGCAGTTGATTCAGGAGCAAACCAATGATCCTGAAATTTGTGTACTAAAGAAGAGAGCCCTTCCTGATGAAGAAATAGACGCAGTTCCAGTTGGGTATTATCTCAAGGATGGAGTGTTGATGCGGAAGTGGCGCCCTCCTGATATCCCTGCCAATGCAGATTGGGCAGTAGTCAAGCAAATTGTTGTTCCGAAGGTCTACAGGAATGAGATCTTAACAATGGCTCATAGTTTGCCTTTAGGAGGTCATCTTGGTGTTAACAAGACTGTTGACAAGATCATGAAACACTTCTTCTGGCCTGGACTTCGGAAAGATGTTTCCAACTTTTGCAAAACCTGTCACACTTGTCAGGTAGTTGGAAAACACCAGTTAGACCCACCTGTAGCTCCATTGCAGCCTATCCCAGCATTTGGGGAGCCCTTCTCCAAGGTCATTGTTGATTGTGTTGGTCCATTACCCAAGACTAGATCTGGAAATCAGTATTTGTTAACAATCATGTGTGCATCTACCAGATTCCTGAAGCCATCCCTCTACATAACATCAAGGCAACTGCAATTTGAAGGCTTTGATAAAGTTTTTCACGTTGTTTGGCCTTCCCAGGGAAATTCAGTCAGATCAAGGTAGCAATTTCACTTCCGGATTGTTTCAGCAGGTTTTGTATGAACTAGGTGCGAAGCAGATTCTTTCCAGTGCCTATCATCCAGAGCGTCAGGGTGCCTTAGAGCAGTTTCATTCCACTCTCAAGACAATGATGAGGACTTATTGTTATGACCATGAGAAAGACTGGGATGAAGGTGTTCATTTGCTGTTGTTTGCAGCTAGGGAAGCAGTGCCGGAGTCTACTGGATTCAGTCCGTTTGAGCTAGTGTTTGGCCATGAAGTGAGAGGACCTTTGCTATTGTTGAGTGAACAATGGCAAGAGAAAGAGCCGCATATCAGTCTGTTAGACTATGTTAGCAAGTTCAAGGAAAGACTGCGTGCAGCTTGTGACCTAGCCAAAGACAACTTGAAATCAAGTCAGGGAAAAATGAAAACTTGGTATGATCATAAGGGTAGAAGCCGTGAGTTTAAACCAGGAGACAAGGTCCTTGTGTTGTTTCCCTTGCAGTCCAATCCATTGCAGGCTAGATTTCATGGTCCTTATGAAATTCTGACAAAACTCAATGATCTCAATTACATTGTGAAGACTCCAGATAGGAGAAAGCCAAAACAGTTGTGTCACATTAACATGCTGAAGCCTTATCATGATAGGAATGCTAGGGTTGCAGCTGTCACTTCAAATCCTCCTTTGGCTGAGACTTGTGAAGATGAGGGGGAGTTTCAAGATGATGAACCTAGAATTAAAGCTGAAGTTCTTTCATGTAAATTGTCAAATTCTGAAGTGTTGCAAAATCTTGATGTAAAACTCCAGCACTTAGAAGCCTCACAGAAAGATCAGTTTGAGAGGTTGATCAAGAAATCTAAAGATCTATTTCCTGATGTTCCAAAGAGAGTTTCTAGAGCCTCTCATGACGTAGACGTTGGTGATGCCAAACCAATAAAACAGCATCCGTACCGGATGAATCCTGAAAAGAGAAAGATTGCTGAGAAAGAGGTTGAGTACGTTAGAACATGATATTATCAGACCCTCTAACTAACTTGGATTTTAAACCTAACTTATTAATAAACACCGGACTAACCTGTCAGCTCTGGATCTTGACTCCGTCTCTTCACCTGGGCACACCGGCATCTCACCGGCCTTACTCAAGCCCTCTCCGCCGAACCCATCTCAGATCTCCTCGGCATATGTCTGTGTAAGTCTCACCTTCCTCACTTATACGCTGAATGTAGCATCTCGCCAGGGTTTGTAGTGTTCCTACCCACTGGTGTGTGCCCGGTCTATCTATCAGTAGGCAGCTGGCTAACGAGGTTTCCAATTTGGTTGTGTGTTTTGCTGGCTTAGAGCCCAATGGAGTACTGAAAATAATGCATGATGTCTCTATCTACCTCCCAGTCCTTCTTCGGACACTGTGGTTTATTTGCATTTGCGGCTTCCTCATTGCGTCGCACTTGACTATGGATCTATCATACTCCTTATCTGAACATATTCACCTAAACTCATCGCCGCTGCGGCTACCTATTGGAGTTTTCAAACTATGCGTCAGTCTGGGCATTGCTCGTCAGTGGCCCCGCTACGTGCACCGAGGCTCCCGTAAATCATTCCTCAAACATGGATCTCACGGCGCTATTCCAACTATCATCTCAAAGCAATTCTCTGGTTCTTCGGCTAGGCGTCGTAGAAATGGTGGCGTCGACTCCCGAAATCGTTTAATCCTGTCTCCCACTCCTTCGTCTACTCCTACTACAGGTGCCCTCATCCCGGTACTCTGGTCTCCCCGACCTGCCAAAACTCCATTAAGTGGTGGTATCAATGCAGCGCATCTCATCGAAGCCATTGTCACAACTCTCACCTGTCAAATTTGCCCTTATTAACACCCAATCTCTGTCAAACAAGACTTTTATCTTGAATTACATTATCACTTCTCGCAAACTAGACTTTCTTTTTATTACTGAAACATGGCTCATTGTTGGTGATCTTATCCCACTTGGGGATCTATGCCCTCCCCATTGTGGTTTCTTAAATTCTCCCAGGGTTACTGGCCGCAGAGGCGGTTTAGCCACAATCTTCAATAATGTGTTTAAATGTAGATTTCTGCCAACCCCTGTCTTTTCCACATTCAAGGTTCAGTTTTTAATGGTTAATCCTCATATGCCCATCTTACGTGCATTAGTGTATAGACCTCCCAAAGTCACTGGTAATTTTAATAATGAGTTTGCTGATCTTCTGTCTTCTATGGCCTCCCACTCTGATAAACTGTTGATTTTAGGAGACCTCAACATCCATATTTGCTGTCCCACTAAACCTATGGTCAATGAGTTTATGAACCTCATAGAATTTTTTAATCTAACTCAATCAGTGTCTGGTCCAACCCATCAGAAGGGCCATACGTTAGATCTTGTCTTATCATCAGGTGTCCATATTGCTAATGTTGTAACCTCTGATATTGCTGTGTCTGATCACCTCTTGATTGAATTTGAGTCTACCTTGCTGTGCCACACCCCTCCCCCCCTCAACCCCCCTCCCTCTCCTGAGTCATTAATTCAACCACAGCCTCCAGTTTTTCCAATTTTTTGATACTCACCCATCTACCAAGGCTGTCTGAGTCCTTTTCCATTTGCTCTGACACCGATGAGCTAGTCTCTCTCTTCAACCTGGCCTGCACTGGCACTCTGAACCACGTAGCCCCCCTGAAACTCAAAAAACCTAAGGCTAATATTGCAACTCCGTGGCTGAATGACTCCACCCGGGTTCTTCGACGTATCTGTAGACGGGCAGTATGCAAATGGAAGAAGGATAAACTCCAGGTTTCATATGAAATCCTAAGAGATAACGTAAAGCTATACCAGCTCTCTGTTAAACAGTCCAAGGCAGAGTATTATGCCGCACTGATTAGTAATCAGGCCCACAGACCTAGAGCACTTTTTAAAACCATAAACTCGATCTTAAACCCTGCTGCGGCCACTATGACACCTACCTCTTCAATAGTCTGTGAGGAATTCTTACATTTCTTTATCGACAAAATTGACTCAATAAGAGCCAACATCCCACTTTATGTTCTTGACTCTGTAGAGCAGCATAGTCAAGTCACCAGCCTTCTCCAGCATTTTACACCTGTGACCTCCTCTCAGTTGTCTGAGGTTATCTCTCTTTTGAAGCCTACTTACTGTCCCTCTGATATTATTCCTTCACAGCTCCTCAAGGAGATTTTTACCACTCTCTGCCCTCTCATTCTCGCCATAGTCAACAGTTCTCTATTAGATGGTACTGTCCCTTCTAGCTTTAAGAATGCTAGTGTGCAGCCTCTGCTCAAAAAGCCTGGTCTGGACCCCAATGCCCTGAAAAACTACAGGTCTATCTCTAAACTTCCATTTATGTCCAAGATTTTGGAAAAAATAGTACTTAATCAGCTCTTGGCTCATCTAAATAACTGGAATTTAGAGCTTTACACAGCACTGAATCTGCCCTTTTGAAGGTGTACAATGATATCCTGCTCTGTGTTGACAATGGTTCTTGTGCTATCCTAGTCTTGCTGGATCTTAGCGCAGCATTCGATACGATCGATCATGCAATCTTGATGAATAGGTTGGAACATGTTGGCATCCAGGATACAGTATTAAGTTGGTTTGCTTCCTATCTCAAAGATAGAACCTTTTCTGTCAAGTTAGGTAGCTACCTCTCATCCTCTGCTACCATTAAATGTGGAGTCCCCCTAGGTTCAATCTTGGGCCACCTTCTATTCTCACTCTACATGCTGCCATTCAGTGCCATCCTAGATAAATTTGACATTCAGTATCACTGCTATGCAGATAATACACAGATCTATCCCCCAATTACTTATAATAATACTTGTACTCTCAATAAATTGTTAAACTGCCTCGACGACATTAAATCCTGGATGGCCAGTAACTTCCTAAAACTCAATGGCAATAAAACAAAAGTAATCCTATTTGGCTCCCCCACCCATGTCGCTGGCCTAAGTCATGCACTTGGTCCCTTGTCTGCAAACCTGCATACTGTGGTCAAGAACCTAGGCGTCTCACTGGATAGTGCACTGAATTTTAACAAGCAAATTAGTAGTATGGTCAAAGGCAGTTTTTACCAACTTAGAATCATAGCTAAACTTAAGCCATTTTTTTCACACAATGACCTCGAGACACTTGTCCATGCTTTTATTACCTCTAGACTGGACTATTGCAACTCCCTCCATGCAGGCCTGCCCAAGTCTAGCATTGCCAGACTGCAGTCCAGAATGCAGCAGCGAGACTCCTCACAGGGACTAAAAAACATGACCACATCACTCCCGTCTTGACCCAATTGCACTGGCTTCCAGTCAAATTCAGGATTGATTTTAAAATTTTGCTCTTTGTTTTTAAAGCTCTTAATGGTTTAGCTCCCTCTTACATCACAGATATGATTTCTCCATATTCCTCAGTCAGGTCATTTAAGTCTTCCTCACAACAGCTCCTTACGGTTCCCCACTCACGCCTGAAAACTAAAGGTGACCCTTACAGTTCCCCACTCACGCCTGAAAAATAAAGGTCACCCTAACAGTTCCCCACTCACACCTGAAAACTAAAGGTGACCCTTACAGTTCCCCACTCACGCCTGAAAAATAAAGGTCACCCTAACAGTTCCCCACTCACACCTGAAAACTAAAGGTGACCCTTACAGTTCCCCACTCACGCCTGAAAACTAAAGGTGACCCTTACAGTTCCCCACTCATGCCTGAAAACTAAAGGTGACCCTTACAGTTCCCCACTCACGCCTGAAAACTAAAGGTGACCCTTACAGTTCCCCACTCACGCCTGAAAACTAAAGGTGACCCTTACAGTTCCCCACTCACGCCTGAAAACTAAAGGTGACCCTTACAGTTCCCCACTCATGCCTGAAAACTAAAGGTGACCCTTACAGTTCCCCACTCATGCCTGAAAACTAAAGGTGACCCTTACAGTTCCCCCCACGCCTGAAAACTAAAGGTCACGGGCCTTCTCTGTTCCCGGCCCAAGGCCTGGAACACTAACCCATGACCCACATTTCCCTTGTCCCTCTGTTATTGCCTTCAAAGAAAAATTTAAAGACCCACCCTCTTTTATCTTGCTTTTGAAAATTCCATCTAACCCCCTCATGCAGTGCCTACAGTTCCCCACACTGAAAACTTCAGTACCCTGTTAGTTATATTATTACTATTGCTTTTATTTATGACCTTACAGTTCCCTGGTCATGTTTTTTTTACTGAAAAAGTTTATCATTGTTCCTCATTCATTTTGTTTATGTATTCTAAAAGTTACTTAATTTATTCCTATTTATGCCTTTATTTATTTATTTAAGTTACAGTTCCCCATTCAGGCCTTTTTTTTCCATTTTTTGTTACCTTGGGTTCCCCATTCTACAAGTTTATAAATAAACTTAGGAAAAACCTCGTGTCCTGTGAAGCACTCCTGTGAAGCACTTGGTGACCAACTCCTGTTGTATTGAAATGTGCTATATAAATAAAATGACTTGACTTGACCTGACAAAAGCAGAGAAGAAGAATGCATACGGCACATGGACAATACACACTGGAAATGTGCAAGAGAGAGCAGGTGAGTCTCTCTTTGCTTGAATGCCTCACATGCTTCTGTTTCAAGTAGTGTATCGTTGAAAAAATAGAGTTCGCCATAATGGCCCCATCCCTGGGTGTTAGGATGGAGAATTTCTCTGGGGAGTTCTTCTGTGTTTAACGCATATGAAGATTTGCAACCGGAACTATGCAAAAAAATAAATAAATAAATAAAATAAAAATTAAAAATGATATCCAAGGAGCAGGTGGTCCTAAAAACTAGACGCCCTATAAGCAGATAGATCTCATCACTGTTAGTTAAATGGCCAGTTAGCAAAGTATTTGCTTTTGCAGCTGCTCAACATGAAAAATGTGCTGAGAAATGAACGTGCAATAAGCAGAATAGGTTTCAGAATGAGTCAATAGACAGTAATGGACGTGACATATTGTGTTTATGTGGCTGAGAGAGATTGGTTAAATGCTACCTTCTTATGCTGAGAGAAATATATTTCAAAGTCCATCAAACCTGTGATGATTAATAACCAGTTAACAAGTAGGAGCTTCCTTGGGGCACAAGAAGACAGGACAGGGAAATGCAGTGTATAGACCGCCTTATTGGATGTTACTCACCGATCATGTGACTCCCCAGATGAGCTGTCATTGGACCCTGAAGTACATACTGCACTGAAGGAGAGCTTTGAGCTTCTGCGCTCTGATCATGAGTAAGGAGACTCCAGTGCTAACCGCTCATAGCCAGAGCTAACAAACCGAACAAGTGCTGCAGTTAGCAGACGTCTTACTCTCTATATGGCAGTGAGCTGTTACAAAGCTGCTTATGAGCTTCACTGTGAAATTTCCATGATATCAAACTCCCAGGGAGAAACAGAATATACAATTATTTATTTCAAATACTACATATGTAAATTGTTTGGAAAATGCAGTTTTACAGAATGGCTGTCAGGTCAACAGTGATTTGGAGTGATTATTGTCATGCTCTGTGGTATTTGAATCCAAGGGCCTTATTTATAAAAAAAAATGCACACATTTCATACAGAAATATTGCAAAAACACAAAGAAAAAGTTAATATTTATCCTATTTTATTACACCATCGGTAATCTTTTAGTCAGGATCAAGTTGGAATTTTTCCGTATGCACACAATCCCATTCATTAAGCGTGTTTTATAATGTCGGGTTTGTTTTTATAAATAGGAAGTCTGGAAGGTAAGAGGTGTGCGCAATTTCTCTGTGCCTATGCATTGTTTATGAATGAGGCCCGTGGTCCTTCTTCATCAAAATCCAGCATAGGGGCCTAGGGGCCAGGATGTTGGTTGATTTTGATTGGTTGAGTGTTGGGGCAGATTCTGATTGATCCAGTATAAAAGATTGTGATTGGCCTAAATTAGGGGGAAATCTTGTTGCAGCCTAGTCTTACTCTCAAACATTGTATTCTTATTGGTTCAGTGTGGCTGCTGATGATTGAGATGGAATCATCTTTGCCGTCACGTCCGCATCCACCGCAAATCCTTCATGCCAACGTGATAACTCGAAAACAACTGTAATCATCTTTTTCAAGTTTTATAGTTCTTTAGATCTTATCAAGACAGAGAACTGGATTGATTTTTGGCTTTTTATTATTATTGTTAATAAATTCATTCATTCATTCATTTCCTGGAACACCTGAGTTCCATTATATTGCCTGATACGCAAGCAAAATCTCCTTTAAGTTTTGCCATTTAATTCTTTGACTCATGTTCAATTATTGTTGAATACTACTGAAAAAACATCAAAAGATTAAGTAATAAGTTGAGTGTTTAAATTTATTACTGACCACATGAAAAACAGGTGTGTATTTTTCATTATTAATGAGTAAATGCAGGCACTCTGAGAATTAGGGATGCTCCGATCAGGTTTTATGCTGCTGATCACCGATACCGATCAGCCATGAATGCCGATCACTGCCGATCGCCGATACCGATCACATGGATTGGCTGTAAATTTTTCGATTTAGTTATGATGAGTGCTACTGGCTACATGATCTGGAAAAAATGAACCATAAAATCATCTTAATTTAGAAAAAAACATGTTTTTACTAACTTCTTCAAGAGAAAAAATGCAAAAACCTTGCAGCACAATGCAGCAACTATTCAGTCAAAAGGACAACTGAAAAACTCTTAAATTTACCTGCTTTCAGTAACACAATCTTTAACAGATTGAAAACATAAAAGGGAAAGTTCACCCAAAAATGAAAATTCACTCATCATCTACTCCAGGGCTCGAATTAGGATTTTTTGAATGTTGAAAATGGGAACACTCGTGCGTTTTTAGGTGCTCAGTCTAAAACCTGCTTAATTCAATAAAAAAGCCGCTTCGCAGCTGTACAAAATTAATAAACAAATATTCTTAAACTCATATTCTTTGATCTGCCACAGGACTACTGTAAATCTGCAGTGGTGCAACAGGTTAGGATTGATTGATTGGGATAAGATTTTATTAAAATCATGCTGTATATAAGAAAAATAATGGAAAAAATACTTTTAAAAAAAAATGAAGAAATGGTTCGGTAAAACTGAGTGTACTTTTGTTATTTATCACAGTCAGATAATATTCAATCTATAATTTAATTTCAGTTTTCATTTTGTTGTAATCATTTTTTAAAGTTGAAATAGTTCAGGTATAGGTGTATTTCAATAAGGTAACATTTGAATTGATTCAGGTATTTTATTATTTCATTGGATTAAATTCATTGGAATTCATTTCAGGAATAGGTGCATTTCATTAGATTGCAATTGAAATGCTTCAAATTCTCATTTCATGTTTTGCCATTTGAAATGCTATGAGGTATATGCTTTTCATTAAATAGTTGAAAAATATTACAGGTGAAAAGCCTTTCATGAGATCACTTTGGAAATGTTGAGGTTTAAGAGTTTTTCAATAATTAGCATCAGAAATGCATGTATAGGGGCTTTTCATTAGATAGCATTAGAATTGCAGGCAGGTATGGGGCCATTGATATTATGAGAAATGATACAGGGTTTGAAGACTTTGATCTCAGTTAAAAAATCAGCCAGAAAAAAGGATCACAGGGCAAATGCCTCCTATCTAAATGGAATTGGCTGGAACAATGTTTTCGAATTTGAATGATTTGCTCCATCATATTTCCAGCTTTAATAAAATCGGAGAAAAATTATCTCATTTAGAAAACACATGTTTTTACCAACCTTCAAGAGAAAAAGGCTGCCAGATTTCAATGCAGCAACTATTCATCCAATCTGGACAAAAAAAAACAGATTCGTTCTTATAATAAACCTTAAGATGAACAAAAAGGAGAATTCACCCAAAAAATGAAAATGTTTAAATCATCTAATTCAGAGTCAAAGGAGAGGATTTTTGGATGTTGAAAATGCGGAGGCCTGGTGTGTTTTCTGATTAAAACCACCAAATACTCACACTTTCACATCACAGGACCTGGCTTAAAAAGCTGTACAAAATTAATAAACAAAGATTCTTAAACTCAGATTATTCAGAATTTTACAGGACTACTAAAGTTCTCTCTTTGTTTGACTCATTAGGATTATTGGTGGGATAAGTTTTCATTAAAAACAGACTTATATGTGATTTTTTAATTGATTATATGCATTTAAAAAGGCTTAAGAAATATAAAAACAAAGGCTCATTGTAATTATCTGAACATGGTCTGTTAATAGAGTTCAATATAACTCAGTAATTAAGAAACTTTCCCTGTCCAAAGGTTCTAAATATTTACAGAAACTTAATACAAGCTATTTCAATTGTTTTACAGAGCCAGAAAAATGATTAAATGCAAACACACACACACACACACACACAATCCTCACACATGCACAAGCATGCAGCGTACAGTACAGCACGAGCATACACAAACAGTAACAGGGACACACCACACACATACAGCACGGTTCCTAGTCACGTGACCTTATGAGACACGCAATTGACACACGGTAGAGTGACATCTCAGAAAAACACACACACAACACGTTGATTTGCAATACTGTCAAACATTCAACGTGAACGTACCATTGGCATGCTGACAGGACACCGGTCACTGACTCAAACAGGGTTATGGGATGCAGTCAACGGACACATGACGGACATGTCTCCAACAAATTGGCACACACAGACACACTAGGGTAGACCAAGTGTACACACAGAATACACAAATTGACAGGATCGATTTCTCACTGCAACGCCCACTAGGAATGAATTGTTTCAGAAAATGTGACTGCCCAAAAACAGGCACACTGCTCGTCTCCAGACACACACCACATTGTGGAACACACACACGTCACACTTCTCACACGACATCTGAGATGGACTCCGTGATTGGAATAGGGTCGTTTTTAGTGACAAATCCAGATTCACTTTGCACTTCGCTGATGGGAGAGTTAGAGTTTGGAAACCCGGAGAACATAACGCCCAGTGTTGTGTGCAGGAAGTGGACCAAAAGTGTTATGGTTTGGGGTGCCTTTAATGGTCCTGCCCGTTCCCGACTGATGGTCGTTCAGAAACCTAACTGCTGCAGGATACAGAGCTTTTGCCATTCATGGCAGCTCACCCAGGTCTGACATTCCAACACATAATGCCAGACCTCATACGGCCAATTTAACGCGGAATTTTCTTAGGAATGCTGGCATCAATGTCAGTGGCCCTCAAGGTCTCATTAATCCCATAGAACATGTATGGGATGTGTCGGGCAGAAGACTCCGTCAAGTAAGGAACCCTCACAGAACAGGAACTTGGTGCCATGTTGGTTCAATTATGTGAAATCCCCCAAGCTGTGTTCAGACGCATCATTCAATCCATGAGAGAGACGCTATGCCGCAGTTGTGAATGCTCATGGAGGGCATACTGGCGCTATTGACATGCTTTCATCTGTTGGTAGCATTTCCGTGGAACTGGTTACATTATGAACATGATTTTTATGGTAATCATCCTTAATGGGTACAGAATGGAATTAAATCATTATTTAAAACCACTTTTCTTGTACAACTTAGGCCTCCAAACGAGTGTGAAGTTTCTTTTTTGACTGAGCATATAATTTAATTTCAATTTTCATTTTGTTCGTTTCATTAGATAACACTTGAAATCCCTCAGGTATAGGTGTATTTCATTAGGTAACATTTGAAATGCTTCAGGTATGGGTGCATTTCATTGGATTACACTTGGAATGCTTCAGGAATAGGTGCATTTCATTAGATCGCAATTGAAATGATTTAGGTATAGATGCATTTCATGAGATAACATTTGAAATGCTTCAGGTATTGGTGCATTTCATGAGATAACATTTGAAATGCTTCAGGTATAGGTGCATTTTATTAGATAAAATTTGAAATGCTATGAGGTATATGTGCTTTTCATTAAATAGCAGTGAAAATATTACAGGTGTCAGAGCCTTTCATGAGATCACTTTGGAAATGCTACAGGTATAAGAGTTTTTCAATAATTAGCATCAGAAATGCATGTATAGGGGCTTTTCATTAGATAGCATTAGAATTGCCACAGGTATGGGGCCATTGATATTATGAGAAATGCTACAGGTACTGAAGACTTTCAGCTCTCAGTTAAAAATCAGCCAGAACAAAAGGATCGACAGGGCAAATGCCTCCCTATCTAAATGGAACAGAGAGAGAGGAACAATGTGAGCGGAATTTGAATAATTTGCTCCATCATATTTCCAGCTTTAATAAATTCCGGAGAAATAATTAGTCCATCACAAAGACAGACACCCTCTCCAACCTCCGGAGAAAAGGCTGCCAGATTTCTCTTTTTTTGCTTTCTTCTCATCCAATCTGGACAAAAAAGAAACAGACGTTCGTTCTTATAATAAACCTTAAGATGAACAAAGAGGGAGAATAATATCCGGGCGAAGCTGTTTAAATGGTAATTCAGAGTCAAAGGGAGAGGATGGGAGTGAGTGGGCTCCAATGCGGAGGCCTGGTGTGTTTTCTGATTAAAACCACCAAATACTCACACTTTCACATCACAGGACCGGACGGCCTCGGGTCCGTGCTATTCTGAGAATGCCGCGCAGGCAGTTATTCAGAATTTTACATGACGTAAAGTTCTCTTGTTTGACTCATTCGATTCTATAAGCGGTTAGGAAGTTTGATCATTAAAAACAGACTTCTTGTGCATTTTTTCCTGATTATATGCATATGTGAAGGCTTAAGGTATAAAATCACAAAGGCTCATTGTAATTCCTGAACATGGTCTGTTAATAGAGTTCAGTATAAACGTGTAATTAATCAACTTTCCCTGTCCAATCAGGTTCTAAAGAAGCAATACAGAAAATATGAAGCTATTTCAATTGTTTTACAGAGCCAGAAAAAAGATTAAATGCAAACACACACACACTCACTCACACACGCACGTGTGCGCACGCACACAGTACAGAACAGCGCATGCATACACAAACAGACACGCAGGGACACACCCACACACATACACACAAATTCACTCACGCTCACGTACTCACATGCAGACACACACACACACACACACACACACACACACACACATACACACATATACACACTTGACAGGACACACTCACACTGAAACGGGCACATATACACACTTGACAGAAACACACACAAATGACACACAGGGGTCACACACGGACTCCTTCAAAATGATTCTAACACAGCACTGCTTCTGTGTGGGGAGATGAAACCCTGTGTGAAATGCCATGGGAATCAAAATCCCAGCTGGGGTCCCAGTTACTGTGTGCAGTCTGACTGTGCACACACAGTGCAAACACACACACACACACACACGCACACACTGGCCAGGATGATACACACAGTTCATTAAACTGACTATAGATTAGGAGGTGTGTGGACCAAGAGACGGAGAGGGAAAGGAGAGAGGGAGGGAGAAAGCGAGAGAGAGGGAGAGAGAGAGGGAAGGTGAGACAGAGGGGGGTTTCAGAGGGGAGAAGGAGTGAAAGAAGGAGAATGGGAAAGAGAGATGGAAACAGAGAAAGGGAGAGGTGCTGCAGCAGAGCCAGTACAGCCATAAACCTGAGAGACTAAAACAACAGGAGACATTTTACAAGAACCCTATTTAACATCATCATCCAGTCAGTTACACTATTAACCATTAGTGCAAACAGCCCCCATAGCCCTGAATGATACACAGGGGTCTCTGAATGATACACAGGGGTCCCTGAATGATACACAGGGGTCCCTGAATGATACACAGGGTCTCTGAATGATACACAGGGGTCCCTGAATGATACACAGGGGTCCCTGAATGATACACAGGGGTCTCTGAATGATACACAGGGGTCCCTGAATGATACACAGGGGTCCCTGAATGATACACAGGGGTCTCTGAATGATACACAGGGGTCCCTGAATGATACACAGGGGTCTCTGAATGATACACAGGGGTCTCTGAATGATACACAGGGGTCCCTGAATGATAAACAGGGGTCCCTGAATGATACACAGGGGTCTCTGAATGATACACAGGGGTCCCTGAATGATACACAGGGGTCCCTGAATGATACACAGGGGTCTCTGAATGATACACAGGGGTCCCTGAATGATACACAGGGGTCCCTGAATGATAAACAGGGGTCCCTGAATGATACACAGGGGTCTCTGAATGATAACAGGGGTCTCTGAATGATACACAGGGTCCTCTGAATGATAAACAGGGGTCTCTGAATGATACACAGGGGTCCCTGAATGATAAACAGGGGTCCCTGAATGATACACAGGGGTCTCTGAATGATGAAAACAGGGGTCTCTGAATGATGAATGATACACAGGGGTCCCTGAATGATAAACAGGGGTCCGAATGAATGATACACAGGGGTCCCTGAATGATGCACAGGGGTCTCTGAATGATAAACAGGGGTCCCTGAATGATACACAGGGGTCTCTGAATGATACACAGGGGTCCCTGAATGATACACAGGGGTCTCTGAATGATACACAGGGGTCCCTGAATGATACACAGGGGTCCCTGAATGATACACAGGGGTCCCTGAATGATAAACAGGGGTCCCTGAATGATACACAGGGGTCTCTGAATGATAAACAGGGGTCTCTGAATGATACACAGGGGTCTCTGAATGATACACAGGGGTCTCTGAATGATACACAGGGGTCCCTGAATGATACACAGGGGTCCCTGAATGATAAACAGGGGTCCCTGAATGATACACAGGGGTCTCTGAATGATACACAGGGGGGTTACTCCCTGAATGATAAACAGGGGTCTCTGAATGATAAACAGGGGTAGGAATGATAAACAGGGGTCCCTGAATGATAAACAGGGTCTCTGAATGATGTAGGGGTCTCTGAATGGATGGGTTCTCTGAATGATAAACAGGGGTCTCTGAATGATAAATTGGACCTGAATTTGAACACAGGGGTGCTGAATGATACTGGGGTCCCTGAATGATACAAGGGGTCCCTGAATGATGCACAGGGGTCTCTGAATGATACACAGGGGTCCCTGAATGATACACAGGGGTCTCTGAATGATACACAGGGGTTCTGAATGATAAACAGGGGTGTCTGAATGATGCACAGGGGTCTCTGCCAATCCCAACAGGGGTCTCTGAATGATGCACAGGGGACTCTGAATGATACACTGGGGGACCTGAATGATAAACAGGGGTTTCTGAATTTGTCTCTGAATGATACACAGGGATTTGAATGATAGATTCAGTCTGAATGATAAACATGGGTTCTGAATGATACACAGGGGTAAATGAATGATACACAGGGGTCCCTGAATGATGAACAGGGGTCTGAATGATACAGGGGTCTTTGAATGATGCACAGGGGTCTCTGAATCATAAACAGGGGTCTCTGAATGATTTGGGTCTCTGAATGATGTTTGGGTCCCTGAATGATGTATGAATGAGGGGTTTCTGAATGATACACAGGGGTTTTGTTTCTCTGAATGATACACAGCCACTACCAAATGATATTAAGGGGTCCCCTGAATGATAGCACAGGGGTCTCTGAATGATACACAGGGGTCTCTGAATGATTGGGGGGGGTCTCTGAATGATACAGGGGTCCCTGAATGATACACAGGGGTCCTGAATGATAACAACAGGGTCCCTGAATGATAAACACAGGGTCTCTGAATGATACACAGGGGTCTCTGAATGATACACAGGGGTCCCTGAATGATACACAGGGGTCCCTGAATGATACACAGGGGTCTCTGAATGATACACAGGGGTCTCTGAATGATACACAGGGGTCTCTGAATGATACACAGGGGTCTCTGAATGATACACAGGGGTCCCTGAATGATACACAGGGGTCCCTGAATGATACACAGGGTCCCTGAATGATACACAGGGGTCCCTGAATGATACACAGGGTCTCTGAATGATACACAGGGGGGTCTCTGAATGATACACAGGGGTCCCTGAATGATACACAGGGGTCTCTGAATGATACACAGGGGTCTCTGAATGATACACAGGGGTCCCTGAATGATACACAGGGGTCTCTGAATGATACACAGGGGACTCTGATTGATACATAGGGGTCTCTGAATGACACACAGGGGTCCCTGAATGATACACAGGGGTCCCTGAATGATACACAGGGGTCTCTGATTGATACATAGGGGTCTCTAATGATACACAGGGGTGCCTCAAAGGCCCTTAACCCCACACTGCTAAGGGGGTTCTGAACCCTGCACAGTCTTTGGAAGCATCAGTGTTTTGGGTAAACGCTTCAAATGAAAAATCGCGATGCAACATTTCAAGCAACACACTTGCTTTCTCAAAGGCAAACCAACAATCTCTCCCAAGAATTTTATCTGCAGTCCAGAGGGGCACTGCTGTGATTGGCTGATAAATTAAGCGCATCCGCGTTCAGTAAGGTAATAATGCAGTGCTCCAGTTGTGCTGCTTAACACAGGTGTAGTGTCCTATAGGTGGATCTCAATCCCTTACAAGGTCCGGAAAGGATGAATGATATATTGGGTTTCAGTAGCCAATGGGCTCTGTACAAGATTTCTTCTTAATAAAGAGTTTTTCCTCACCATTGTAGCCATAGGCTTGCTCTGTGGGCGGTCAGGCTCTGCCCGGCGTAAAGTGTTTTGGGTCATTATCAATCCTGAAATGCACAAATAAAATAAAATTGACTTGAATTGCTTTAAATTGAATGAGTCTGATGGTATTGAGTTGAATGTAGAAAAAGGGAATTCAGCTGGGCGAAACACTCACAGTTCAGTGGAGGTTTCACTGAGATGCAGGTTGAATAGGGAGTTTGTGGCCTGTTGCAGAAAGGCCCAGGCTGGAGGGTTTAATGATCATCTAACACTTTTTCATATGCTCACCTGGTTCATGAATTTCACTGGCTGCAAGGCAAATTAGGTCAGTAAAGACAGCGAATGATTGGCCTCTTCATCTGTGCTCGACAGTCCAGAAGGTTTGTCAGGTATGACCTTCGCTTATGGAAACCATTTTGACTATCTCTCAAGGTATTATTATGTTCAAGAAATAATTCCAGCTCATCTTTTATGATAGATTCCAGTATTTTGCAAGCAATGCATGTTAAACTGACTGGCCTGTAATTTCCTGGCTCAGTACAGTCACCTTTCTTATATATTGGTATTATATTGCCCTGCTTCCAATCATTTGGTATTTCTCTAGTTTCTAAAGACCGTCTGAAGATAGCTGAGAGCAGTTTAGAGATGGTCTTGCTAACTTCCCTGGGCACTCTAGGGTATAAGCCATCAGGACCCGCCACCTTATCTGTCTTTAATTCATGCAACTTGTCTAATACTTCATTATCCCTAACCTCAATTTCCGCTAAATAATCTTCAGCATTGGAAATGCCCTCTGGCCTAATGAAAATCCACTCTGAGGTAAAATTCTCAACAAAGTAACTGTTTAAGGTATCAGCAATATCCTTATTCTGTACAGCAGTGATCCATCTTTATTCTTTATACACTTAACCTCCTCTTTGACTTTCCTTTTTCTACTACAGTACTGAAAAAAATCACTTAGGATTAGTTTTTGTCTCTTCTGCAATTTGCCTTTCATACAGTCCTCTAGCATTCCTCAGCTCTTTTTTGACCACAGCTCGCATTTTACAGTATTCAGCCTTAGTGTTCTCATTGTTATCCTTTATGTAAATCTTAAAAAGATTCCTCTTTTCCCTCAAACTCCTACAAATAGCTGCGGTCATCCACTGAGGATTCTGCTTTTTCGACCTTCCCCTGTCCAGGAATTAAGCCCAAACATCCCCCAACAAGTCTTCTGTGTGGCGGCAGGTGTGTTTGCGGGACGTTCCTATTCTATTAGGGGAGATAGTGTAGAGTTTCTGTGGAGTCACTGCTCAGTGCTGTGTAAACACAGGCTCATCCTCACTAATAGACCTGACCGGCCAAATAACATACTGCTTTTTGCCTATAATGCCTTTGTCACCAGCTAATCTCAGGATACCTTGGCTACAGTCTGTCCAACCACAGTTATTTACCCACCAGATTCCAAGTCTTCTGTCTCTCTGTTTCTTTTGTGCTGTTTAGTGTGTTGTGGTGTGGCCATGTATCGCTCAGCCTCCACTTTAACAATTAAAACTTTTCCAGCCTGCGGAGGACAAGGTTGCATGAACAGCCCTCACCCAATATCTCCTCACCGCTTTATGTGTGCAGCGGTGGTGACTGTTGAGCTGAAAAATGGTAAAGCACCGAATCTGTTGAAACTAACGACTGGCACTGTCCTGTTTTTAATCACTGATTTAAATTAACATTACATAGCTCTGAAAAAACACTCAACATTATTGTGTGCGGCCAGTCTTCCTCGTTAAGATAATGTGAGAAATAAAACACATTATTTTGACCTGAAAGTGCATTTCAATTGACATTATCAGTTATGAATACTTGATGATAATCTTCCTTTATTTTTTTGTTTGTAATTGAACAATCATGAAGCAAAAGTTAGTGTAGGATGTGCTGAAAGCAAACACGCAAATAGTAGTTTATCTTTTTCATGAAGCGAATGAAATACTTTTCAGTGATGAATTTTCAATTTAATGGCAGCAACAATGCATTGAGAAGGAGGCTGTGCTTAACTGCTGATGTATATGGGAGGCAAACTGGTGAAAAATCGTCTTGCCTGAACATAAAGGACTGGCTACATCCAGTAGCACTGAATGTTTTCTGAGTTCATGTAATGTTAATTTCAATAAATGATAGAAAACAGGGCAGGACCAATCGCTAGTTTCAAGGAAAGGTCTTTGCCTCTTCCATCTTCAGTTCACCAGCCACCACTGGTGTTAAGAAGATGCGTGTGCGTGTGTTTGTGGTGTGTGTGCTGTGTGTGTATGTGGTGTGTGTAGTGTGTGTGTGAAAATCAATCAAAATTTAAGAATGTGTGTGTGTGTGTGTGTGTGTGTGTGTGTGTGTGTGTGGTTTGGTGGTGCCTATTTCTGTCACATCTCTGTTTTCCAGTAAATTGACTCAGAGGAAGTGTTCTTATAAAAAAGAACGCATAAATGAAGCCATATTTGAATGCAGGTGAAAACTCGTTGGTTCAAAAACGGCTAACAATGACCGCAGAGGGAACTCTATTCAGTGTATAATAATGAAATGTTGTGCACGCATCCTAAGAACATTCAAGTATCTATAAATGAAAAATAATTTCAATATCTTCCGTTTAAAATGTTATAAATGGTTGTTTAAGTTCTCTCTCTGGGGAAAAAAATTATAAATGGGTAAAGTCTTCAACAAGTTAAATTCATGCTCGTTGAGGCCAGTTGGACAAGTGTCTCATCTTGCGTGCGAGTGCCTTTGCTCAACAGAAGGAACAGCTCACGGTTTTTTTTTGTCTGAGGGCCGCAGACCGTGATGTTTGAGTCAGGACTCAGTTCCCTCTCAGTTCTCTTGAGCTGCTGCACAAACCTGCTGACTCATTCCCACGCTCGTGAGTCACAGTATTACTACAGAGGCGATGACACACGACTCCCGGAGCACTGGTATTTCTGTATTTAACATGAGTCATGTGACCCACGGAGTTGGGGTTCCCGTGCTGCTCGAAATTGCCACCTCCATCTCAGGAAAAACGAGAGGCTAATTTTTTGACACCTCTAATCCAACACCCACTTTGGCCGGCTGTGCTGTGCCAACTGAGCGCTACTACTGACCTCAGAAAGATAGAAAAACATATGCAGATCCTCACAGGTGAAAGTAAACTGAGAAACAGAGAAAATGGACCAAATAGAGGGAGAGTCCTGGCAGGGATCTACTCAAAAAATAGCAGGAAAGAAGGGGCACCAGGTATGACGTACCCTTCCTTGCTTTTGGTGACCTTGACCTTTTTTAATTTAAAAAAATTATACAACTTCAAGTGTTGAAAGCCAGATATGCTGAGTCTGTGGCAGTGTTTTGATGTTCTCTGTTTCTCAGATAAGGCTGTAAACGTGTGTGCAGTGAGGAGAATAGAGAAGGAGTCGTTAAAATTCGACTCGAAATTCAAATTTAAAAACACGCACACAGATTTTCAAATTTTGACTGATTTTCACACACACAAACACATACACACACACACACACACACACACACACACACGCATTTTCAAATTTTGATTAGTCATTAAGAGGAGCGATAAAATTTGAGAGACACGCCGATGTCATGCGGTGATACTCGGGCCTTAACCCAAACGATGCTCTGTCCCTCCCTTTAAGGCGAGTTGACAAGTTTGCATGTGAATAAAACATAGCAAGCATGATGCCGGGCAGACCAGCGGCGCGTAATGTGCGTGCGTGTCATTAAACGTCCATGCAAAGCGTTCCCACTAAATGACTATGAGTCAATATGTTTACATGCACAGTTAAGTCGAGCTACGTTAATAGCTTGATTAGGCCATTTAATTGGACTACTGTCCTTGTCCAAGTTTACATGCACGGACGAAAACCGATTTATTGACCGAAGCATGTACGTCTCCATTACGATAGGTGGCGACATTCCACCTTTCAGCTTTCAATCATTTTACTTGATGAACAAATTTTTCAATGACTAGAATAAGCCATTCATTCACTATATGACTTCTTCCTCACTGGGGTCGCGGCGGAGCTGGAGCCTGTCCCAGCTGACTCTGGGCGAAAAGCAGACACGCCCTGGATAGCTCGCCAATCCATCGCAGGGCGCATACACCATTTACTCACACACTCATATCTGTGGGCAATTTAGAGTCTCCAATTAGCCTGACGTGCATGTCTATGGACTGCGGGAGGAAACCGGAATACCTGGAGGAAACCCACGTAAACACGGGGAGAACATGCAAACTCCACACAGAGAGGCCCCAGGCTGGGTTTGAACCCAGAACCTTCTTACAGTGAGGCCGCAGTGCTAACCACTGCCCCAACCTCCTTCTCAATGTAATGTTGCTGCCTTTAAATTGAAAATTCATCACTGAAAAGTATTACATTCACTTTATGAAAAAGATAAACTACTGCTGGCGTGTTTGATTTCAGCACATTCTACACTAACTTTTGCTTCATGATTGTTCAATTACAACCAAAAAAAAGGAAGATTATCATCAAGTAATCACAACTGAAAAACCAATTGAAATGCAATTTCGGGTCAAAATGCCGTGTTTTATTTCTCACGTTATCTTAACGAGGAAGAGTGGCCACACCCAATAATTTTGAGTGTTTTCAGAGTTATGTAATGTTAATTTAAATGGGTGATTAAAAACAGGACAGTACCAGTCGTTGGTTTCAAGGGATATTCGGTGCTTTACCATTTTTCAGCTCATCAGTCACCACCGCTACACACATAAAGTGGTGAGGAAATACTGGGTGAGGGCTGTTCATGCAACCTTGCAGGCTGGAAGAGTATCTACAACCCCAATTCCGAAATAGTTGGGACAAAGTGTAAATTGGGAATAAAATCAAAACGCAATGACTTTCAAATCACACCAGCCAGTATTTTATTCACAGTAGAACAGAGATAACTTAGCAAATGTTGAAACTGAGAAATTTTACAATTTTATCCACAAAATAAGCTCATTTCAAATTTGATGGCTGCTACAGGTCTCAAAAAAGTTGGGACAGGGGCCTGTTTACCATGGTGTAGCATCCCTCTTCTTTTTAACACAGAGTGGAGGCATTTGGGCATTGGGGAGACAAGTTTCTTGAGTTTAGCCATTGGAATTTGATCCCACTCTTGTTTAATACAGGCTTCCAGCTGCTGGAGAGTTTTGGGTCTTCTTTGACGGACTTTTCGTTTAATCATGCGCCAAATGTTCTCAATCGGTGAAAGATCAGGACTGCAGGCAGGCCAGCTCAGCACACGGACTCTTCTACTACAAAGCCATGCTGTTGTAATAGCTGCAGTATGTGGTTTTGCATTGTCCTCCTGAAATACACAAGGCCTTCCCTGGAATAGATGTCGTCTGGAGGGGAGCATATGTTGCTCTAAAACCTTTATATACCTTTCAGCATTCATGGTGCTTTTTAAGACATGCAAGTGTCCCACACCATATGCACTAATGCATCCCCATACCATCAGACATGCTGGCTTTTGAACTGAACGCTGATAACAGGAGGGGTGGTCTTTCTCCTCTTTAGCCCGGAGGACACAACGCCCATGATTTCCAACAAGAATGTCAAATTTGGACTTGTCAGACCACAGGACACTTTGCCACTTTGCTACAGTCCATTTTAAATGAGCCTTGGCCCACAGAACACGGCAGCGCTTCTGGATCATGCTCAACAATGGCTTCCTTTTTGCATGATGGAGTTTTAGGTGGCATCTGTGGATGGCACGGCAGAGGCATACTGTGTTTACAGACAGTGGTTTCTTGAAGTATTCCTGGGCTCATTTAGTAATGTCAATGACAGAATCATGCCGGTGAGTGATGCAGTGGCGTCTGAGGGCCCGAAGATCACGGGCATCCAGTAAAGGTCTTCAGCCTTGTCCATTATGCATGGAGATTTTTCCAGTTTCTCAGAATCTTTTGATGATGTTATGCACTGTCGATGATGAGACCTTCAAAGCCTTTGCAATTTGACGTTGAGGAACATTGTTTTTATAGTATTCCACAATTTTTTTACGCAAGCCTTCACGAGTTGGAGAGCCTCTGGCCATCTTTACTTCTGAGAGACTCAGCCTCTCTAAGACATCCCTTTTATAGCTAATCATGTTGCACATCTGATGCCAGTTAACTTTATTACTTGCTAAATGTTCTTTCAGCTGATTCTCTTATATATTAATAGCTTTTTCAGCCCTTTTTTTGCCTGTGTCCCAACTTTTTTGAGACCTGTTGCAGCCAGAAAATTTGAAATGAGCTAATTTTTTGGATAAAAATGTAAAATGTCTCATTTATAATATTTGAAATGTTATCTATGTTTAATTGTAAATAACATATTGGCTCATGTGATCTGAAAGTCATTGCGTTTTGATTTGATTCACAATTTACACTTCGTCCCAACTATTTTGGAATTGGGGTTGTAGAAGAGTCCACATTGTGCCCTCTCTCCTACCCCGGGGTGTGTTTCCCAAAAGCCTAGTAACTACATTAGCAATTTACAAAGCTCATCCGCTCGCAGTCAGTGGTTCCAACTATGTAAGTTAGCATCTGTGCTTTCAGGACACGCACCCGGGCTTCCTGTGAGTGTTGGATGCGGGTCGGGAGTAAAGACTGGTGGGAGAGAGTGATCTTGAGTTTTCCGATGGCGAATGGAAGGAAAATTTTCAGATGACACACGGCTCATTCGATAAATAATGTGGATTAATGGTAGAAGTTATGAGACCCCAAGACGTGATTGTTCAAGCACCTATACCCTTGCAGACGAGGATTGCTCCTGTTCTGTACTAACTTGCTTGTTGGGCAGAGCTCAGAGTTGCTGCCAATCAGTTTGGTGTTTACAAGTCCACAAGACTTCCGGGTCAAAACCCTGCGGGATGAATTGTGAGGTAAGCTCAGAGCGCACAGTCCAGTTTGGTTCGATTCAAGCAGCGGCGTGCGCTCACATGTTCAGAGGGGCTTCAGTAACCTTACCCTTTACTGCTCGACTGTCCTCTCGCTGTTTTCATTCAAGTTCGCCTGATTAACAATCAAACAATTTATCGACTGAACGACCAAGACCAATCCATTTTCCATAATAAGAAAAGATAAGGAAAAAAATTTATGCCTCTTGCCAACATTTATATAATTGATATAACATTGTTAGGATGGAAACATAAATGCAAAAAATCAGAAACTTTCATAGACTTTGCAGTAATTATTTTCGCCATCACTCAGCTGTGCATCGTATAACAATGCCCTTTACCTGTCACTACATTCAGACAATAGGACGGATTCTCGTGGCTTTCTGCACAATGAGCCTTGCAAACTAATTTACGCAAATCTGTGCTGTTTCACGGGCTACACGAGTGCAGAAATTATTATAAAGTCATATTTTACATAGTCATTGATGAAAATGCTGTATAATTTTGTGGTGCAAAGGCATTCAAAAATAAATTAGACTCTCGTCGGTTCTACCAATCAGTCTGAGCAACTGTTGCTAATTGGGAGAGGTAAACTGCGAGAGATTTAGGTCATTAACCCTATTTAGACTGGGCTTTTTGGGGCTTCCTGGGGCCGTGGGGGGGCTTTTTACACCCCCCCCCGGTAACTCGTAAAGGACATGGCGTATGACCACCAAATTTGCAGGGGATGTTGTACACGTAAAACTAAATCACTACAATCATTTTGGTATTCTTATGACCTATTATGACATCATTATGACGTCATATTTTGATTTTGCTGCCAGAAACTGTCATAATACTGTAATTTCTTGCAAATTTAGGGTATGCATCACAATTTTTACACATAATGTGTCTTATAACATTCAAATGTCTACAAAGATTTCTGCTGCCAAAGGCAATACCAACAGCGTCAAAATGACGTCATAAAATGATGTCATAGATATGGCACCACCTTAATAATGGAAAAAAACATCTATTTGTTGGTAGTAGAAGCTTTCAACATAGGAAAATAAAAGCAATCAATGAAATTTGAGGGAAAATGTACCTGAGTCAAAGATATAGTCCGCTATCTTGGATTTTGGCCGTTTAAATTAAATGACGTCATCAAATTAACATAAATTAATTCTACTTAACAAAGCTGACTATAAATTATGTAAGATACTGTAAATATAATGGAATAAGTATACGTTAAAAAGAAAATCTGGAAACTACATTGATGAAACCGAAATCGGCAATTTTTTGTCAGACATACCTGTTAGAAAACCGTTGCCATGGAAACGGCGAAGATGGTGGACTTGACTTATTGATATAAAATTGTTCCCAGACAAGTTTTAGGAAAAGTCACCAAGTTTGGTGGTCCTAGCTCAAGCCGTTCAGAAATTATACGATGTGAAAATTGGCACAGGCATACAAAGCCCTCGGAAGAGCACTCGGAAAAGTGGTGATGCTGAGTTTGACCTTTCAAGGTCGCTGAAGGTAATAACATTCGCTGGTTAAAGAATCTGCAGACCCAACTTCCTATTAGTGATTAATAGTAACTACATGCCTATCTCCAGCCAATTTCAAGTTATAAGCAGTGGAAAGTCTGCCCTATCTCCCAGTGTTAAGGAGATCTTCAAACTGATCCAGAATCCAGGATTTGATCCGGATCTTCACCAAAAACGAATCATTTCTTCCCTTCCGCCAAAGGATTGTCCCTACCAAATTTGAAGACAACCGTCCAGAATTGTGGCCTGTAGAGTGCAAACAGACACACACACAGATAAATAAACTTGACAACCACAAACACCCCTTCCTCAACATTCGTTGCAGGTGGGATGAATGATGCGACTAGCGACCGCATTATCTGGGTGTGTTAGTCCGACTATGAGAAATTCGATTTAGTAAGATTCCAGCAGGACTAACATGTTTACATGTGCAGTAGGCCTATTTTAAAAGTCTGGTTTCAGTTGGACTCTCAGAATAATTCGATTTTTTCCTAGCATCATGTAAACGCAGTCACTGAGTGAGTGACCACAACTTGTGATGCACAGATCACGGCAGAAATTTGCATGAACGTGAGAAAAATACTCATTGGTAAAAGGAAATGTCACATATAAGCTGGAGATTTTCACATCCTTAGAAAATAGTATTTCACATGCGATTGGCTTTTTCTCACCCGTCAATGAGCTGAATTCACAAACTGAATGAATTAGCAAACAGTATTTTCACAAAGCATATTCCCGACCTGGTTAAAATTCTGAGAATAAAAACAATATTACGGTAACAAGGCGTGCATCACATAATGATCAACATAAATAAATAGAGGCACATTTAAAAGGAAAACAATAAAAACTCCTTTGTTGTTATAAGGAAGGCTGTGCTGAGCTGGCAGAAGTTAAGATACTGAAATATTTTCTCAACAAATCGAGTGTTTCTCAGAAAATACTTGTGAGAGATCAGACATCTCGATATTTTTTTGGTCACATACCCGCAAAGATTTGCCTCAGGAGTATAATGTGTGTGTATGTTTGCAAAAATATTGCAATGCTTGGATTATTGTTATGCTGAACATGAAAAGAACTCAGTTCGCCTTACAAAAAGCCCTCAAATTCTGAGAATGAAAGATACCAGCAAACAGTGCTAAAAACCCACTGAACCCATTTTTATCCCAGCATGTGACTCGGTGAAGGCGATAGATAAAACAGTAGGGTTTATGCCTGCAAGAGAGTTATCACATGATGCAGTGCACAAAAACTTCACGCAGGATGCCAAAAATGAATGTGCTAACATGCTAACTCTGATCCTCACAGGCACAATCAGTGCTGAAATGTTCATGCCTACTTTCCCCGACACTAAAAAACGAGGCCCTTTCATAACCTCACACCAATGAACCCCTTCGCCCTGCTGAGGTATGAGGGCACATAGAAGGAAGGGGGGTTACTGTTTACCTCCACAGGAAAATCTCATTATGTGCACGGGAGGCCTGAGGACAGCTGTGCAGGGTGTTTGACTGGAGGTCAGAGGGTTTGGGGTGAATGCCGACGCACAGCCTAAGTCATGTGGAATACCAACTATATACTGTAAAAATGTATTCATTCAGCTCTACCAGAGTACACATCCTCTAGGGACATGCTAGATGCACTTCATACACGCACTTCACATGAGTTAGTTTTATGCAGAACAGTTTACTGTGAACTGTGTAAACTGGGATGTAGTTTCTGGACATTTCCAGGCCAAGGGATTATAAGATAGTCAAACAGCCAATATCTGTCATAGAGGCTTAAATCCAAATTAACAACGTCCACTAGTTTTCAGTTCTGGTTAACCATATGAAAAACTTCAAGAACTATGTAGGCCTATTCCATAAAAATCATACTATAGTGCAACTTAAGCATTTTGACGCTGAAGGTTCTTTTCGCTATTCCAAGGGAAGAGTTTTACTTTTATTTTGACATCGTCAGTGTGCGAGGTTTTGATTAAATTCATCTGTCAGTCATAGATTCACCTCAAAACAGCACCCTTTTCCTGCAAGTTAAAATCCACGGCAGCTAGGAATGCAGACGGCAATTAACGTCACTCAAATTGGCTTGTCGACTTTGAAAAGTACTTTGGAAGTAATGTGTTTGACTGGGATATGCTGCACATCATATCACTGACATATAACCTGCTCCTACTTTCTTTTCATGTTGTTTTAATGACAGATATCAGCAATGCCCTGATACACTGATATTCAGAAACATCACTGTTTCCCAGCATCCATCTGGAGTACGCAAGAGCAGGAGGGATCGACCCCTTAACTGCTGTTGTAGCTTCAGAAGCGCTAATTTCACGAGTTGTTTCAATCGCAATAGTTCAAGAACAGGATACTATCTCTGCGCACACTTGCAGAAGCAATGACAATTCGCAAATAAAATGATTTCCTGTCATTAACTGTCGCTGTTAAAAACTGTCAGAATCAATTAAGTAAACAATTCATTGGGTGAAAAAGAGATTTTTTCAGATCAACATGATTAACCCTTAGAGAGCTGAAATAACTAAATCTACAATTTTTTAAAATTTATCGTGTGCTGCTGAGAACCTATCATGTGGCAACTTGTTTAAAAGAGCTCCCGCAGTCGCAACATGATAGGTTTTCAACAGCTTTGATTTTGATATCTTGCCTCATTGAGCAACAAAAGTTGCATTTAGCGCTCTAAGGGTTAATAAAAACTGCCATCTCTGACAGAGTAGCGGGGCAGCTGTAAGTTATGGCGTGTTTGCTTGTTTACTTGTCTGGAAACAGCCTGGGTCAGCATCATGATCAGCCAAATTCTCCAGCTCAGATCCATTAATTATATTCCGTCACAGATATTTCATAATTTCACATCAGGCTGTGTCCTCATATTTTTCAGGGCCCTGCGGATCAAGGCCCTCAGAACTGCACTAGCTAAGACCCCCCCCACCCCCCAGAGTCAGTCTGTCTGTGTCAGTGGGATCCTGTTCTTTTGGCTGAGATGTAGAGATATAGAGAGGGCTGTTTCAGGAACATGACTCTCAGCTGCTGATCAGCGTCCCCGCTGTCTGTCAGCAGAACCCCCCCCCAGCCTGCTTATCTGTCAGGGTCCTATCTGTCTGTACTGACCGACACCCCCCGGTGCTACGGTCATGCTGAGACCAGTACAGATGTGCATGTGTGGGTGTGTGAGATGTGTGTGTGTGTGTGTGTGTGTGGGGTGTGTGTGTGTGTGAGTGGGATGTGTGTGTTTGTGAGTGAGTTTGTGTGGGATGTGCATGTGTGTGTGTGAGTGTGCGCACGTGCGTGTGTGTGTGAGTGGGATGCATGTGTTTGTGAGTGAGTGTGTGTGGGATGTGCATGTGTGTCTGTTTGTGTGTGCGCATGTGTGCGTGTGCGAATGTGTGTTGGATGTGTGTGTGTAGGTGTGAGTGGGATGTGTGTGTTTGTGAGTGAGTGAGTGAATGTGTGTGGGATGTGCATGTGTGTGTGTGTGTGTGTGTGTGTGGGATGTGTGTGTGTGTACATGGGTGGGATGTGTGTGTGTCTTTGTGCGTGAGTGTGTTCGTGTGTGTGTGTGTGGGGGTAGTATGGGAACTCATTGTTTGAGCGCCAGTATTTTGCTTCAACAATCATCCTCTCAATCAATAACAATAGTGTGCAGTAATGTGCGAGCTTAACCACTAATATAACAGATACGCTAAAGATATGTTACAGATACACCAAAGATAAGCTTCAGTTTGCATAGATATGCACCTTAAATTCACCTCTTTGTATGAAATGCATTATTAATAAAATTCTCTTGCCTTACATAGATATGCCACAGATATTCCATAGATACACAGTAGATAAACCACAGATATGACATATACCATAAATGCACCATACATGAGTAACAGATACAGCAGGCATATACCATAGATATGTTGCAGATGCACCATAGATATGACACAGATGCTACAGGTGCACTGTGGATTTGCCACAGATAAGCTACAGATGGATAACAAATTACAGGAACAAACTTTAATTAATGCTTGAACTAACATAACAAATGCAGATGTGTTCATTCCCCTGGCATGGTTTGGGTCCACTCGTCCCCTTAAAGGCAGAAGGGTCAGTGTGTAAATCAGTGCAGAGTTATCCTGTGATCACCTTTATATCCTGTGATGAAGCTCCTCCCATGATGGGAGGGGCCTCCTCTAGGATGATGATGGCCCAAACCCCACAGGGCACAAGGGGTCTCCGAATGCCTTTATGGGTATGAAAATGATCCTGAGCTCACGCCACCAGCTTCAGTCACCAGACCTCAAACCAGCTGAACTCTTAAGGGAGAATTTTGGGCCAAACTGTTTGACAGCGCTCCCCGTCCCCGTCATCAAAACACTAAATGAGAGAATATTAACAGGATGAAAGGTGCTCCATTCCTTCAGTGAAGTTCTACACTTGAAGACTCAGTGCCAAAGCGTGCAGCTCTTGTGACGGCTTGTGACCCAAAACCTGACAAAGCCTGACTAACGCCTGTTTCATTTTATGATTTTCTGTACTGTCCTGTGTGAGTGTGTGTGTGTGTATGGGATGTGAGTGTATGTGTGTATGTTTCTGTGTGCGTAAGCGTGTGTGTAGGTGTGCGTAGTGTGTGTGTGAGTGAGTGCAGGGTGTGTGTGTATGTAATATATGTGTGTATGCGTGAGTGTGTGTGTGTGTATGTAATATATGTGAGCATGCGTGAGTGTGTGTGTGTGTGTGTGTGGGATGTGTGTATGTGGATGTTTCTGAGTGTATGTGTGTATGTGTGTGTGTGTGAGTGAGTGCAGGGTGTGTGTGTATGTAATATATATGTGTATGCGTGAGTGTGTGTGTGTGTATGTAATATATGTGAGCATGCGTGAGTGTGTGTGTGTGTGTGTATGGGATGTGAGTGTATGTGTGTATATAGGTGTGTGTGTGTGTGCGTGAGGGTGTGTGTGTGTGTGTAGTGTGTGTGTGTGTGTAATATATGTGAGCATGCGTGAGTGTGTGTGTGTGTGTGTGTATGGGATGTGAGTGTATGTGTGTATGTTTCTGTGTGCGTGTGTGTGTGTGTAGGTGTGTGAGTGTGTGTGTGTGTGTGTGTGATGTGAGTGTGCGTGTGTGGTGTGTGTGTGTGTGTGTAATATATGTGAGCATGCGTGAGTGTGTGTGTGTGTGTGTATGGGATGTGAGTGTATGTGTGTATGTTTCTGTGTGCGTAAGCGTGTGTGTAGGTGTGCGTAGTGTGTGTGTGAGTGAGTGCAGGGTGTGTGTGTGTGTAATATATGTGAGCATGCGTGAGTGTGTGTGTGTGTGTGTATGGGATGTGAGTGTATGTGTGTGTGTGTGTGTGTGTGTGTATGGGAGGTGGTATAGAAGTGGAGCTCGGTAGCTTATAGAAACTAAAAAACCCCTCGGGGAGAAGCTGGGCTACATTACAGGACCTCACACACACACACCGCTCCACACACTCATCCCTCTGTCCTGGACTCAGAATCACAGGGGCCACACATGCACTCACATTTCAGATGCACTCCTGTAAATCAGCTGCAGACATGGCTGCACACACTCTCCTGTCCTACCGTCATCATCCTCACTCGTGAAGGCACTGCTGCGGGTCAGCCTGCCAGCCAGATACTGCCGGTCCGTGAGGGAGCATGAGGTGGCGATGAGCTTCTCTGGCATTCCTGCTCCTCTATTAAGGTCCAGACTGTGTGTGTGTGTGCACGCGCATGTGTGTGTGTGTGTGTGTGTGTGTGTGTGTCTCTCCCTCCTAAACAGTGGAGCGCCAACCACACAGATCATCAGATCACAGTCCTCAAGGACTGAAAACCGCTGATTTCCCCCCATCTTTACGCGGGAGTCAGGTGTGATGACAGACTGGCTAATCTGGCAAACTGTACACTTAATTGCTTGAGCGATAGGAAAAAATTGGACTGGATTTGGAATCGAGGGTCAGATTTTGCCCATCCCTGGTCCAGAGTTTAGACAGCCAGGATGGTGAACCCATTCCGAAATCTATGTATCTGTTTCTGGCTTGCTGGTCGACCTGTGTTGTTAATTATTTAATTAGTATTGAGTATTTATGGAACGTCATGCCTTATCTTTACAGGTAAGTTCACTAATGAAGACATCATCATAGATGCAATGCGCTACTCGTGCCTAATCAGTCGTGTGGATGCAGATAATTTAGCTAATTGAGCTGGGAGTTGTCAGTGGAAATTTAAAAAGCTGTGTCGTTCATTTTATAGGTAATAATGAGCCTCCACAACCGCCTGGCCTCTGGTAGCACACCAGTCATAATCAGGACCTGCTGATTTCTAAAATAAATTTCCTTCTGAACAGGAACTGAGATGGACCTGTTTCCACGTTCAATACCTGAGGGCCTCGGTAATGACCCCAAACCCTAAACGCCTGATTTTTTTTTTTTTCACTGCACTACAGGGGAGCAACAAACTGGCAAAAGCTTCTAGATCAGGGGTGGGCAACCCTAGTCCTGAAGAGCCACAGTAGGTTTTTAGTGTTACTCAGCACTTGATTGATGGATTAAAGCAGTTGATTACACACTGAACTTATCTCGCCTGGTGTCTCAGGTTTAATTTGGTAATAATGAGCCAATCAACCCATTACCACAAGCGACCCACAGGACTCCTAGACCCGATTAAACAGACAAGCAGGTTGTGACAGCAGTCTACATGGAAACCAAGATTTGTCAATGCAGTTGGATATTTAGCATTGTTGTAATGCAGACAAAGTTGAAGTACAAAATACAGATAAAAGTTTATAGAGCAGGGGTGGATAACGCTGATCCTGAAGAGCCAGAGGGTGTGCTGAGTTTGGTTTTCTCCACTCAATTTAAACCTAAAACACCAGTGAGATGAGTTAAACCTGTAATGAACTGCTTTCATTCATCAATTAAGTACTGAGTAACACCAAAAACCAGCAGACACTGTAGGTGCATCTCAAAGCGTGGGCTGCAGCCTTCGAAGACTGAATTTTTAGGGGTCGTCACTTACTTCCATCTGCCAAACTAACATTTAAAATCAAGGATAAAGTTAAATTTAGGGTGGGGTTTTCAGTTAAGGGTTATAGTTAAGGTTAAGGTTAGAGAAACCAGTGACAACTCACTTAAACCAAAGCTGTTTAATGGAAATGAAATGACGTTACAAAAGTTCGCGGATGGAATTAAGTGACGACCCCAAAAAATGCAGCCTTCAAAGGACGCAGCCTATGCTTTGAGATGCACCGTTTGAAGGATGCAGCCTATGCTTTGAGATGCATCGTTTGAAGGATGGAGCCTATGCTTTGAGATGTACCTTGTGGCTCTTGAGGACCAGGGTTGGCCACCCCTGTTCCAGAGTTTTCTGTGAAGCAGTAGAGATCCCAAAAATTAAACGGCCTCCTGTGATCTCCGAGATGCAAACACTTCAGAAACGCAGACTGTTTAGAACCTTAAAATTCAACGTTTGTAATTGAAAATGAAGCGAAAACAAACAGAAATCTGCGTTGGTATTGACTTATAAATTAAAAAAAAAAAAAAAACAGTTAGTTAACAAGTGGTGCCAGGCACAACAAACCCCGCCCCTCGCACATACTTTGACCTACTTTTCCGAAATTCAATAGGGATCTATTCTGGGTCAGTGGCAATCCCTAAACCCAATTTGGGTTGAATCTGGCCATTAGTTTTGCTGCTAAAGTGTTAACAAACAAACAAACAAACACAGAAACAAACGCACAAACACACACAAACACAGAAACAAACTGAACCAAAAACAAAACCCCTCGCCCTCACCCAACGGGTGGGGCGGGGTAAGCAAAAATAAAACAGAGGGATTTCATAAAATTACATATTTTCCTCTTGACAATGTGACTCACTCTCCTTCTGTGTTCTTTTGCAAACTTATGGATTTTATGCTTCGAAATTTCTTTTATCAAACACTGTTGGATTTATCATGCAGTACTATTCCACAGCAAAGCCATGATATCTCGTTTATGTAATTACTAGAACGTGCTTCATCCTGCTAACAGATTTATATGTGGTTCTCAGACGTGGGTTAGTGAACGTGGCTCACGGTTCTGTCTCCTAATATGTCCGCTCAGGTGTGTGACAGATGGAGTTTTCAGACCGGAGACTTCAGAAAGTTCCGGAAAACTAAATCTGCCTGCTGTTCTCTCTTACCACAGGCAACAGTCTCAACTCGCACCAATTTTTATTACCTCTCTGCTTCGCTGAATCCATTTAGACTCAAAATAAAACCCCCATTTATGTCAACAAGGCTGTTCTTAAAAGAGGAAACTCAAGGGCAGTTTCCCTTTATAAAAGCTCACCTCGCCTGGAACGTCGTTTGATGATTTTTTCAGAGATTCACATTTGAGTTGAAAGGAGTTCTGGGTGCCGTGAAAATGTGGTTTATGCCTCATGGGCAGCAGCATTAGCATGAGTCTGTGAAGCGCTTTTGTTTCGTGGGACGTCACACAGGCCTCTGTTCACCAACAAGCAGATGTCTGAGCATCAGTTTTGGCAGACAATGACAGTTCTGTTTTGCTGTTTTAGCTGATTTTGGTCAAACATAAGCAGGGGCAGAGATGCATTCTGGGTAATGTAAAACCAAAGTAAACGTCTGTCCTTTTTTTTACCCTGCAGGCAATGCTTTATTCAGCACAAAGCCAGCGACTTGACTGTACTTTATGGACACTTTGGGCCAGTCCTTTCATTACAGGGCAGATTTTGCCTCTGTGATTAAATGCAAGCTTTTTTATGTGTATATCTTTTGCTGATCTTGATCATAGTAACACAGGAGATGAGGAACACAGGCGTGTCCTTACAGACCGTAAAACCAGGATCCAATCTCTCTCACGAGAAATGGATAACAAAGGTCCCTCTGTGTCATCGAAAAGGAACCCAGTCTAAATTTAGGGTTCTCTGTCGAGCAGCATGTTACAACCCAGGAGTTTTTGCACTTTCTGTTCCGATAAGAGAAGAATATTTATTGAAGTGTCACAGAATAAATTATGTATAAGATGTGTTCGACATACTAAATTTTTATCGTGACAGATTTTGATGCATGCCTGATTTTTTCAATGCTAGAAGTTTAGTTTTCAAAGTATTTGTTAAAGTCTTGTTTCTGGTCAGATACAAATCTGGCAAAAATGTTGAGTCAGATCAGGCAGATCCAGGATCTGGGGCCATGAAGTTAGAGTTCTGATCCAGATTAAGGCTTCCCCTGTTCTTATCCCAACATTATTCACAGGGAAACTCATGACGAAACTGATCCTGGATCAGCCCTGCTGGTCTGAGATGTGGGCCCAGGTCTGAGCGCTGCATGTTTCCCTGGTACCTGTGACTGAAGCAGGTGGAGATATGACAGGTGTGACTGTGGGAACATGGGAACTCGCCGAGCTTCAGGCTTCTGTCTAAGAGCAGACCACATGACACATCCTGTGCGTACACACACATACTATACACTCACACACATGCTTACACTCACACACACACACACACACACACACACACATGCACCGCATACAAACACACACACATACTCTCGAGTTCTATGTTGGATGGCATTCAGGAGGCCGAGGGATTGGCTGTTCCATCCGTGCTTGAGTTATGAAATCAGCAGTTAAACTCACCCGTGGGTCTGCCGTATTCCACTGAAGATTACTCAGTTCTCTTCAGATGTGATTGCTTCACAGACGTGACTGTGGCTATAATTGTGCAAGAGGTATAATGGCTCCACTGCTCTTTTCTGTGACAGTATTGTTCTGCTTAAACAGTAACCTGCACAGTGCTGCCACATCTCTGATGACAAACAAATTTTAATCTCAAACTTTATTTGATTCCGGTCAAGTAAAGCTGATATGAAAAAGACTAAACAGAGTCTCTATCATCTACTAGCTGAGCGGACGGGTACATTGCCGTGAGCGATAGCAGTATGTCACTGACCTCTCGACACAGTGGAGTTTGGATTCTGTCAGACTGAGCCGCTGATTGGTTGGGTTTACATGGCTGGGAGAGTGAAGGTCACCTCACTAATCTTCAGCTGCAGCGCTGCGAATGTAAACAGGACTACTGCTGATGGCACCTGGGGCTTAAGGGAGATGTGCACATTCTCTCTATCAAAACAAGCCTGGACATGGCCTCAGGACTATCTCCACTGCCTGCCTAATGAAGTCCTTACTCCAGTCCTGGAGGGCCCCAGTGTCTGCAGGTTTAACTCCAGTCCTGGAGGGTCGGAGTGTCTGCAGGTTTAACTCCAGTCCTGGAGGGACACAGCGTCTGCAGGTTTAACTCCAGTCCTGGAGGGCCCCAGTGTCTGCAGGTTTAACTCCAGTCCTGGAGGGACACAGTGTCTGCAGGTTTAACTCCAGTCCTGGAGGGACACAGCGTCTGCAGGTTTAACTCCAGTCCTGGAGGGCCCCAGTGTCTGCAGGTTTAACTCCAGTCCTGGAGGGACACAGTGTCTGCAGGTTTAACTCCAGTCCTGGAGGGACACAGCGTCTGCAGGTTTAACTCCAGTCCTGGAGGGCCCCAGTGTCTGCAGGTTTAACTCCAGTCCTGGAGGGCCCCAGTGTCTGCAGGTTTAACTCCAGTCCTGGAGGGACACAGTGTCTGCAGGTTTAACTCTAGTCCTGGAGGGACACAGTGTCCGCAGGTTTAACTCCAGTCCTGGAGGGCCCCAGTGTCTGCAGGTTTAACTCCAGTCCTGGAGGGACACAGTGTCTGCAGGTTTAACTCCAGTCCTGGAGGGCCCCAGTGTCTGCAGGTTTAACTCCAGTCCTGGAGGGACACAGTGTCTGCAGGTTTAACTCCAGTCCTGGAGGGACACAGCGTCTGCAGGTTTAACTCCAGTCCTGGAGGGTCGGAGTGTCTGCAGATTTAACTCCAGTCCTGGAGGGCCCCAGTGTCTGCAGGTTTAACTCCAGTCCTGGAGGGACACAGTGTCTGCAGGTTTAACTCCAGTCCTGGAGGGTCGGAGTGTCTGCAGGTTTAACTCCAGTACTGGAGGGACACAGTGTCTGCAGGTTTAACTCCAGTCCTGGAGGGCCCCAGTGTCTGCAGGTTTAACTCCAGTCCTGGAGGGACACAGTGTCTGCAGGTGTAACTCCAGTCCTGGAGGGCCCCAGTGTCTGCAGGTTTAACTCCAGTCCTGGAGGGACACAGTGTCTGCAGGTTTAACTCCAGTCCTGGAGGTTCGGAGTGTCTGCAGGTTTAACTCCAGTCCCGAACGGTCACAGTGTTTGCAGGTTTAACTCCAGTCCTGGAGGGACACAGCGTCTGCAGGTTTAACTCCAGTCCTGGAGGGTCGGAGCGTCTGCAGGTTTAACTCCAGTCCTGAAGGGTCACAGTGTCTGCAGGTTTAACTCCAGTCCTGGAAGGCCACAGTGTCTGCAGGTTTAACTCCAGACCTGGAGGGCCGCAGTGTCTGCAGGTTTAACTCCAGTCCTGGAGGGCCGCAGTGTCTGCAGGTTTAACTCCAGTCCTGGAGGGCCACAGTGTCTGCAGGTTTAACTCCAGTCCTGGAGAGCCGCAATGTCTGCAGGTTTAACTCCAGTCCTGGAGGGCCGCAGCGTCTGCAGGTTTAACTCCAGACCTGGAGGGCCGCAGTGCCTGCAGGTTTAACTCCAGTCCTGGAGGGCTGCAGTGTCTGCAGGTTTAACTCCAGTCCTGGAGGGCTGCAGTGTCTGCAGGTTTAACTCCAGTCCTGGAGGGCCGCAGCGTCTGCAGGTTGAAGTCCAGTCCTCTGAGGCTGACATGCAAATCCTTGTCGCTTTTCCTTCCACCAGTCAATTTATGTTTTGTTTCCCACATGTATGCCATTTTTTGCTACACACTGAGTGATGACTGTTAGAGTATCTGTGTAGCACGGCACCTTTGGCTTCGTTATTGTAACGGGAGATCCTTTTGCACACGCCGCCCATTAATCTTACTCACTGCAGTTTAGCAACACTTTGAAAACCTGCATGAGCGATGTGAATAGAAAACGCTCTTCCTGACCCTGAACATGAGATTGGGAAAACAGTATTGTGCAATTGTTGCTGTTGCTGTGGAAAAGAATGAGAAAACAAAACACATGAGCAAACATCATTAATCACATGACCCATGAACACCAATTACAGACACAGATACTAAATACAGATGCAAAACATGCCTGAAGAATAAATACTCACAGATGCCCAGTACACACACACACACTCACTCACAGACGCACACATGCATGCATCCACACACACACACGCACGTACACATACGCGTGCACACACACACTCACACTCACAGACACACACACGCGTGCATCCACACACACACACGTACACACACGCGTGCACACACACACACTCACACTCACAGACACACACATGCATGCATCACACACACACACACACACGTACACATGCGTGTGCACACACACACTCACACTCACAGACACACACACGCGTGCATCCACACACACATGCACACTTACAGACACACACACACACATATGCACACTCACAGACACAGATACACACACACACACACACACACACACACACACACGGAAATCACATTCAGGCAGATATGAAATACGCTCATACGTATGCGAACACAAAATTCACAGATCCGTACAAAACACCAAGTAGACACAAACAGAACACCGCACCCACTTGCACAAAACAACCATACACACCCAGATATCATGGACACAGAAACATCAAATATAAAAAGATCAAAGATACATATCTAGGTGCTTATAATCTCCCTTGTGACTTTATAAAATCTTCATGTTTTACGTTCACACAAGATGCGAATGGAATTCCCCACCATGTGACTACTGTGACTAACTTTTTTAACAGAGGAAGCTGGAGTTTCTGCTGGAGGCAATAGGGCAGCACTAAAAACGCTAAAAGCAAAGGCTATTTTAGAAAATGACCCATCAGGATGGATCAGAGAATGAGCATCAGAGCGTGCCGTTGCAACATTTTGGAACATTCCGGATCCAGTGTTGAAACCAGTCCCCTGAGAACAATGCAGAGCGTGAAATTGGGGTATATTTTAGGAAACCTCCAGGAGCTCCTGGCATTCCTGGTTCCCGATCTCATTGGCTCCCGAGCTGGGAGGTTTCCCTGCTGCTCTGGGCTCCAACCAAGTGTCACACTTCAGCTCTGGGGCTTATTTCCTGGTTGTCTTGATAGCCTTTGCTCACGAGCCTAACTACAGTCCGCTCCTGCTGTAACTTGAACATAAAAATTTGATGTTACCTATTTTCTTCACCACACAAAAATTTTCAATCACGTATATGTACAACCCCAATTTCAGAAATGTTGGCACAGCAGGGAAAATGCAAGCAAAATCAAAAAGGACTGATTTGAAAAGTCCGTTCACCCTCTTCAATATTGGAAAACGTACAGCGACTAATTATTTGATGTTCGAACAGATTTAATTGCTTATCGAAAATATACAACGTAGTGATTGCAACCAAGTCCAAAAAGATTGGCACAGTCGACTGTTTACCAGTGTGAAACATCACAATGTCTTTAAGTGACACTGGCTATGGGTTTGAGCACTGAAGACGCCAGTTGATCAAGTCTTGCAAATGGTAAGTTGTGCAGTTGCATGGAGCCTTTGTTGTCGTATATTTTGATTCATTAGGCAAAAAGACATGCACATCTGGAGACGGAGTTGGACTGCAGGCAGGCCAATCTAGCGCCAGCAGTCTTTGCGTTAGAAACTATGAACTTGTAATCCCTGCAGAGTGTGGTTTGGCGTTGTCTTGCTGGAAAATGCACTTCCCTCGGGCAGACAAGGTGCAGATGGCAGCATATGTTGCTCTAAAATTCATATGTATCTCTCTACAGTTGTAGAAATCACCTTTTCTGTTATGATGCAAACAAGGAATCAAGTTTGGAAACAGACTTGCAGTACGACTGGTAATTTATCAGCAGCAGTACAGTAACAACGCAGACAGAACCATAGGGAGGATAGGCAGGGACGGAGCTGCAGAGAGGAGGAGAGATAGTTCAGCACAGGTGTAATAGGCAATGTTTGGGTTTCTGTCGTTGGCCAGTGGCTTCCGGACCGCTGCCACATGTTGAAGGGCTTGTCAGCACTGGACTGCACATGAAGAGGAGGGTTGTTGCTTGAGAGGAACTCGGTCCCAGTTCTGGCCCCAGATCAGGGTTGGAAGCTTGTTCCTGACAAACTTGATAAAGAGAGCAGACTTGCAAGGGTTAACAAGAACGCGGCCCCAGTCCCGAACCCTGATTAGGATTGGAAGCTTGTTCTTGAAAACTGGAGTTGAAGAACAGGAATGAATCAAGCTAACTTGAACTCTATCCGAATCCTGGACCCTAAGTAGGATTGGAAGCTTGTTTGAATAAACTAATGACAATGAAGGTTTCAAAGAGACCTCGGCTGCCACAAGAATACTGGTTGCATTTGAACAAGAAGAAATTCTACTAACATAGGTACTGTATGACTAGGCTTTCAGTACGGGTGTGAATTGACAATCCAGCAACAAGCGCATACAACCCCAATTCCGAAATAGTTGGGACAAAATGTAAATTGTGAATAAAATCAAAACGTAATGTCTTTCAAATCGCGCCAGCCAATATTTTATTCACAATAGAATAGAGATAACTTAGCAAATGTTGAAACTGAGAAATTTGGCTGCTACAGGTCTCAAAAAAGTTGGGACAGGGGCCTGTTTACCATGGTGTAGCATCCACTCTTCTTTTTAACACGGAGTGGAGGCGTCTGGGCATTGAGGAGACAAGTTTCTTGAGTTTAGCCATTGAAATTTGATCCCACTCTTGTTTAATACAGGCTTCCAGCTGCTGGAGACTTTTTGGGTCTCCTTTAACGAACTTTTCATTTAATTATGCTTCAAATGTTCTCAATCGGTGAAAGATCAGGACTACAGGCAGGCCAGTTCAGCACAAGGACTCTTCTACTATGAAGCCATGCTGTTGTAATAGCTGCAGTATGTGGTTTTGCATTGTCCTCCTGAAATACACAAGGCCATCCCTGGAATAAATGTCATCTGGAGGGGAGCATATGTTGCTCTAAAACCTTATATACCTTTCAGCATTCATGGTGCTTTTTAAAACATGAAAGTGTCCCACAGCATATGCACTAATGCATCCCCATACCATCAGAGATGCTGGCTTTTGAACTGAACGCTGATAACAGGAGGGGTGGTCTTTCTCCTCTTTAGCCCGGAGGACACAACGCCCATGATTTCCAACAAGAATGTCAAATTTGGACTCGTCTGACCACAGGACACTTTGCCACTTTGCTACTGTCCATTTTAAATGAGCCTTGGCCCACAGAACACGGTGGCGCTTCTGGATCATGCTCAACAATGGCTTCCTTTTTGCATGATTGAGTTTTAGGTGGCATCTGTGGATGGCACGGCGGACTGTGTTTTGCTGATAGTGGTTTCATGAAGTATTCCTGGGCCCATTTAGTAATGTCAATGACAGAATAATGCTGGTGAGTGATGCAGTGGCGTCTGAGGGCCCGAAGATCATGAGCATCCAGTAAAGGTCTTCAGCCTTGTCCCTTACGCACAGAGATTTTTCCAGTTTCTTTGAATCTTTTGATGATGTTATGCACTGTCGATGATGAGACCTTCAAAGCCTTTGCAATTTGACATTGAGGAACATTGTTTTTAAAGTATTCCACAATTTTTTACATGAAAGCCTTCACAGGTTGGAGAGCCTCTGGCCATCTTTACTTCTGAGAGACTCAGCCTCTCTAAGACATCCCTTTTATAGCCAATCATGTTACACACCTGATGCCAGTTAACTTCATTACTTGCTAAATGTTCTTTCAGCTGATTCTCTTTTATATTAATTGCTTTTCCAGCCCTCTTTTGCCTGTGTCCCAACTGTTTTGAGACCTGTTGCAGCCAGAAAATTTTAAAAAAGCTAATTTTGTGGGTAAAAATGTAAAATGTCTCAGTTTCAACATTTGAAATGTTATCTATGTTCTATTGTAAATAACATATTGGCTCATGTGATCTGAAAGTCATTGCATTTTGATTTTATTCACAATTTACACTTCGTCCCAACTATTTCAGAATTGGGGTTGTATATTGGAAGGCTTAAACTCTTGTCACTTGCACACTAGGAAACGAGCGAGTAACAAGGTTCAGCCCAGAGGGGAGACAATCACGAGACATACACCAATCACAACTCACATACATCTAATACACATGCAAACTGCTGAATTGTGAAGAGACACGCAAGCGATTCACACGAGGCTTGTGGCATGATTCCGTGTGCTCAGACACACCTCCATAGCGCGACAGATGCTGGCTTTAGGACTGGACAACAGCTGGGGTTGTCTTTTTCTGCTCTGGTCCAGAGAAGATCTCCTGTGATCTGGAAAAACCTAGTAAGTTTATCAGTGGCGAAGATTTCGCAATTGAACAAAAATTTTAGGTTCTTGACTTTTCCTCACAGAAAAAAATATGATAGAAACTTGATTTTGAAAGTTCAAATGACACTAATAGCTAGTGTTTTAAGATTTTCACCACTCTTAATTACTGCAAATGAAGGTTAAACTCAGTTTCTACCAAAAGTGACACACGTACTAGATTTTTCCAGATCACAGGAGAGATGGTGGCTGATTTTTCCATACAGTAGGAATGATGCCTGAGTACTGAGTGCCATAGAGAGGCTTCCAGAAAGTTCTTTTTTGCATTTAAGCTGGTGGCAGCGAACCATCTGGTTCCAGCACCAGCGCAGTTACTCTCGCATTTGAAACCACATTTAAAATCGCAGGTGATACGGTTTGAATTGATCACGAGGAGTTGGCATGCTGTTGTCCAAAAAACAGCATGAATCGCGTCAGAGTCCCTGACCTTATCTTTTATTCAGAAGACTAACTCTCACAAGGCTTTGCAGAAAATCGTTTCAGATAGCACTGGTGATGTGGACTGGAAGGAATGTTTGCAAACTACAAATTTTCATATATTTGCTGAAATATGAAAAGCCCATGCTCCCTTGGGTGAATATGACCCGCAGTACCAGCAATATATTTTCCAAAATACTGCAACACTTCTTTGTGATTTATCAGCAGCGCACGGAGGATTTATTCCTGCCTCGAGCCCAAAGCATGCTGGGAATGGTACGAGCCACCTCACCACAGTGACCAAGGCTAGGCAATGGATTTATGGATGGACAAAACACTTCTCAATGTAAGAGTGAAGTTAAAAATTATCGCTGCTTACAGACGCTGTAGTATTCATATTTCATATTTGTGTAGTGCGTAAGTATCTGAACAGGGACTCAACGTGAAAAGGGCTTTAATGCTTACATGGTTCAAATGATATGAATATGAGCACTAAAGCTGACAATCTCTTAAAACCTTCTAGAAACTGTTTCACTGTCTTCCAGTTTAATATGCTGGAGTTTGGAGCAAAAGAGCAAGCTGGTCCAGCTGGAATCAGGTGTATCTTTGACCAGATGGTCAACCAGCAATTTCACAACAGAGTCAGTGAGGCTACCAGTTTACCAGCTTATAGAGTCAGCTCGGCCGCCATTTTGGACACCAGTTTACTGTACCCGCTCAAAGCAATTGCTAGACAACCATTTCAGCCACCATTAACCTGCTTATAGAGATACGTCAGCCACCATTTTGACCACCGGCGCATTTTTTCCACCTTGACAGGATCAGACCTGCAACAGACCTCCGGGTGCAGACCAGTGATGATCAGACAAAGATGTTAAAAAGTAACCCAGCTTAAATCAGCTTAAACCAGCAGAAACCCAGCTGATCTGGGTTGGTTTTGTAAGTTGGTGCACAGGCAGATGGAGTTGCTCTCCTCTGTGGATCTGGGGAGGAAGGACAGCTGAGATGTGTTTATGGTACTGTACTGTACTCAACTGTACTTTTGGGGCACGGCCAGATCTTCTCTCCCATCACCGTTCACCCCATCAGGGACAGTTGGGGAATGAAGAACGTATGGACACCAGATGGATCCAACAGTGTTTTGTGTGTGTGTGTGTGTGTGTGTGTGAAGAAATTACCCAACCCTTTGCTCTCCTTGTGTGCTGGATCATTTACCCGTTTAATGTCGTGTGGAAAAAAAAAAACGGGGAATGAGCGATTCTGCGTGCAGGTGTCCCCTGAAGCCGCCGAATGGTGCTGACTAACAGAGGAGAAACATAAATGTGTGGCTTAACGGGCGAAGCGCTTTGGGTAATGATGTAATGGCTTTTTTTAAGAGAAGCGGAATAGCTAGCAGCTGATGAAAGGTGATTAAGTGAACACTGTGTGAAAAATGTCTGTGTATACAGCATCTCTCCCTTCCTGAGGTCAGGCATTGGAGGGCGGCGACCTTTGACCTCTATGCTAGGATTCATCACCAGGGGAGTGCTTGAGCAGCAAAAAGCTGCTGTATTTGGCTGGATTTATAAAACAGAGGGAGGATTAGAGCAGGTGAGGATGATCTGTCCGTGCACACACATGCTCAAACACACTGTAGTGCCCCAATACACACAGGCACGTGAGCACACACAGAACATATGCACACGCACAAGAACACACACACAGCATACAGACACACACGTACATACACGCACACAAACACACATATACAGCATATCGACATGCACGCATGCACACACACTCACACACACACACACACACACACACACACACACACACAGCATATAGACACACATGCACACACTGATACACACACACACACACACACACACACAGACAGCATATAGGAATGCACGCACATGCTCACAAACGCACATGGGAAAACATGCACATATAATATAAAGATATTCACATGCACAAACACACTCATATACAGCATATAAACATACACACACACACACACACTCAAACACACACATACAGCATATAGGTATGCACGCGCACACACACACACACACACACACACATGCAGCACGTAAGCATGCATGCGCACGCACAGGCACACATTCATACAGCACAGAGACATGCACACACAGTAAAATGTACACACACGAGCACAAGCACAAGAACACAAAAGCACAGGCAAACACATGCACACACTCACACACACACCGGAATCACATTCTGCATCCACACTTGACAGACAGCAGAGTGTCTCGATACTGTACCCTTTAGTTCAGATGGAAATGACTCCACACACAGCAAACACACAGCCAGGCTTCAGCCTGTCACACCGAGAGCTGAACTCCATCATCAACTCACAATCCCACAATCCAACAAATCATTTCAGCCCAACGGGGGCAGATATGGAGAACTGCCCCACCTGCCCCCCAGTGACCCCACCCCCCCTCCCCCCCAATGGCCCCCACCTCCCCCTGCAAACACAAACCCCCCACCCCGCCCCTGACAGACGGAAGGAAAAGCTCTGCGCTCAATCTATACAGAGAGCTGCGGGGGGCTCGGCGGTCAGGCGTAAACAAGGAACACGACCCCCCCCTCGCTGGAGGATATTCTGAGTCTGAATAAATGAACTGAGTCAGAGATGAGCTGCACAGGCTGTGCTGAGGGCTGATATTTCACAAAGCAGAATTACTCAATTAGCTGGATTAGAATAACTTGACTGATACAATTCAGAATTAAATTAAGAAAGTCAAGTAAGAAAACAGCTCCAGACTGACTCACTCCAGCAAAGTTACACACATTCTTGGAAATATAGGGTTCTGCAAGGGTTCTTTGGCTTGTCTCCATAGTGGAACCCTATCAGACCTTTATGGAGCTCTCCATAATAGGAGTAAAATATGTGGAACTTTCCAGCCTGAACCATGAAGAATCATTGGACTCGATAGAGTTCTGTCTATGACATCACAAAGGGGCTGTTTGGCACCCTGTCTTTGATGAGTATGCTGTGTAAGGGTGCAGGGGTGTGCAGTGGTTTTTGTATGTACTATGTGCAGCATTACAGCAGAAATCAGGTGTTTTTTCAGGTGTTTAGGGGCGGAGTCAGCACTCAGACTTATGCAGGTGAAGAACAATACGCAGCTTCTGCAAAGATACTGCAGGTCAATTCATTATCTAACACCCTTAGGATGAAGGTCATGGTATCCCAGCATGCCCTGGGTCGGACTCAGAATACACCCCTGATAAGTGGCTAATTGAGGATGGACTGTAGAAGGTCACCCACACAGACATACACAGACAGGCCCAGGACACTCAACCCAGCACCCTCTCGCTGAGCGCCGACAGTTCTAACCTCTGCACCGCGGCGCCGTTAACGTTTCAAGAACGACCCACGGTAAACATAAACCCTAAATGTCAAACTAGTTGAACATTGCTAACCTTCCTGCGAAAGATCAATATCACCATTCAGCCAGAGCACTGAACAGAATTACGAGGTCATTCCGGAAAATTTCCTCGTGACTCTTCGTCCCTTAATCTTCCCAATTCGGAATGCCTAATTTATCTTGCGCCGGAGGGCTCATAAAAAGCACCTCTGTCATTGCGGGAGAGGCTAAATAAGAGAGGGCAAGCGCTGAGGCACATGATGTCAGACTTATCATTTCCGCATTATTGTGCTGCCCATATTCTGGGAATCAGGAATATTGACTGGAAAGGCTCTTTGTCTTCTCTGATATGTTCGCTCGCTCCGCTGTCATGATAGCGTGCACCAGACGGCCACATTACGCGTAATAACTAGATGTGAACGTCTGAAAGCCATTGCGACTGAAACATTTCCCAGTGCCTTAAGGTTACTCATAAATGAGGATGTGGCCTCCGCCATTCCTGAGATGATTTAATAGCAGGATAAGGCTCGAGGCAATCAAGTCCTGCAGTGCCTATCACCGTACTTTGGTCCGCTTTTAAATTTGATTGTATTCAGGAGGTAATAACATTGAAATCAACAAGAAAGAAAGCAGTGATAGTTACAGGCCATTCTTGTGTTGATATGGAAATTGTTCCAGGAGTGATGCTTTGCTATTGTGACAAGTGATGCACAATGATGACACGTTCGGTGATCATACGGCCCTTATAGCCCATTTCTGCCAAATTGCAGGAACCCGGCAATCACATTCCCTGTCACTAAAGGGAAACAATTTGTCTAGCGCGTAATGGCACAATCAAGAACCCGCCAGCGATGTTGGCTGCCGCACGAAAGGATCGAGATGCGGTGTGTTAGCAATGAAATGAAAACAGAGTTAGGGTTTGCCATCACCTAACCTGAAGCTGAACTGCGAGGACACGGAAAATTCATCTCCAGTTTATTATTGTTTTTATGAAAAATCATTCTCATTCTGGTTGTTTAGGTTCAGATGGTATCACGCGTTACGAATGCGTCTGCAGTTTCTCGATTTTCGGGCGTTTGAACATCCCCATGCATTAACACTGACAGGAAACGGGAAACGGAGGGTTTATCTCAGGAGCGCCATGCTGTTTATCAGCCGTCGAGCGCTGAGCGCATGGAGGCGCGGAGATACCGGGACACAGGATTCAGCCGCTCGTGCCAAAGCTCACGTGCCTTTATTTGTTCAGCTCTTCAGACTGAAGCTATTCTCTGATAAAGGAAGACGGTTTAACTCAGCAAAAAACAAACAAAAAAAAAAAAGCAACTGAGTTCCGATTAATATTTTTGTTTTGTTTTGAGCTTATTTTTCTCTCTGGACCTCAGTTAAAGATGCAGAACAGAGTTCGGAAATGCAAATGTATTACGGCGCGAGGAGGAAATCGGTTCTTACCGGGTAACATTGCGGTAACCGAAGCTCTGATCAGGGCTGTCGGCCTCGCCAGAGCGTGCTGGGCATTTTAAAAGTCCGCACACCTTTAGCGAAACTGCACCTTCCTGAAATGTGAGGCTAGAAATAACAACAGCAAAAATGTCAGATTTATTTATTTTTTTCAAACTTGAAACTTCAATGTGACCTTCCAACGTACTAAAATGAAGAATAAAGAAAATTATTTGGGAAAATAAGACCTACTTGCTAATTATTTTGGGTATTATATCTCAAAAACTGTCCATTTCAATAACTGACGTGTACACCTTTTAAATCCACTGTGTCAGTCTTCAGCTGTCTATCTGGCCTCTGGCACATAGTTTTAAACCATATCCACAAGATATCCACACACTGAGCACTTTTTTAGGATTACTGTACAGTGTACACTCGCTTCATCATGCAGTCATCCAACCAGCCAATCACGTTACGGCATGCTGAATGCATAACCCCATACAGATACAGGTCAGGAGCTTGAGTTAATGTTCACATAAAGCATTGGAATGGGATAAACTGTGATATCTGTGCTTTTGTTGCTGTTTATCTGTGGGGAACAGTCTCTAGAGTTTGTGGTGCAGTGGACAGGAGTGTATTGTTCATGGAAGAGGTCAGAGGTCAGAGGATGATGGCCACACTGGTTAGGGCTCACAGAGAGGCCACACAAAGGCTACACCGAGTAATATAACTATGCTTTACTACGGTGGTAAACAGAAGAGCATCTTAGTATTCACAGCACATCAAACCCTGAGGAAGATGCACTGCAATATTTGAAGACCACGTCAAGATCCACTCCTGTGAAGCTGCAGTGAGCAGACGCTAATCAAAACTGGACCGTTGAAGATTACAAAAACGTCGCCTGGTTGGACGAATCTCTATTTTTGCTGTGATATGCAAATATTAAGGTCAGAATTTGTGTGAGCAAAAATCTCCTAGGAATATTTTGACCATATTTTGTCATCCCTACCAAATATTAGTTTGGTGTTCCTCATAAAGTCCTCGGTGTGCGTATAAAAAGGATTTGATACAGCGAGGGGACCCAAAACATAAAACTGTACCCATATCCATATGTCCGATTCATCTGCAACTTTCTTACTTGTGAAGGCTGCTCATAGTGCCCTGAGCACATTTTTGAACCTTTCAGGGGGCATATTGGGAAATTTTGTTTCTCGTCTGACAAACATGTACTTTGATTGTTCCGTTATATCTGAGTGTGCAAACACCAAAAAAAAATCAACATGAACTTGTTAGCTCTTGCGCACAACTCATTACTCAACAGAGAATCCCATGAAAAAACACACAAAACAATTCCTGAAAAATCACATTGGATTTGCTCATCCAAGCAAAGCCATCCAATGAGAAAAGGACGGGTGGAGGCTCCATTTTGGGTCATGTTTGAGGGTCAGTTTCCATACTCTGGTCATTATGGTTAATAAAACAGCCCAACACTCACCCATATGAATCAACATTTAACACAATACCAGTCGCAACAGTGTGGGCTGGTCTCGCTCTCACCTTGTGAGTCTGTGTGCGTGTACTGTGTGTGTGTGTGTGTGTGTGTGTGTGTGTGTGTGCACACGTCATGGCTTAATATAGTCCTGGAAACACCTGTTGTAGTGGGAACTACCACAGAAGCGGTTTTCAGTACTTTGCCAGGTGTTTATATATTTTGCGACCGCTATAACATTACAACCGTGCAAGATGCAGTCGCAAAACTTTACAGCTGTGTAGTTGAAAACAAAACGAAGGCTGAGTTGGAGATGGGTGTGGTTTGTGCAAGGGCACCAGATGTTGGGTGCAGAAAACAGAGACTGGTGTGATCCCACAGCGAGATAGTCTCTAATTTAAACACTCATTCATATCTTTAATAAAAGGGACAACGTCAAACAGTAATTGATTTTGTACGGAATGCCCCGAGTACGAAGTCTTAAAATCAAATTTCCTGAGATTCATTCATTAATGCAGTCCCAGTTATGACGGATGGATAATTTCAAATGTTGATATTTCTGCAAATATAATTGCACAAATGAGATCCGTGCGGCGTATAGCTGCCGGGGGCGGTTGGAATTCAAAAGAAAACAGGATGTGAAATGCATTCCCCTCTGCTTCACTCGCTATAGAGCAAACCCATCATTATAGCCAACTTCACATCAACACTATATTGAAATTTTACGTTATAACTGAATTGCGGGAGCCATTTTCCCAGTCTCAATCAGTGAATGGGGTGCTTACACACACAATATTTCAGTAATTACACCACAGTTAAGTGTGATGCCACATGTTGTGCATTTCAGCTGTATCATTGAGAGAATTTATTTTAACCTGCAAAGAAAAAACAAATAGTAAATAGGAAAAAATAAATTTCCATATTCATAAAGCGCTTCAGAGCAGTTTTGCAGAACTGAGATCAGATATTAATTTGCGCCCATACTGGATACTCATGATGATTGACAGGGCAAAGCTGGTCTTAGACCAACACTCTTACACAGAGACACTTAATAAAGAATCTGTGGCCCTGTGTTGTTTGGTGTTGTGTTTCAGGGGGCGTTCTGCTCTCTCCTACACTTTAATTCAATTTCAGCAGTGTCAGAGGAGCTGTGGGTGAAGGCGAGATCGATATCAGAGCCGTACTGACTGACTCTCTTCACTGATGTGAGGCTCCCCTGTGGAGTCGCCCTGAGCGGAGGCTGGAGCCGGCAATGTGGAGACTCATACACACACACTCACGCATACACACACCCTGAGAGCAATCCGAATAAAGGATGTCATCCACCGTAAAACGCTAAATACCCCTCCTATCTTTCTCAGGAGAGAAATCCAGCTCATTGGTTTATCCACACTAAAGAACTGCTGCAGAGGAATTCTTACCACCATTGTAGTACGCTTACTGCCACAGAGCCACTCTTAACACCATAGAGGAACTCTTACTGCCAGAGTGGAACCCTTACCACAACAGAGGAACCCTTACCACCATAGAGGAACCTTTACTGCCACAAAGGAACCCTTACCACAACAGAAGAACTCTTACAGTCATAGAAGAACTCTTACTGTCACAGTGGAACCCTTACCAGCACAAAGGAACCCTTACGGCCATGGAGAAACCCTTACCGCTGCAGAGGAACCCTAATCACCATAGAGGAACCTGTACTGCCATAGAGGAACCCTTACAACCATAGAGGAACCCTTACCACCACAGAGGACCTCTTATCACCTCAGAGAAACCCTTACTGCCAGAGAGGAACCCTTACAGCTATAGAGGAACCTTAATTGCCAGAGGGAAAAAAAACCTTGTAGCTATGGAGGACCCCTTACAGCTATAAAGGAACCCTTACTGCCACAGAGAAACCCTTACCACCATACTGGAACCCTCACTGCCGCTGTGGAACCCTTTTTAGTTAGCTAAGGAACCCTCAATCAAACATGTTAGCAGTGAGAGCTCACAGTGAAAGAGGTACTTTACACAGCATAAAACCCTTAAACTAAAGCTGGTTCCTTTTTGGAATCCCCGGATTTGTTGATAAGAACCCTTACTGCCACAGAGGAACCCTTATCACCACAGAGGAACCCTTGCTGCTATAGAGGAACCCTTTTTGGTGACTTAAGGAACCCAATATTATACATGTGAACAGTGTAAGAGGCATTTTATTCGACATAAACCCCTTAAACTAAAGCCGCTTTCTCTCTCCAATCACCGGGCTCATTGCTGATGCCATTTTGTTCAGAGGCTGTGCACCCATCTATACCCCACGGTCTCTGGTTCCCCTCACTGATCATTATTGTAACCCCCCCCCACCCCATTAACGATTCAGTTTCCATGGCAATCTCTGACAAATATCACAAACGTGCAGTTATTAAAAGGTTCTATTTTTTCTGAGTAATCAAAGCAGACCTTGTTATTCTGGCCCCAGCAGCATTTGGGGGGGGGGGGGGTGCTAATTGTCGACAGGTGCACCCCCTCCCCTTCCCCATGCCAAGTTCTGCCATCGTCGCCCCAACCGTGGGGCACACGCGCGCAAATAACGGTTTCCAAGGAAACGGTTATTAATAAGCGCATTAGAGAACAGAATTGTTACCGGCGCGCATTATTTCTCCCCGTCATCGTTGTCCTTGTTTTAGAAAACTGCGCCAAGGAGTCCTGAAATGGCACCTGCTGTATTCCCTTTGTCTACATGGGACTCATATCTACGCTCTGTCCTTCGTACATGGAGCACATTCATAGGCCTCTGCGGATCTTACAGTTACCCCCCCACCAACTCCTACACCCCCGAGAGGAGTTTGTTCGGTTCTGTTCTTCTGGGATGGCCTGTATCTGAAGAGAAGAGCCCCGCCCACCATTGCAAAGCAATAAATCTGGATTTGGGAGCGTGAAAGGCAATAAGCCGGAGTTACAATGATACAACCCTGGAGTCTACTTACACTCTCAGTTCTGACCATACGATTGAGAGTCGGGGTCAGAACGAAGTGTGTGTGTTGGTGCGTGTGTGAGTGAGTGTGTGTGTGAGTGAGTGTTTGTGTGCATTCATGAACTATTTTTAAAAGACTTAATGAATGGTGAATAAACTGAGGTCATTAATTGATTTTAATCAGGGCGTCGGTTTGATCTGAGAGATGGTAGGGACCAGACCTGGGGTGGATTACGCATAATCAGTGCGATTACGATTATGATGATTATGAGACATTTTTTAAAGATTACAATTACGATTACGATTACATTCTAGATTACAATCATGATTACGACTGGTTAGAGTAAGGTTTCTTTGTGGAGATATCTTTATAATGGTACATGTATATTGATGCATTTATACCTTTATAAAATAGCATGTGAAATGATTAAACATTGTTTTTGTATTGTAGAATTACTTGTGAAATAATAACAACTTGTACAACAACAAATAATAACAACAGTCCCTGCAAAATTAGAGATTACGATTACGATTACGGGCCCATCGAAATTAGTGATTACGATTACGATTACGATTACGATCGTAATCGTAATCGTAATCGTAATCCGGATTACAATCCGACCCCGGGTCTTGTAGGGACATAAGTAATGCAAGCTGGAAAAAATTTTTTACAAGAATTTGAATGCAAATATGGCTTTCTCTATCACCAGAGATTACTGTCTGTTTCTTTGTTTTCTATGGTGCGTAACGAGATGCCTCAGAAATTTTCATAAATAGATACCATATTCATAAACTTATTTCTCTATTTTGTATCCAAATACTTTTGATTAGGTTTCTGAATACGACTTCACAACTGTTATTTATGCTCAAACATGTCTTATGATGCTTAACAATACTGAACTATTAAAAAGTAATGTAATTACATGATAATATGTCATATTATTAGCGACTGTTAAAATCTTTATGCGGTGTGGCAACCAGCTTACATTCTTCATACCGTTCAGTTAAAGTGCAAGCGCTTTGAATCCTCAAATTTCCATAGAGAGCACCTTAATATAAAAAGGATAATGCCTGAGTAACTATAATATATAAATATGATTCAAAACGAAAACAGATTGGCAAGGATGGAGTCAGATTATCATTTGCAGTCAAGTAGATTCACTTTCTTAGGATGTAAGTTCTGAGCATGTGCAGTAATCGTGACGCAGCTCCTTTAAAGGGAGTTCCCGATAATGTAGGTTAATGAACAAGGCCACTCCATATGCGCCTTCCTGTTCGTCCTTACGCCTATATATACCTCCAACATTCCCACAATCCCCGCTCGTCTCATTTCTACGTCCCTCCCACCCTTCCCCTCTCCAAGAAGGAAGCAAGAAACAGCCACCACCTGGGACCCTGGGGGGCTTTGGGAGCCACACGGACTCCGACAAGAGACGCGAGCCTCACCCTGAGTCTCGCCACCTGGGGGGCGCCCAACGTCCAACACCACACCGGCCCCGATCTCCTATCCGCCCGATCTCCTATCCGCAATCCCACCCAAGACTCTCCTCTACTTTGGGAGTGGTCCAACATTCATTAAATGCAGTTTAATCCGAAGATAGAAATTCAATGTGAAAAAAACTTTGAAAGGGCTGGACCTGTGCTGTTGCTGGAATACACACACACACACACACACACACACACACACATTCTTTGAGTTGTTTTACTGTTTAAGAGCACTTGTTCCTTGACTCAGAATGAGGTGTCATAATCAATTTGACTCACACATGATAAAATTCTCCGGGTATCCTACAGTTTTATCTCAAAGTGCAGAATGGTGTCTCTTTCACAAAGAATTTAAGAACAATTTTCTCTGATCTTTACCCTCTGTGTGAGAAATACATCTGGTTCACACACCTTCGAAACCTAGTTCCAGATGCACACACGCTCACACACACACATACACACGCACACACCCCCCTCACACACACACACACACACACACACACACACACACACACACACACACACACACACACACACACACACACACACACACACACACTGCACTCTGATGAGACTAAGCCCCTGCCTATAGCAGCCACAAGCGCTCCCATTATACACAGATCTCTCTGGCAGCCGAAGCTCCACCTGTTAATGTTTCCCTCAGTCATCAGCGATTGCCCAGTCAGAGCGATTACGAAATGAGCTGAAACGATATCGCGGCTATCGCAGTCACGGCCGGCAGCACTAGCCCTTATACCACAAACTGTCACCATACGGGTAACACACTTCACTCCTCTCGGCCTATCCGGGGTGTGTCCCTGCCTTTCTTTGCGCTTTTTGTTATTTCTGCATGAAGTAAATTGTTAATTCAACCTAAAATACGTTGTAGTAATCATCTCAACAAAAAGCAGAGGATTTGCAGTTTTTTGACTCGACTTTCAGTGAACGTGTTGAAGAAGCAAATCCTTTTTTTCTACGTAAAGAGCAGGAATAAGCTTGTAAGATTAAGGATGGATGGATGGAATGTGTCAGCCACAGAGAGATGCAGACTCCCACCGCACTCCACTCCCCAGACTGTCAGTTTGTTGACCAACAACATACAGTGAAATAACGTACTTGGCTCTGACCCACAATGAATTACTGAAATGCCCAGAGTTAATTCCTGCTTCATGCCCAATGCATGCTGGGATATGTTCCTGTACTTCACCACTGTAAAACATGGTAGCCCCATGAGAGCTAATTTCTTCTCTTTAAGTCTGTTTGTCTTGGCAACTTTTAGATATTGAACTCAAGTTTGTAAGTTTTCAAAAGTTAAACTTAAAGTTAATTCATCATCTTGACTAATTGTGGGTTGAAACAAAACATGTCTTCGACTTGAGACGGCTCACATTTTTGAGGCAGCCGGTGAACTTTCATACCGATGTTTAGTCAGTTTGAAGTGCATTACAGTGCTGTAGCCCGGAGCAGGCACAGCTGGTTAGATCATGGACTCATGGACTCATGGATGTACGGTGGTTTGGCGGAGAGATGCATGTCTCAGCTGATTGTCCACCCCAGCCCCCCCCTCTCTCTCTCCAGCTTCGGCACAGGTCCTGTATGCCAGTCCCGCCTGAGGGCTTGTTCTGGTGCCAGCTGAATACTCGCCCAGACTGGCAGCGCGTGGCACAGAGAGATGCCAGCCTGCTGCTCCACTCTGCCTCTTTCACTGCCACCCGACTGCAGGCGGTCGTCTCGCCCCAGACGTCTGTGCTGCGGTTCGGCCGGGCAGGATGCCCAAACACAACCCTGCACTGTAAAAGAATCTTAAACTTCTGGAATGAACTTTATAGAGTTTAAACTTTGAAGAGTTTCCGCCCATTATGCCTCAGATAGTTAATTTTAGTGAACTTAAATTTTTTAAAAATTCTGATAAGTCTAAACAACTTCTTTAAAAAAAGTTCTCTTAAAACTGTAAGTCAGTGACAGGGAGCCGAGACAGAACCCCTGTGCAGACCAGCTCACAGGTTTTATTGAAGCTTGTGGTCACACAATCCGGTTCTTCAACAGGCAGACAGAATTGCAACAGAGTTCCGTCCAAAATGTCAAAACCAGGAAGTCGGTACACAAGCGAAATTACAAAGAGAGAATCGAAACCTAAAAGCCAAATCAGAAATCATTCATAGGTAATCAGAGAAACACTAGGGACAGGACTGAAATCATAAACCAGGGACAAAAATGAACCGTAACCAGAGGAAACTCAGAAATAAAAAAAAGACACTCATAAGGAGGACACTGTTAACCCTTTGAGCGCTGAACACATTTTCAAGGAATTAAAAATGCAGTTATCCTGAGCTGTTGAAAACCTATCATGTGGCAACTTGTTTAAACAAGGTGCCACATGATAGGTTTTCAACAGCGTCTGATTTTGATATCTTACATTATTGGGCAACTATAATTGCCCACGGCGCTGCAAGGGTTAACAGGCTTAACAAACTGGAATCAGAATGATCTGAACAGAGGACAAATACAGAGAGACTAAGTGACTGATTACAATGGGCTGGAGGTGAGCTTAACTGAGGAAGGTGCAGGGAGGTGTGGCCACGAATGCGGGAAGAATCAAACAATTAACAATGAATTAGGGGAGGTGCGAATACAGAAAACATATGGCAAAGTGACCGACGCATGGACTGGCAAGAATAATAATACAATGATCTACTAAAATAAACAATGAAACATGAAAAATAGTAAAGACAAGTACAAAACGTAAAATCAACTGACAGAACTCCAACACTTGACATTCAGCATGGATACCAATTTTTTTTTTTTTACAGTTGCATTAATTTTTGCTGACAAAAGCTTTTGCAGGTAATCATCCAAATAAAAAAAGGCATGTGTTAACCTCTCGGATATTCTTCAGTTCAGTTTTCTGAAATATATCCCTCTGTGGTTAGGGTGTGGTACTCCCATGTAGCCAAACCTGTGAGTCTTTGGACTGTGGAGGAAAGGCAGTACCAGGAGTAAACGCACATTAACTCAGAGAGAAAATGCAAACTCTACACTGACAAGCCTCCGCTGGGATTCCACCGCATCGCCATGCCGACAAGCTCGTCAAGCGCTCTAAAGACCAAATAAAGGTCGAGAGTAAAGGTTGCCAGCTGTGTGTTTGCCCAGATTTCATCCAGCGTAATTAACTCCGGCTAAATGTAATACATGCATGAGTAAACTGGTCTGACACCGCGACGAAGCGATGCGTGTAAATAGCATGTAAATGTCAGGAGTCATTATGAAGGGCATGTATGTATGAAATACAAATACAGTGGTTTCCTAATGAGCTGTCTATCAATTAGGGTATGCTGTGCGTATGTGTGTGTGTGTGTGTGTGTGTGTGTGTGTGTGTTCTTGTACCTGCCATACAGTGAGGAGTAGAAAACATTAGAGGTAAGGTTAGAATTAGGGATAGGTTAAGGTTAGGGTAAGGGTTTGGGTTAAGGTTAAAATTAGGGACAGATTAAGATTAGGTAAAGGTTTGGGTTAAGTTTAGAATTAGGGATAGATTAAGGTTAGTGTAAGGGTTTGGGGTAAGGTTAGAGTTAGGGATAGGTTAAGGTTAGGGTAAGGGTTTGGGTTAAGGTTAAAATTAGGGATAGGTTAAGGTTAGGGAAAGGGTTTGGGGTAAGGTTAGAATTAGGGATAGGTTAAGGTTAGGGTAAGGGTTTGGGTTAAGGTTAAAATTAGGGATAGTTTAAGGTTAGGGAAAGGGTTTGGGGTAAGGTTAGAATTAGGGATAGGTTAGGGTTAGGGTAAGGGTTAGGGGTAAGGTTAGAATTAGGGATAGATTAAGGTTAGGGTAAGGGTTTGGGTTAAGGTTAGAATTAGGGATAGGTTAAGGTTAGGGTAAGGGTTTGGGTTAAGGTTAGAATTAGGGATAGGTTAAGGTTAGGGTAAGGGTTAGGGGTAAGGTTAGAATTAGGGATAGATTAAGGTTTGGGTAAGGGTTTGGGTTAAGGTTAGAGTTAGGGATAGGTTAAGGTTAGGGTAAGGGTTAGGGGTAAGGTTAGAATTAGGGATAGGTTAAGGTTAGGGTAAGGGTTAGGGATAAGGTGAGAATTAGGGGTAGGTTAAGGTTAGGGTAAGGGTTTGGGTTAAGGTTAGAATTAGGGATAGGTTAAGGTTAGGGTAAGGGTTTGGGTTAAGGTTAGAATTAGGGATAGGTTAAGTTTAGGAAAACAATCTTCCTTTCCCAAGTTTCCCCTTATGAGGGCTCCTTGGGAAAGAAAAGTTTGCGCAGGCCATTCAGTGTACTGGAGCCTTTATATAGGAAGAATTTGGTCCCTCTTGTGTCGAAGTTTTAAGTGCGTTTGTTGAGTCCTCTTGGGAACAAAGTGTTTAGTTTTATGATCCAATGTTTTTCTGCCCTACGTCTGTCCTCCGGTGTCCAATTGTTGTTTGTCTGGAGCCCGGATATTTCTAGTGCCTCAAGTCCATGGTGAAGGAAGTGAGCCACTAGGTGTGTGTCTGTCTCCCTATGATTTCTAATGTTATATATGTGTTGTGCTAATCTAGTCCTTATCTTGTTACCTGTTTCTCCCCATATATTTTATGTCACAGTGGTTACACTTAATGACATATATGCAGTTATGTGTGTTGAGTGTGAGTGTTTGTTTGATTAGGTATGTTGTGTTTGTTGTGTTGTTTCTGATTGTTGTGGCTTGTTTGTGAAATACTGGGTCTTGTGGATGTACCGTGCTAATTTCTGATAATTTGCTGTTTACCAGATGGTCCTTGAGGTTTTTGCCCCTCTTATACGCTGAGATGACTCTGTAGTTCTGGAGTATGTCCGTGTTCCATAGGGATCTGCGTAGATTTTGCTTAATTTTAATGTTTGCTGCTTGGCTAAATGCTGAGTAGGTGGTGATGAGTGGGATTATTTTCCTCAGATCTTGTGCTCTTGTGGTCAAGAAGTTTTTCCGGATCTGTCTGAGGAAAGATCTAGTGTATCCCCTGGGTTTCAATGCTATGAAGAGGCTCTGGGTGGCCTCCTCAAAATCTGTTGTTTGTGTACGAATTCTGTGGTACCTGAGCAATTGTGATTTGATCAGGCCTTTGAAAGTGTGTTTTGGGTGGAGACTGTTTTTGTGTAAAAGTGCATGTGTGTCTGTGTCTTTAAAGAAAACCTTTGTGTCCAATGTGTGTGTCTGGGTAAATGAGGGTCCTTTATATGTGGTTGTGTCCAAGAAGTCTATGCGTTCTTTATGTGTGGTGTATTTAACTGTGATTGTTCTGTGGTGTGTGTTGAGGATATGAATGAAGTTTTTGAAATCTTCTAGGCTATGTGTCCATGTTCCCCATATGTCATCTAAGTATCTAAAGTAATTAGTGGGTAGTTTGGGGCATTTTTCAAAAACAGTCTCCTCCCAATATGCCATGTAAATGTTGGCATATGCTGGTGCAAATTTTTTGCCCATAGCCATGCCACTGATTTGTTGGAAGAACTCCTTGTTGAATTCGAAATCATTCTTGGTGAGGCTGATTTCTAGGAGTTGCAGGAGAGGTGTGTCCGGGCGATTGTCGTCCGGGTACTTCTCCATCCAGGCTTTTACCGCTGTTAGTCCCGCCACTGTGTTTATGTTTGTGTACAAGCTGTCTATGTCTATTGAGAATTAGGGATAGGTTAAGGTTAGGGTAAGGGTTTGGGTTAAGGTTAGAATTAGGGATAGATTAAGGCTAGGGTAAGGGTTTGGGTTAAGGTTAGAGTTAGGGATAGGTTAAGGTTAGGGTAAGAGTTTGGGTTAAGGTTAGAATTAGGGGTAGGTTAAGGTTAGGGTAAGGGTTTGGGTTAAGGTTAGAGTTAGGGATAGGTTAAGGTTAGGGTAAAGGTTAGGGATAAGGTGAGAATTAGGGGTAGGTTAAGGTTAGGGTAAGGGTTTGGGTTAAGGTTAGAATTATGGATAGGTTAAGGTTAGGGTAAGGGTTTGGGGTAAGGTTAGAATTAGGGGTAGGTTAAGGTTAGGGTAAGAGTTTGGGTTAAGGTTAGAGTTAGGGATAGGTTAAGGTTGTGACAGCCTGTATCGCGGCGTTAGTGCGCTTCATCCGCGCACACACGTATCTTCGACTGTCATCTCAGCTGTTAACGTCTCCTTAGCAACGACAGCGTCTCTTGGTCACTCCTCCGGAAACGAGTGTAGACAACTAAACTCACCGATTCGTTCCCAGTTCGCGCCACGATTCAAACCACTTCCTATATCCTTCGCGCAGGTGTCAGTAGAGAGAGAGAGAGCCTTCAAACAGAGCAGCACGCTGATTGCGCGAAAAAAAAAAGAAAAATATTTAAGGTCGGTTATCCCTGTTTTTCTTTTACTCTCCGAATCCGCTTTAAGCAGCAGCTTCTGGTCAGTGCAAATAATAATATTTAAAAACAAATAAATAAATCCCGTGAAAACTCCTGGATCTTCCATCATCACCGCTCCACTCAGCTGATTCACCGACGCCAGCCATTCACTCCACTGCAAACGCGGAAACAAATAAATAAATAACAAAACCCGATTTGGGCGAATTACTCAGACTGACGGACTGGACTGTTTACTGCTTTACGAGACATTGCTGGGGGGAGTGAGTATAAAAACTTTTTTTTTTTAAACTTCTTTCCTGTGTTGGTTTGAATCTGGAACTGGAACTGAACTGTGTAGTATTGTGTGCCGTGGAACCAATATAAACGGAGGTGAACTGAACTTTTTTTTTTATTTTCTGAACTGTTGGTTGGAACTGAATCCTGGAGCGGAATTTTGAGTTTGGGGACATACTGCATTGTTGGTCTGATTTAAGTTCTTTGTGGGGGTATTTTTGTAAATATTCATTGTACAGATTGGGTTATGCTGGTTTATGGGGATCTGTTGAATACACTGTTGTTGGTCTGCACAAAAAATATTTGAAGTGTGTGTGTTCTTCCGCATTTGCTTTGCATTGTGTCGGGGTGTAATATTGAAAATAATCTTACATCCTTTGTGCGGTTTGCGGGGCCTCTAATTAATAAAACTGACCGACTTATCTTAAATGCCAGGAGAGAAACCTGGCTGGCACCCCAGCAAATAATAATAAATAAAATAAAACTACGAGTGCTCTAAAGTCAAACTGTCACAAGGTTAGGGTAAGGGCTAGGGGTAAGGTGAGAATTAGGGGTAGGGTAAGGGTTTGGGTTAAGGTTAGAGTTAGGGATAGGTTAAGGTTAGGATAAGAGTTTGGGTTAAGGTTAGAATTAGGGATAGGTTAAAGGCGACCTAATATGCTATTTTTCCAAGTTTATATTTTGGTCTTTGACTCCCCTAGAGTACTCCTCATCCCGCAAAGTAAAAAAAAGGGTTCTTATTTCGCTTGTACTGCCATCCTCAAAAAACCCCATTTGTAGTCCATAGTAGTCTCTGCCTGAAACGCCTCATTGGGGTGGTTCTTCCGCTATGGCCCCCACTCCCCGTGTGCCCGCTTTCTTCTGACTGGCCAGCTCTGTGGAGGGCGGATCTAGGCGGGACTAGGCAGCTGAAAGCAGTTTCCGGGTGTCAGAGTGAAACGTGAGACGCGTCTGCCATCTGAGCTAAGGAATCAGCGGGGAAATTCCGCAATCAAACGCAGTACATATGTATAGATCTAATGAAATTAACTTGTTCTAATAAACGCGAACGGGCGAAGTGGAGGACGAAAAGCGAAAGTCTGGCAGCTCAACGAATTTGCTATCAGCTACAGTTTGCTACGGCAACAGTTGGTGAGTACAGTGTTTTTCTACTCCTAGCTAGGATGCAGGGAAGCTAGAATCCACCCCATATAGACACAATTGTACAACGGGTCGACATGCCCAAGTGTAGACTGGAGACCGTGAAACCGGTGGGTCTGAGTTTAGAAGGAAACATGGACAGTGAGGGGCAGCTAAAAAGTGGACCAACAGCTTATGGACTGCTTCGGTGTGTATTAGGACCTGCTGGTTCGTGTGCATAGCTGTGGTGTGTTGCTAGCGTGGAGAAACGAACAGCTTCGACTGGTATATGACGGAGGGGCTAAAGCTCCAAGCTAAACGGCCTTTTGGAAATTGCCTGTGGTAATGGTTTACTTATTGCTTCGAATGACCAGCTTTTCCTCGCGGAAAATGGGCGATTATGTATAAGCGTCGAGAGCTAGACAGAGCTCTGGTTATGTCATGAACATAATACAGGTTTTACAGACCGTAAGTTCCATCTCGTGAACCGTTGCTTATGTGGAGCTAGCAAATCGATCACTTTTACAGGAAAGAATTTAATATTCAATCGATGGGAATGCAGAGAAATCGTTTGTTATACCGGACACGTTATAGGCTGTGCGCTTCCCTATTGCTTTCACTGGTAGTATCAGAGAGCTTGCCCAGACATTGGAGATGTATCAGGCTGACCCCGGTCATGGATCAGTAAAGCGATCGTTTCAGAAGCACCCAAAAATGCACCCCAAGCTTTGCAAAACCTACGTCTGGTCTAACTGCAGCCCAACTCGGCAGACACATACAGCACCTCTCCGGTTAGCTTCAACTGTAGTGGCTACAATCAGGCAACGTTATGATGAAACTGCCACATTGATGCTTACCGAAGTAACTCAAGCATACCGATCATAATTGCTGCATATAAGTTAACCAGGAGCATTTTTAATTAGCAGCGCACGCGAACTAACATGCAGTAGCTGATAAGCGGTCATGACTTTGAATGTAATCTGTCGTGCGAAAGATTCGTTTCGCGTCCGGTGTGAAAGGTGCTTGACGCGTCCATACCGCCTGTATTCGCGTCTTTGCATTGACTTTGAATGTAGCTAATCTGTCGCGCGAAAAATTTGTTTCGTGTCCGGTGTGAAAGTGGCTTGACGTGCCCAAAACGTGTATTCGCGTCTTTTCATTGACTTTGAATGTAGGCTAATCTGTCCTGCGAAAAATTCATTTCGTGTCTGATGTGAAAGCAGCTTCATGGATAGTACGTGACAGCTAGAGAGAGCTCAGTTATGTTATGAACATAATATAGGTTTTGCAGACCGTAAGTTCCGTTAGCGCGGACAAGTTGCTTATGTGGAGCTCGCGAATCGATCACTTCTACAGGAAAGAATTACCTATTTAATCTCCGCCTTTTTCGCTTTTTTTTTATTAGCCACAACAATTTCTAAAGGGGATGAAATTATGTCAAGGTAGTGCAGAGAAATCATTTGTAAACCGGTAGAGCTTCTGCGTTTCGCATTGCTTTCACGGTAGCACCAGAGAGCTTGCTCAGACATTTGTGAAGCATCCGGCTGATCCCGGTCATGGATAAGTGAAGCGATCACTAACTGTAGTGGCTACAATCGGGCAACGTTATGATGAAACTGCCACATTGATGCTTACCGAAGTAACACAAGCATACCGATCAGAATTACTGCATATAAGTTAACCAGGAGCATTTATAATTAGCACGGCACACAAACTAACATGCAGTAGCTGGTAACCGAGCGGTCATAACCACAGAGACAAACCCTTGCAATACAGGTTTTACAGACAGCAAGTTCTGTTACTGTGAACAGTTGTACCAAGCATCCGAATTACAAACAAGTATTAAAAGTTAGCTTCAAATGAGGTTTATGTTCACACACCTTCTGTAGAATTTCCCCTGATATCACTCTTGCATATTTAGGATGCAAACATTAGCAACAGTAACTTGGCTACGTTAGCCGCTGTGCTACAGCCACAATCAACTGGCTATCACATCAGGTTGGCTTATGCAGTGAAAGCAACTTACAGCTTCTGTGTCTGTGAGTCACGGACAGTCGCGACCGATACAGGCTTTATCTTCAGATATTTTACAAAGCCTGCGTTTGAGGCCAGTTGTTAGTGCTAACTATCGCTAGCTGTCCTGCTAGCCACCCGTAACACGTTAGCTTCACTTACATTATTTGCTGTTATGTGGTTACTTACAGCTTGTGGCTCCGAGCGCTTGATCGATGCAGCTGCTTCAGGTTTGAGAAGCAGCTGAAACGCTTTTATCCTGTGTCGAATTATCCTTTATTGACAAAGCTGTCTTTGGTGAAATGCTGAGCACAAACAGCTAACGTTCCTTTGGTCGTGGCTGTTTGCTGCCAGCAAACAAAAAAGCTACCCACTGATTTCTGGTGGCATCGTCTTTTGGAAGAGAAATATTGGTTTTTTTTTTTCGTCCAAAAGTAAATGGACAAGTAGCTTTGGGAGAGATACTGACAAAATTGCACCTCAAATGATCTGCGGTTCTTCTTTTGTATTTCGAAAAGTGTAGACACTACTAAGGCATAGTCTGATCTGCCGTTGTTAGTGCCTGCTAGAATAGTTTCCGGTTTGGGCAGGTCCAGCGCCATGATTGGCTCTGGCTAGGTCTGTACTAATTGGACGGCACAACCTGACGTCAGCTTTTGCCCAGATCTCGTGAAGATCTTGGGAGGAGCTGTTCAGAGAGGAAATCACGCTCACGAAATCGCGTTCTTGGATTACGGCAAAATCCCTGTATCTTATGTTTAGAAACTTTTTCAGAGGTTGAGCATGGACAACCAACATTATAACATTACTAATATGTATTAAAAGAAGAATCAGCATGTTAGGTCCCCTTTAAGGTTAGGGTAATGGTTTGTGTTAAGGTTAGAGTTAGAGATAGGTTAAGGTTAGGGTAAGGGTTAGGGGTAAGGTGAGAATTAGGGATAGGTTAAGGTTAGGGTAAGGGTTTGGGTTAAGGTTAGAATTAGGGGCAGGTTAAGGTTAGGGTAAGAGTTACGGGCAAGGCTGGACTGGTAATCTGGCCTACCGGGCAATGCCCAATTGGCTGACGCACATTTTGGGCTGATGCAATCGTGGTTTATAAAATTGTGATAATATAGACAATTTTTAACGACCGTGCCGGCCTTTAAAACACGGAAAGCAGCCCATTGGTTCATTTTCTACACTGATACAGGGCTGGCCCAATTAAATCTCTGAGCCCTCCCTCCTCAGCCACCCCCCCCCCCCCCGTGTTCAAGCTTCAGCAGTGTTGATTAAGTTGTGTCGAGCAAAAATGAATAGACTAAAGCGCAAGGGAGGTGCTGAGAAGCTACGGGAGAGAAGAGTCTGCAGACAGATGCAGCCAAATGTGCCAAAATATGTGATATGTTTGCTTCAGGATCTACAGCTGGTGGTGGTCCGTCAACATCCAGTACAGAATCAGTAGCAGCACCCATCACCAATGTGCTTAAGGCTAGTTCTTGCCCACCGCAACGTAGCGAAAACTTATAGAAAGAGCAATAAAGCTGCTCAGATACTTCACGTTGTGGACTTTGCTGAACTAAATGGAAATTGCCATTTTGTTTAAAATAAATTGAAATAGTTTGGAACAACTTGTTTACGCATTTTTATAAATGAATTGTTACTACCACACAGTCTTTGATATGAAACCCTTTTCACCGACGGCACACCCCACAAAATATATTGCGTCTTACATACCAATTTGTCTTATCTACTGAGTTTTACTGTACGTATTTCCGCCCTCGGATTTGGAGACGCATTTGCATTTACACTTGTGTTCAATGTGGCCAGAATCCACCCCTGACCACCTTCAGAAATGGTTTGTTAGACAGGATCTCAATCCGTCTTGACTGCGTTTTGAGTGCATTTACACCTGCGCTTTCATGTGGTCGAGCGGTATACGATTGCAATCCGATCGCAAAGAAGGCATTTTAATTCCAGGGGTCTATATGTCATTATATCAGACCAGTCACTCGTCGCAAGAGACAGTGCAGGTGGGTAGTAATAGGCGGATAGCAAGGCAGGGAGAAATAGGTTAGAAACTGGCATGTTTGATAACAGGACGTAAAATGAGCGGATATCTTGTTTAAACAATGTTCCGGTTACAAATTGAAGTTAACCATTATTGTAACTGGTAAATGAAGCTAGCTAGCTCGTGTGGCAAATTAGCAAGCATCGCTGACCTTGTCAGGACTTTGTGGTTTGAGCAGAATATCGAAGCGGCTCAAATAACACGATGGCAATAGGTAATGCAGGCTAGTTTTACCTTTCTTAGCTATGAAATTAATTACTGAAAAGAAGCTAGATAGGGTTTTTGTCTGGCCTCTCAGAAACAACACTTAACAAGTGTTGCCACTAAACATGGCCATGTCCCCCGCTAGGTGATGGAAATCGACTGGGGTGGGCGTATCACAGTAATACACATTGAAGCCAAAGATGAATAAAATCGGTCAAACCGTTCTTGAGGTATCGCGTTTACAACAAACGGGACTTGACGGCCGGACGGACGGAGCTGAATACTATGTCCCCCGCTCCACTCGCTATCGCTGTGGCGGGGGACAAAAATCCACTGGTGTCTGAGTACCCCCTGAAACACCTTGATACCAAAGATGAATGAATTCGATCAAACCGTTCTTGAAAAATCATGTTGACAAAGTATTTGTAATTGGTAAAATGGCTGTAATGACCTTGAGAATAATGGCAAGGTCACATAAATCCAGTGGGCTGTGAGCAGCCCCCTAATACACCATGACACCAAAGATGAATGGAATCGGTCAATCCATTCTTGAGATATCGTGTTCACAACAAACGGGACGTGATGGACAGACGGCCGGGCGGACGGATGGAGCTGAATTCTATATCCCCCGCCCCTAATACACCTTGACACCAAGGATGAATGGAATCGGTCAAACCGTTCTTGAGATATCCTGTTGACAAGGTATTTGTAAGTGGTCAAATGGTCATAATGACCTTGAGAATAATGCCAAGGTCACGTACATCGAGTGGGCTGTGAGCACCCCCCTAATACACCTTGACACCAAAGATGAATGGAATCGGTCAAACCGTTCTTGAGATATCGCGTTCACAACAAACGGGACGTGACGGAGGGACGGATGGCCAGACGAACGGACGGAGCTGAATACGATGTCCACCGTCCCTAATACACCTTAACACCAAAGATGAATGGAATCGGTCAAACTGTTATTGAGATATCGCATTCACAACAAACGGGACGTGACGGACGGACGGAGCTGAATATTTTGTCCCCCACTCCACTCGTTATCGTGGCGGTGGGGGACAATTAAATGTGTGCATATTACAGGCTTTCCTATTCTCGCGTATTTAATGTGAGATAGGTTTAGTATGTCCCGTGTCACGTCAGTGACACACCTGAAAGTATGCTGGCTTTGGACAATCTTTGTCAATCTTACGCGAAGTTTGCCTTGAAAGTTGGCACCTCTGATAGATGTTGCATAAATATATGTCCTTTCTATTTAAAAGTTTCAGAGATAGGCTAAATGAATGAAATGAGTAAAGCAAAGAGGAGGAAGCTGACATGTTTTCCAAAGGTAGGCGCAATCAGACAGCTTCGCCAGGAATACTGTGCATTGATGCACTGGCATTCTCTTTAAATCCTTTTTTTTTATTACCTCGCATGTTTTGGTAGCTTTGTTCACAAGTTAATGTAATCACAATTTCATTCTTTTATTAAAGGGTCAAGCTGAATCGCTTGGGTAGTTCAAGTTTATCTGTTGGCACAGTTTCAATTTGTCATTTGTGTTCTCATGCCTGTACTTGGTTAATAAGATGTCAGATTTTGTTGTCTGTGTGCACACATGTGCGTCAACCCTAAAGCCACAGGGCCCGTCTACACAGCAAATTCCAGTTTAACTGTTGGTGCCCGCGGATATATTGAACAGAAGCTAGTTAACATTCTCTGCCACCGCTTCTGCTGTACAAAGATGGAAATCAAAAAACTCATCAGCGAACTGCAAGAAGCAGTAGAAGAAACATCATACAGGATCTGGCTGAAGAGAGATGACCAGACTTGGCTTGAGAGCCAGTAGTTGACACCAGCACCACAATACCACCTCCAGATGGAGGGGCCGCACCACTTCAGAGGAATAGTTGAGGAAGAAGGGCTGAAACTGCAAAGTGGTTCCTCCTGATGATGGTAAGGTGCTGGATCCGGTTGTGGAGCTGTCGGCAAAAAAGCACTGCGCAAGTGTATGTCAACAACTTCTTTGGCATGGTGGTCCAGTGATTAGTGCTGCCACCACACAGCAAGAAGGTTGTGAGTTTGAATCCGGAGTTCCAGGACACGTAGGCTACGACTGAGCTTAATTTTAACTTTTGGTAACAGCGTAGTACGCGTATGGTGGGCCGTCACGTCAGGATCAGGGTGGGCCACCATGGCCGAAAATGCCAGGAGTGTTTTTAAGTTCCAGGCCAGCCCTGAGGTGGACCCAAGGTTTGGGAGGCCTGAGCGTCCCTGGAGGCCTCAAATGAATTTACACTATTATATAATGGCAAACTTGTAACTTAGGGTAGAGGGTTACTACATGACAATGTACCAATCAGAAATTAATAATGTTTGATAAGGTAGAAAGAGTCACGTTCAACCACACCTAATGGGAAGTCCCTATAGCCTAATAGACACGAGGATTCGGACAATCGGTGGTCAGTCGGCGTGGGGTGATTGACGGGATTTGAATGCACTTGGTTTGTGCAGACCAGCTTGGGTTTTCGTATTTCACTTTGAGCAGGATACAATTAACCCAACTGCATCAGACTCTGGAGAATGGGTCCCTTGCTTGAGGGCAGGGTGAGAGGAACGCTTGGTCCACTTGCCCAGGCGAAGTTTTTTCTCCTGAATCTGACTCGGCGAATTTTGCGAGGGCAGAGTCTCCAAAGCAAGATGAGGATACGGACAGTTCCTCAGGAACCAGAATCAGCAGTGAATCTGACACAAAAACAATAAAATTACTTGAGGTGGCGAGTGGAGCAGTGATGAAAATCATGCCAGACAATAGCGAGGGCAAAGAGGAACTGTGGGCCCAGGTCAGAGCTCTCAGACAGACAGACAGACAGACAGACAGACACATAGTAAGACCTTAAGCACTGAAAAAATAGCCGTACGGATCACCACAGAGCTGAATCAATGCATGATGGCCCAGTCTCAACAAAAGCAATATATTACGAGCTTCACCAAACTACCAGTGTTTCTCATGATGTGTGTATGTGTGTGAGAAGGACTATATATGGTTTGGGTGTACCTGTGTGTTTGGCTACTGTGTGTGTGTATGTGCGTGAGTTGTGAGTGCTTAACTGTTTGTGTATATGTGTACGTACGTGAGTTGTGTGTGTATGTTTGTGTGCGTTTGTGTATGTGTGTTTATGCGTGTATATGTGTGAGTTGTTTGTGTTTATCTGTGTGTTTGTGTACATGGGTGTGTTTGTGTATGTGAGTCATTGTGAGTTGTTTTTATCTGAGTGTTTGTGTACATGGGTGTGTATGTGAGTGAATTGTTTGTGTTTATCTGTGTGTTTGTGTACATGGGTGCGCGTGTGTGCTCATGTGTGACAGATGTTGGTGAGTGACCCCCCTCCCCCCACACACACCTGGCCCCCTTTCTGTGGTCTGGGGGGGTCAGGTGTGTTAATTAGGGAAACAGCATCCTAATGCCCTCTGATACCATCTGCTCTCGGAGTGAGGGGCCGGATCGGATGGAAGGGAGATTTGATGGGTGGTTTGTCTTCAGTGAGTCTAAATAACCTCAAGAAGTAATTATCTTACATCACTGTGTGAGAATCTCACTCACTGTTACTCTGTGGGATGGGGAGAGAGAGAGAGAGAGAGAGAGGGAGAGAGGGAGAGAGGGAGCGAGAGAGAGAGAACACTCCTGCTTTCATCATTGCGATGATAATATTAGTTTGTTTGATTTTACTATTTTATTTCCAATCCACTCATTGCTGTTTACAGCTCACTTCCATTAAAAAGAGTGTGGGTGAATTGGCACCAGGAGATTGTGATTATATTTAATATAACTACATTTTTTAAGAAGTATTTTTAATTACATTGTATTCATATGGAGTTTGGCAATTATTCACTCATTAATATATAACAGCACTGGAAAGAAAACAGGAGGTTAATGAATCACACAACCCCGCCTACAGAAGGCTAATGGTGCAGGATTAACCCTTTAATCTCCACTCAGATCAGCTGTCTCTCACCAGGTGTGTGGGCCGCAGTGCTCTACAGCGCGAGCGCTCTCAGGCGGGATGAGTCCCAGCTGCTGAGGTGAATTCATCTGTTTGGAGAATGGAATTATAGAATGAACTAGAACTGAACTCATTATAAATTACTTCCACTGTTTTCTCGGGAACAATACTGCAAAGTGAAATTACCCTCACTGTAGAACCTTTATGAAGTACGAAGCTGAAAATAAGCAGAGCATTGTGGTCCAAATTTGCTGTGCTGCGGAACATGCATCTACAGTGCATATATTTTGGCCATTAATCTTAAATTAATCACAGATAGAAAGGCACACACACACACACGTTGAAGGACAGAAGTTTTGCTGTGACTAAAAATGGATTTGAAGCTCACCCTCACACGCCTCCACAGATCTGAAGGAGAAAGGGTCTGAGAGCCAGCCGAAGGTGAAATTGTGTTTCGCCTTTGATTTAAGTGTTGTCACGGTAACCTGCAACAAGGCCAGAAATTCACCACACTGTGCACATTAATGAACCAGCAAAGCCACACCTGCTGCACACACACACACACACACACCCACACATGCACTTACAGTCACATCTGCAAACATGCACACACACGCACAAACACATACACAAGCACAAACACAGACACACATACACAAGCATGCACACACAAAGACATACACCCACACGTGTAAATGCACACACACATACAGACACAGACACACAGACAAAAAACACATGCACAAATACATTCACGTACAAGCAGAGACACACACACACACACACATACAAACACACACACAAGCACTTGCACACTCACACAGACATACACATCCACACTCACATTGCAGTGCAACTGTATCAAGCCTATATTGTCAGATGTGAATGAGAAATGACCATATTCTTTAGTGAAACATTGAGAACCTTTGGGCCCGTCTAATCTCCGGGCAGCTGGAATCTCCAAGAGAATGGGCTGGGAATATCCAACTGTTATAAAAGCCTACAGGGTGAAGTGGAAGGGAATAGGGGGAAAGATTCTTACCCACGATGCACTAAGACTAATACCCAGGGAGAGGTGGGGTTTGCTAAATGAAGCGCATGAAGGGTATTGATTAAGTTTGTGGAAGCCAGTCGCCCCATTAGTACATTCCAGCTCAAGTAAGCGAACCAGGAAGTGGATACTTCAAGTTCTTTTTCCCCAAACCATCCTGGGAAGTGTGGAAGTGATCTCTCGATTGATTTCCCCTCTGAAACCAGAGATACTGATGGGCTCACTGCCTGTCGGTGAGATAAATCAATGAAAGGTGCGGTCAAAGAAAAAAAAAAAACACTCTCAGCCCTCCAGACACTGGGCCCATGTGGACCCATAATGCATTGCAGCACGGTGGGCCAGCTGCAATGCAGGAGCTCCAGGGAAAGAACGGAATTAGGAGAATAAGAGGAAGGAGGGAGGGGGGAAAGGGAAAGATGAAGATGGGAAAGAGAGAGAGAATGTTGAGAAGAGGGAGACAGAAATAAAAAAATACAACTGTTACACTATGCTGATGAGAAAAGAGACAGGACACGTAATGGGCGTGTAAAGTAAGCGATGTTTAAACTCAGGGATTCAGACTCTGTTACGCGCAGGAATAGAGGGACACCCAAGCGCAGAACGACTGGTTTACCCCTTCAGACCTGATTTTTTTCTGCTGAGCAAAACATTTTTTATCCAGTTGCTTTTTACTCCTCTCCAATATAGAAATGAAGGGGAAAAAAGACCTTTTTGCCAAGTCAATTTTTTAGTAGTATTTTTACATTTCCATTACAATGGACGCCACGACTGAATGGGTGTGAAATTCATTAAAACTAAAGAAAAATTTTAAATGTTTTTAACATTTGGAAGTGGATGCCTGCATATGTCTGCACGTGTGTGTATGCCTGTGTGCAGGTCTGAACATGAACAACTTTGCATTTTATGATTTTGGGTAACATAAAATCAAGACATCAGTTTTGATGTCTTTGTCAGTAAAATATCATGAATGCATTGCCATATTTTTTTACATAGTAGGCTACATGTAGTAACTGATCACTCTAACGATTGGAACAGACTTCAGCTTGTGGATACTTTTATCTGTTCACTCATTTTTGATGAGCCGCCTCAAAGCAGGTTCTGTGTGGTACAAAGCACAGGTGGATGTTGCATTTGTCACAAAAGATTTTGTTTTTCCCATGCAGTAGGGCCTCTTGCATCAGGTAGCCTCTCTCTTATCATAATAATTTGGTTCAAGGAAGTCTTCCACTTTATACTCTCAAGGAACATTACACGAATAAAAAATGTATAAATAAATAAACAGTCAAAGTTTAGTTATGAAATGCTGGCAGATATTCCATAACTTTGCATAGTGACACTATATAATGAAGTGTTGGCTCATATCACCCAGCACCTGATGTCCATTGGAATGATCATCACCCAAGACCCGATGTCCATTGGAATGAACACTGAACTTTGAAAAAATCCTATACTTTGCAGTTATGAGATATATTCAGAGAAACTTAAAATATCATCACATTGAATTGTTAGAATTATGCTGAGTGAAAATTGATTAGGCTTCAATCAACATAAATTAATATTTATGAGGAAAAAAGGTGCTGACTCCTCCTCCTGTCAAACATAGGAGCCATGCTTGCCTTGTCTGATGTCTGCAGTTCTTTCAGAACAAGTTATCGGGCATATCTTCATTGTGATTGGATAATCAGCAACCAATCAGTAACAAAGAATTGTTCAAATGACAAAATCATAGATTTTAAATGGCCTAGACCCAAAAATATGTCATGTCCATTCCAGTGGACGCAGGGTCTGAAGGGGTTAATCATTGCACAATGTTGACAAAAGGCACACAAGCACACAGAAAACAATGGCAATGGAAAATACAAAAGAGGCAAAGCTTGCAAACTCCAGGAAGGGAGAATTTAGCAAAGCCCAAATTGGTAGTAAAATCACGGAGATGCAGATATGCGAACTCTGAATAAGAGTTAAATTTAGAAGGGGAAATTTGGAAACGCGAAAGCGCAAGCTCTCAGTAAAGAGAGAATTTAGTCTCCAAAAGGGAGAGAACCAAACCAGCATAGAGAAAGGGAAGTGAATGGTCTGATCGACAAAAGCAAACTAACCAAACCAGGAACTAAATAGTGGAGTGAGGTGAAACTGTACCAATGAAAGGACCAAACTAATAATTGAATGATTAGTGAAAGTGGCGGGAAACTAAGCTGGCAGGCAGAAATGACGAGCTTCATCTGGCGCTCGTCACAACTTCATCCTCAGCTGCGGAGCCGTTATTGACCTTCAGTGTTCACGCATGGGCCAATACAGGACAGGAAACCGCACATAATATTTATAGGGCTTTTCCACTAGCACATGCTCGGCTCTACTCGGTTTTTAGGGTTTTCCGTTAAGTGATAGTACCTGGTACCAGGTACTTTTTTTTAGTACCTACGCAGCAGGGGTTCCAAGTGAGCTGAGTCGACCCGAAAATGTGACGTGGACAGACTGCAGGCCACTGATTGGCCAGGGAGTGATGCTTGCTATGATGACCCCACCCACGTTCAGGAGGTACTCAATTGTAATGGAAAACGACCGAAACCAAGTAGTCGAGTCGAGTAGAGGCGAGTAGTGCTAAAACTGTGAAATGGAAAAGCGGCACTAGTGTGTAACAGCAGAGTGAGGAGGTGCAGTGAGGGTGACAGAGTGCGGCGAAAACAAGAACAAGATTACACTTTCCTCTCATGATCTTCAGGGTGAAAAATAAGCAAACCAGAAAACCTTGGGCATTTCAAAAAACGTACAGAGACGTGTTTTGTGGGAGAGATGAGACGTGTGTTTTTTGAGGCAGGGTTGCGATGTGTATCTTTAGGGGAAGGGATGTGATGTGTGTTTTGGTCTTTATGACCAGGTGACAGCCCCAGGACAGAATGGTGGCCTGGTAGCATTATCTGAGATGATATTTGGTGATTACCGCACAGAAATGTGCGAGCCTGAGTGACAGAGCTGAACCACACCAGGACTGGGCCGGTTTGCTGCCTCGTGGCTAGCGGCTAACTGCTACATAATAGCCAACTGGGAGAAAATACATAATCCACCCACCAATCTCTTACCGGAATCACACCAGAGCTGGGCCTGACTCCGACCAGACACACCTATCTTACACACTGAGTGCTGAAGGCACTTTGTACAGAGAGAGAGAGAGACAGAGACAGAGGGAGAGAGAATACTTGTGTGTGTGTGTGTGTGTGTGTGTGTGTGCATACGTGTGTTTGAGTGTTTGCATGAGTGACAAGATGCTTTTTGATGTGCTTCTCTGGTTGAGACTATCCATTCATCCACCCACCCACCCATCCATCCGTCCATCCGTCGTGTTAATTGAATGTAATCCTCCCGTTAAAAACGCTACAGAACTTGCAGACAGATCTTGTGTCTGTGGTGATTTTATTAAACTCGTTCAAACTATTCCCATTCATTATCTCACATGCTTATTTAAGTCATTGTTTTCAGGGGGATGCTGCATTGTATCCCTGCATGCATTGGGGTAAGAGCTGGTCATTGCCATAGACTGAGATAAAAGAGACAAACAAGAATAGAAATGTCCCCTGTAAGCCAGGACATCAATCCTCTGTCAGAAATGGCTTTCCCTGTATAAACATTGCGGTTTACCTGCCAAATGTGGGCTGCTGTATGGCTGCTGGTTGCAGTGAATGTAATTTCTGTGAATGGTGACCTGCATTAACTTGTGTTAGATACAGTAAATAACATTAGATCTGTCTCAACAATACAATCATCTCCCTCCTGCGTCTTCAACAGTACTGCATTTAGACAATTTAAGGCATGTAACCTGAAACTGTGCTGTGCTCTGTTTACGAGAGTGGGTATTGGCTTTCTTGTACACACACATGCGCGCGCACGCGTACGGGCGCGCACACAAACACACATACGCGTGCACGTGCGCGCACACACACACACACACAGACACACACACACACACACACTCAAAAACATGCAAAAAAAGAACCAAGCAGCAGGTATTTAATCAGTTAAAGTAACACACTTTACCACAAGTTGACACCACATAGAACTTGTTGGAGCCATTTGTATAATGTGTTTTATTTACTATTTTTATGGTTGACTGCACCGCTATTTGTAAGACAGGAAATAGAAGTGTGGCAGCTCGCAGAAGTGGGAGATGGGGACAGTTTCTGAACTGCATGTGGCGTGTTTGTTTACAGGGCGCGCATGCTTTTACAAACTGAAATAACAGCCTGTCCATAGATGTGCCTCTACCCCTTAGAAACAGAAAGCTTTAATTTCTGTGTTTGAAAATCTTTTGTCAATCATTGAAGGTGACGGTAAACAAAGAAGCCCATTGTGGATTTAATGTGAGCACTGAAATTCTCCTCCTCATCAGGACAGTGATTACATTTGGGGAAAGCAGCAAAGGGAGGATCTATGTCATGGTTTTGGAGGTTGGCGTTTGTTTGGGAGCTTTCTTTGTTACTCTCGTCTGGGACGATATCGTTTTTCCTACATCGGATTCTTTGGCCAGCTGGCATTAATTGTGGGCGGCGCCCGGACTCTATTTAAGCCCAAGTTCCGCCTCGCCGCCTTTGCTAGAGTGTCAGTGTTACGATTGCACTATAGCCCGTAGGTTCTCTAGCTAGAAAGTTGGTTAGGACTTAGATGCAAAAGAGGAAAGTGTTAGTTAGTAAGGGAAATTATCTCTCTCTTTTCCTCTCTTTTCCTCTGTCTGTGCACCGTTTGGGTGCTTAATCTTTCGATCTCGGCTTCCGAGATTTTTCCTTTATTTCCTTCAGTCGGTGCTGCTTCCTTATTTTTACTCCAATGAGATTTATGTCCTTTGGAAGCGTGAGCCCCTCTCTCTTGTTTAGTCTGTGTTCGTCATTTTGCTGTGCTTTCTTTCGTTCCGGCCACTGCATTTGGCGTCTCGAAACACCAGCCATCACAATCTATCCACACAATCTAAAGAGGTAAATCCCATGATCCACAATGGCATGGACAATCTAGCAAACCGTGGGTTTCAGACATATTACAGGTACATTTGATACAGGCTTGAGCCAGAATGGATTACCATAGTAGAGCCAGAATGGCGCCTGGTTCATTAAAACAGCATATTGTTGAGGGAAACTGACTCATTGTTAATGCACCACCCGCAGGTGCTAACACACAGGCCAGATGGACCTGTGATGGACTCACAGGCTGAGATCTGCTCAGTGTCTCTGAGCAACCAAAGCAGAGGGAGAGACTCCTGTCCTCACATTCCTGACTCTCCTGAATTGCATTTGAGATACAAGGCAATCAGTGATAAAGCCAGTGTTACCACGGTTACCCCAAGGCCCGATTTCCTAAAGCTTTTAAGCTTTCCGCCTTCCAGTGGCTGAGTTGACCAGACCTCTCATTTTCTCTCAAGGTTGGTATGGTTGAGTGAAAACAGAGTTCTGTATCTACCCAAAAGCCACAGTTGTGTTTTAAACTTGTGCAAATTTAGCTTTGGTTTTATCAGAACAGAGCCAGCGCAATCGACGGGGACAAAAAAGTTTTACCACTGTTTTACAGTTTACTCCAAAAGGTTTATCACAAAACAGGATATTGAAAGCAGCAAGGAGGCCGTCCTAGAAGTATGATCCATGAAAGAGAAGCATCGAGTCCCCACAGATCTCCATTATAAAGAAGATTGAACGTCAGTTTAGTCAAGCGTCCAAAATAAAACAAACAAAAAACCTTCAAGGCATCACAGTGAGGAGCCTAGTTTGATGGATAGATGTTCATTCTCAGAAAACAGGGTTCATTACCACAGAGGAATACTAAACTACACACTCTTTGAAAGCTTAATCTTTCATTGGTCACACTTTAGATGAAGTGTTGCTCATAAAGGCTTTATACAGCATGCATAATGCCTTCATAAATGAGGCATAATGTCTTGATAAATCATACATATGCAAATGTCATGCTTTGTAAAGGGTGAAATAACACATCCTTATTCAGCATGTGATGCCACATGTGATATAACTGGCAATGTCACTTAGCTAGTGGCTAAATGCTATAAAGGGTGACATTGTAAGCTAAGTGACATTGTCATTAATATCACATCTGGCATCACATGTATGGCCAGTGTCCATACTAGTGGTTTTGGTTGATGTTAGGACCCATTGCAAAGCGGCATGATCTGTGACCACTGTGAAGAGTTGTTGCTCCAGGTAATACTGCCATTTTTCAAGAGCCCACAATACAGCCAGGCACTTTTTCTCAGAAGCAGAATAGTTGGCTTCTGCTCTGTTCAGTGTCCTGCTAGCATAAGCAATTATTTGCTCTGTGTCTGGACCCGTTTTCGGTGCCAAGACAGCACCTAGACCAGTCTCATTTGCGTCTGTGTAGACTATAAAGCGAATATCAGGTTTTGAATGACCCAAGACAGGAGGAGCCGTCAAAGATGCCTTCAACCGTTCAAAAGCATGCTGGCAAGCAGAAGACCAAATGAATGGCTATCCCTTCTTCTTCAAGTTATTTCAAGGTTTGGAAATGCCGGAAAACCCCAGAACAAAGCAGTGATACAATCCGGACAGGCTAAGAAGCCTCTGAACCTCTTTAAGGTTTTTTCGAACAGGATAGTTCTGGATGGCTCGCACTTTTTCTAGACCTGCCGTATCACCAGCTGAACTCACAATATGGCTAAGGAACTTTAATTCCTCCGAACAAAACCTACTTTTTTTCAGGTTAACTGTGAGACCAGCCTGGCTAAGATCGTGAAACACACTTTGCAGGTCATGAAAATGTTGGGATAAAGATGAGGAGTATACAATAATGTCATCAATATAAATAAGACAACACTGGCCATGCAAGCGACTCAGGACAGTCTCAATCAACCTTTGGAAGGAAAAAGGTGCATTCTTTAGTCCAAAGGGCACATAATTAAAATGGTACAAGCCTGAAGGAGTGAGAAAAGTAGTCTTTGCTTTGCTCTCCGGGGCCATGGCTACCTGCCAATAACCACTGTTAAAGTCAATGGTTGAAAAGATGGCAGAACCTGCCAAAGACTCTAAAATTTCAGTGATGATAGGGAGTGGATAGACATCACTCTCAGTGAGGTTGTTCAACTTCCGGTAATCAACAGAATTTGTGTCCAGCATCTTTCTTGGCAACAAGAACAACTGGGAAGGACCAGCATGAGTGGGATGGTTCAATGATACCATTTATTAACATTTCCTGAAGTTGTTCTTTCAATATGGCCTGTTTTGCAGAAGACATACAGTTAGGCTTCTGTTTGACTGGCACAGTTGCAGTGCTGTAAATGTGATGCTGTAAAACAGTAGTTTTGCCAGTCTTGTGTGTACACACCTGTGGGTTGTTTTGCAAAATGTCTTGCAGTTGCGACTTATTGCAATCAGAAAGATGAGCAGCCGACACAGCCTTGTCAATGTAGTCCTGAACAGTTAGACGGATAGGCTCTAATGACACAAGGGGTGGATTACAACTAAGAGGGCATTGTTTCTTTTTACCTCTTTTTCCATGTTCTTCCCATGCAGGCATACGGGCATTACCAGGTTGGAAGTGGTACACAATAGAGGGTGTAACTTTGAATGAATAGACATGATCTGTGACATTTATCTGTAGTTGGCTATGATGAATGAAGTCAAGACCCAGGACAGCATTGTAAGCCAAAGCTTTACATGGAAGGACAGCAACAGGTTGGTTGACTAAATGTCCATGTAATTCAATGTCCAAAGCAGTCCAACCCAGAGGTATTGTTGACTCTCCATTAGCTAAGTACAAGGGTGTCCATGGTTTTAGATCTTCTTTTGGCTTGTTAAGCTCAGTCCATAGGTACTCATGCAATAAGGTATAACTGGCACCTGTGTCTACTATTGCCTTTCGATACCATGACCCAATGCTTATGGGCACAATACGTTTTTGGAGAATGGGCATTGACCCAGGAAATGACTGATCATTTACAGACACAGTGGAGGAGGATGAAGAGGATGCAGAAGAGTCATTTTGGGGAGTCTGTTTGGAACTCACAGCAGACATTACACTGCTAGAGCCTCCAGGTTGTTTCTGATGAGACTTTTGCTTTTGTGATTGTCGGTCTGAAAGTCACATTGTCACATTCTGAAAGTTAGATAGCCATTTCAGTCCGTTTACTCTCAGTGACTCTTTGTGATTCTTTAAAATCGTTTTGTAGTTCAACTTGCAGTTGTTCCACGGCAAAAACTTGTTCAGCAGCTATTGAACGTCTCACTCTTTCCACCTCCTCCACAATAAGAATTTTAAAAGTTTTCATGATACCATCTAATTCCTGTTTTAATTGGCTTTACTTCTTGTAAATTCAGTCTGTAGTTTAGAGAAGTCATCTTGCATTGTCAGTGAAATTTTCTAGTTTTGACTCAAAATGAAATCTGTGTCTTTAAAAAAAAAAATCAATTCAGCAAGAGTCCATAACAGACAAACAGAATATCCTCAGAAAATCACACGAAGGATGGTGATGCGATGGACACACAAACACACACACCCATAGCCACACACTATTAATCACACACACACACGCGCACACATGCACATACACGCAAGCGCTCGCAGACACATATACACACACACACACACACACACACATACACACAAGCGCCTGTCCGTAAGGCCCCAGCAGAGTCGGAGATGATGAATTGGCAGTTTTACCACTTTGTCTCTCCTGTCGGTTTGCGGCTGAGGTCAGCTTCCTCACACAATGTCAAACCCCACAATCTTTCCCCGCTGAAGAGCCACAGAAAGCAACAGTCTCTGTAATCCCTCCCATCCCCAGGGTCCAGACTAACTTAATTAACGCCGCCCAGTTATCAAACAGGCTTTACGCTCAGCTCTCTCCTCTGTTTGATGAGACGATTTTGAGGTGAGAGTTGACGGGAGTGGAGAGGTGGACCGGCATGCTAATGAAGACTGGATTCATCTGCAGTTTTTATTTCCACACTTCTGAAATGTTTCATTTATTTTCTAGTGCACTGAAATGCATCAGTGCACAGTAATAAGCCACAGTTATTACCCATGTGCCAGGGAGCTCAAATCTATGTGAGATGATATAAATATTTTTACATACTGTTGGGGGCGCAGCTGCTGAGTGAGCCAGCGTGTGATTGGTTAATTGCTTCAAAGTAATTCCACACAGCCCCCTCAATGGTGTCCCATCAATCACATCACCTGAAACTATGGGGATGGCCACCTGAGAACCAATCAGCAGCACTTTCCTGCTGCGAGGGTGAACTATAGGCTGGGCATATGTGGGTAATTCTGTAGGGTGTGTATAAGGAGGGTTTATCTGTACTTCTCTTTACCTCACTCTGAACCTGGCCCTCACTCTCACTGTATATTCTGGGGTTTCCTGAGGGTCAAAGGTCAAGCTGGCACTTTGAGTAATAATGGTTACTGTCATCAGTCTGAAGCTGCTGCACTCAGGTGTGTGTGTGAGTGTGTGTGCATGTGTGTATGAGTGTGTCTGCTTGCATGTGTGTATATGTGTGCATGTGCATGTGTGAGTGTGTGTGTGTGTGCGTACGTGTGTGTGTGTGTGTGTGTGTGTGTGTGTGTGTGTGTGTCTGCAGGAGCCCCAGAGGTGAGCAGGGGTGCTGCGATTTATTGAGCCTCAGGGTCTCTCATGTTCTGCTGTCCAAACAGGTCTCTGCATCAACCACCGAACCTCTGAGAGGCTTACATGTGCAAATACACACATTATACACCTTCACTGGTCTCTATAAACTATCTACCATATTTCCCCTCGGTCGAATATACAGTCACCCTTGATGTAACCTGTCTGACCCACTCGAAATGCTGTCACATGATTCTCATCACATTCCTCCGGTATCTGTCGTTACAGTCACACCTGTCTGACCAGTAAAGGACAGGATCCCCGCTTCTGTTCTCCGCCCGAGACCCCCTCCCTCCCCTCTCTGAACTCTGGGGATATTTTGGATGACTTTTTTTCCTCTCATGCATTTGCTATTTGCAGCTTCAGCCTTAGAGTTTCCCCTCTGTTACACTGTAATGTGTCTTTATGATGAATCTTCTGTAAAAAGCGCTACGTAGATATAATTGAATTGAAAAGAAAAATTTTATTGCATTTTTAAAAAAATGTGCATTTGCATTCAATATATATGTGCATAAACACATACAGATAGATACTCCCTATGACCTCATTGTTTTCCCTCTTAGAGAAGCTTGTTGCCAGGTAGATGGAATGCGAAATGCGGAACACCGGTTTCCGAATTGCGATGGTGCATTAGTGGGATTGAGGGCCATTGATCTGCAGTTTAACTCTGGAAGATTCTCATCTCAATCCGTTTCTTTAACATCGACGGAAATTCTGGACCCGGGATCGACTGACGTCGGGAATGCCGGACGGCCCATTGGTGTAATCCCTCTCTCTCCCTTCAAAGCAAACACAGGTGCAGCGGGTAATGACGTAACCATGGCGATGTCAGGTGACGAATAACACTGGCTTGTGTTTGGGGTAATTTTGCTCTCTGAAGATTCAGAAACACAAACCCACCTGGAGTCTCGGCACAGATAAGCACAATACATCCCTCCCTTCTTAAAGAAGTCTTGGCCAAGGATGCAGGCTTCAGCTAACGCCAAATCAGAAGATAACAACTCTACTTTGGCATGGAAGTGTATTTTAATGGATGTATAATAAATCACACCTTTCATCAAATTAGCTGTACATACACGCTCAGTATTCAGCTAGCAAACTAGATTTTGGCAGAAATGCTCAATTAGTCTGACCTTGCGTCTAGCTGAGAAATAAAATAGTTGAAGTTTCATATTAAAGCTGAAAATTCAATGGCAACCAATGCAATGATTTATTCACTGAAGTACAAACAACTGTGTACACACACACATTCCCTCAAAATGAACAAAGAAAGAGGCATTTATTACTGAAAAGAGGATCTCTGTTGGAACATGATTTCTCGATTTCAAGAGGAGATTTTGCTGCGAGGTATTTCTGGAATGTATTTCACAAAGCTGTCCAAGACTAAAGAAAACAAAAGGGTCAAGGCAAACATAAAACAACACACCCTTCCCACCACACCCAAACAAACAAACAAACAAACCATTCATTCATGCAAACAACAACAAAAAAAGTTCCCATCATGTGCCCCGCTGGTGACTGCCCTGGCAACAGTAACCATGGTTTGGCGGAACACTGGCACCGTGAAGGTTCCGTCTCGGGGGGGCGAGCAGGATCCTACATGGCCTGGTCATTTAGAACATGAGGCACCTGCAGCTACAGCGCTGCGCAGGGGGGCATCGAGAGGGGGGGGTTTGTGCAGACATGGAATAGCCTCTTCTACAGCCCCTCCCAACACACACATACTCTGCAGGGGAAAGTGTGATAAATCGCTGGCCTGGAGTCAGCACGCACGCACATCTCTTACACCGCACAGATATGAAACAGGAAAGTAAAACACGAGAACCTGTTTTCCTTTGATCAGCTGGGTTTGTGTACCACAGACAGTGGCACGCTCTGTGAGTATTTGATTAGTACAGAGCTACAACATTATGGGCGGGAGGTAAAAGGTAAAAATGTTTGGAGCGGGAACAAATCCTTCATGGGTAAAATTTTCTAAATGCTAAGGGCTAGAACATCTATACTGGGCCAAACACATAAAAACTACAGGCCATTGGGCACGGTCCAAACATTTACAGTATCATGTGCCATTTTCTTGGATTTATTTATTAATTAAAATAAAATTTGCATACAGTTTGGGCCATTACGTAAAGCATGTTTGCCAATGTTGCACAAGTTCCAATGCAAATAGGCTTTTCCTGATGGTAATATTAGCTATTTTAATATAGGGCTTTAAAGTTAAAAAATAAGAGTGATCATCTGCACTAACTGCGTGGCTATTTGTTTGTGCATAACACTAGGGCACTTACACAGACTGTTATACTGTACTGGACCCCTCCTGAGGCCTAACCCACTGTTATACAGGAGGCCTGCGATTCACCTCACTAATGACAATGATGTGATATTACAGCATGTAAGCATCACAGCGTCTGTGTGTTTCTGGCCTGGTGCAATAAACCCGGATTCAAATGCCGCAGAATCATGAATTTCATTTCCTTTTGGACTGATCAATGATTGATTCATATCAATTACTGTGTAATTAATTGATCAAAGATTAATTGACACCAGTGTTTGGCCAAAGATGGGGCATGGTGATGCAATGGTTAGCAATGTCATCTCTCAGCCAGGAGGTCGTGGGTTTGAATCCAGCCTGGGGCCTTTCTGTGTGGAGTTTGCACATTCTCCCAGTGCTCTCGTGGGTTTCCATCGGGAATCCCAGTTCCCTGCCACAGTCCCAATACATGCATGCCAGGGTAACTGGAGATTATAAATTGCCTGTATGAGTGTGTGATCTCTGTGATGGATTAGCAAACTGTCCATGGTGTGTTTGTTCCTGCCTCTCACCCACTGCATGCTGGGACAGACTTCAGCTCTTACGTCACCACTGACACAAGGAGGAACCAGAACTCAAGTGCTAACAAAAATCACAGGTTTTATTAAAGTTTGTGGTCATTCAGTCCAGTTCAGGGCAGACAAAATGCAGCACACAGGGGCAAATCCAGAATCGTAACAAAGTTCAGTCGAAGAGTAAAACCAGGAAATCGGAACACCAGAGCCAAATTGAAAAGCAAAAATCAAAGAGCCAAACAGAAAATCAAACAGGGGAAATCAGAGAAGACACAAGGAGAAGGACTGAAATTGAAAATGAGCGATAAACCGAATTGTAACCGCAGGAGGTCAGGAATCTAAAACCCGATTGTAAGATAGACACACGAGAAAGGCTTGACAAACTCGAACGGGTATGCTGCAGACTGGAGGGATGTAAAGGAAAGCAAAGGGCATAATTACATGGGGAACAGGTCTGGGAATAAGTAAAGCATGCAGGGAGGAGTGGCTCCAAACAGGGACACAATCTAACAATAAACCAGGAGCGGTGCAAGTGAGGGAGTGAAAACAGAAAATATAGCAATGACAGATGCGGGGAAACACAAGACTAACTCAGAGAAACTCTAAAATGCACACAGGAACATGAAAAATGCAGGACACACAGCTATGTACAAGCTTCTCTCGCGATTTTTTTGTGTTGAGAATTTTCTGTATTTTAGAAAGCAGTTGTTTGGATCTGAGCTTGTTTTGTTATCTGTGTTCTTGCATGTGTATTTGTCATGGTTTTAGGAATATTTTTAACAGTTAAAAAACAGTTTGTAAACATGAAAAATGGGCTGTAAATGCAAAATGTTTTGCTGCTGCTGGGGACAGAGAAAAGAATGTCTGAATTTTGAAAGGTAACATCAATGATCCACAGGTAAGTTGATATAGACCACATTTTTGCTAACTGTAATTCAATTTGAATTTGCAGTATTCATTTCATTATTATTGTGGCATTCGTAATATTTTTCAATGTGCTTTTATTGATGGCTATCATACGTGCAAAGCTACACATATGGTCGCATTTTGTTGGTTTTAAGATTTGTTTTCCAGGTCAAGTGAAGTGTTATCAATTTCAGTTCACAGGGGTATTTCTCAAAGCAGGATTATTAGATGAGATGGATAACTTTAAAAGCCTTTTTAACTTCAGTTCATATTCCAGATTTGACAGGGCCAGGTTTTTTTTTTTTTTTTTTATCTCAGTGCAGTTATCCAACAAATTCAGTGATCCAAATTAAACGACACACTGGTCTGGGTCACCATCCTCAGCAAACCATTCTAAGGAAACCACAGAATAAGAAAGGCAGTAATGACATCCCAGGGGAACCTGATGTCAGTCCTACAATGATGCCTAATTGATATTTACTCCAGAACCACCAGGGGATAAACTGCTGAGATTAAACTCACACCAGGGCAGAACTCAAGGTGCCCCTTTGAATCGAACAGCCAAATGTCATCCACCAGTACCAGTGATTAACATCCAGTAATAACACTTTTTAAATCATGTAAATGACTTGTTGTTGCTGTGAAGAAAATTCAAAATAAAATCATCTTTGAAAAAATTGTTGAAAATATTTCAGATTATATGATAAGCACATGCACTAGAGTACAATGTGGTGGAGTGTTCAGTGGTGAAGTTCCTTGCACGGTGATAAATGGACTTTAATATATAAAATATTATATAACAAATATGGACAACAATGACTTAAAGCTGATGAAATGCAAGCCCGTTTATCTAATCAATTTAACCTCCTCTATGCCTAAAAACAGCTCTAACAATATCCACGAACAATGAAGACATGATTGATATTTTTTCTCATCCAGGTGCTTGCATAGCAGAGGTTGGAAAGAATAACTGTTATAGTGGAACGCTAGCAGAGATATAGGCCTCCAGAGTCCAGGCTAATGCTGACACAGTTCTCCATATGAGGCCCCAGGTTGCCTGCACAGTGAGTTAATGAGATTCCTGGCTAAGAGATCTCACTCTCAAGCTTACAGAGGTCATGGATTCGGTCTGCACTGAAGACCCAAGAGATCTGCTTCATACATATCTGTATGAGCAGGTACTTTACCGTCCACAGCAAATCTCGCTCCAGTCGAGAGGGCCCTGGACTGTATGTATTTATGGCCTTCGGTACTTTGTCTTCTTTAGGTTACAGCTGGATTGCCTTCAAAGAAAGCTAAACACTCCAGGTGTTCTTAACCAAAAATTTTATTATGAATGGAACTTAATGGTACTGGGAGTGCAATAACAAACTTAACTAACCGCCAGTCATCACTGACGTTCCCAATCCACCAAAAGTGGAAGTGTAAGGAGAAATACTTGAAATGAATTATTGTTTATTTTTATTTATTTATTTATTTATTTTACTTCCGGTGAAAAGCAAACCATAGAACCAAACGTTTCATTTGAAAAAAGAAAATAATCAATTCAGCAGATACCAAAGTCCCATACCCACCTGCTAACTATTTACCAGCCTGCTCACCTTTACTAAAACGAGGCAGGTCTGATGATCGAGCCACAGTCCTGATAAAAAGCTCTTGTGAGGGATGGGCAGACCAGAGCGCAGATCTGAAACCGCTCTGTATTTGACCATCTGCAGATGGGTGTCAGTGTCAGAAATGGATGTAATTCCGAGTATGGAAGCGTTCTCATCCACATACAGGCATAAATTAGCTGTGATGGATGTCCCCTCTCACACGGCACTCAGGGAAATTTCCTTTCCGACTCGAAATGAATTACAGTTTGTCGATGGAAAATCAGAGTTCAGAAATCCCTGAACATGGCCCAGAAAAGTGCAGAAATTTCTGGAAAAAAAAAAAAAAAAAACACCTGACGAGTCAGGAAACAAAAACCCCTAAGTGACAGATCCTGGGATTTATCTGCTCGGATAACTTATATCGTCTTTTCATGACATTTGACCTGACATGTCATTACTCACTGTTCGGGATGGGGGGACCGGCACCTTGTTTCAATAAAGCCTTCGGCCCTGGAAACCAGCATTCCCAGTGCGGGAATGTTCACTGATTTATGCTGGAGGTCTGCGCGTGTCCCAGTTTGCCTACAGGCAAGGAGAAAAAGCTCAAATGCTCGGTCGAATTATGCACACATCTCGATTCAGAGTCCGTACCATCCTGTACACTTCCTCTCCACCTCCTGCAGCGAAGAGGGGAATAAATAATATATCAGATATGGATACACTCTGGTGAACCCCGTGGAGTCATTTCTGATTGGTATGTGACATATCCCAGTTACTTAGGAGCAGTGTGCTGCACCCGGGGACTAACTCCAGTTCTGAGTAAGGGTCAAGGGTAATTGCAAGAGTTTACCTAACCTTCAATAGGCAGGAAAATGTAGGCTTGTGTCACATGGTCCAGAGGTAAAATAAAACTTACAACCTTCTGCATATTGCTCAGTCTCAGAAATTGGTTTCTCTCTGTCGTCTACATAGAGAAACGACTGCAGGTCTTCATGTAACTCTCCCATATTGGAGTGAAAAGTGAGAAAAAGCCATTTAGTGCTGACAGAATCCTTGAGCTTGTCAGGGTTATCCTTGAGAATCAGAGGGTCCTATTGGAACTACTATTTACCACGAATATTAGCCGGAGCAGAATGTTAATGGTTGTAAGATGCTAACTGTGTTTACTGTTTAGGTTCGTGGTACAGCAGCAGAGCCTTGCCCTTTTCTAAAACGCGTCTGGAGGGTGTTTCTCAAAGCAAGATTACGGTTTGAGATGGATACCTGCGCTGGGCAAAACCCGTAACAAATTTTTTTTACTTCAGTCCATGTTCTGATTTTTATCTGCGCAGATATCCAGCAAATTCCAATATCCTGCCTCATGGACCTTAAAGAAATAAAATCACCTTTTTTAAATAAGCTGTCGAGCGTCAGGCAGTGACGCATAACCGAGTCTTCAGCGGTAATCAGTATTGTCTGTTTGTTCCCGAACTGACAACTCTGTAATTAGCAGCTAAGCTCGTTTGTTTTTGCGTGCTCATGCTATCGATGAGCCACCGTCGCCGGCGCTGCGACCAGAACGATCTGTGTCCGCCGGTCCGCGGCTCGCGGTGGATGAGACAGATTGTGATTGCGTTGGGAGACGGGCGCGTGCTCTGACCTCCCCCCCAGTTTGCATGTAATTGTGATTTTCTTTATTAACGGCATCGCAACCGGCTGCCTGCTTTCCCTGGGGAGCGATGGAGAGCATGCGTGTGCAGCCGTCTGTGTTTAATGTGCTGTAATTTACGCGCGCGCAGGCACACACACACACGCGCACACACACGCAGCCATCTGTGTTTAATGTGCTGTAATATGCACTCACTCACATACACACATGCACACACACACAAACACAAACACATATAGGGATTGATCAACTCATTAGAAAAACTGGCATGAACATCACCTTTATCACTCTCACGATGTACTGGTTTTGTTGACACTGCCTCAGATACGGATTATAGCAGTAGTTATTATGAACTGTCCTGGCAAGTGTCCGTCCGGCTCTGCTGGAGGGCTTTAATCAGCGGCCGTAGTTCTTGTTTCCGTTCCTGCATGCTGCCATAATTTTGATACAGTTCTCCTTGCCACCTGAAATAAATTTGCTCTTTTTTCTGACTGGGGCATCTGCATTTCAGATGCTGCCTGTTTGACCCTACTGAAACTATGTTAGTATCCTCATCTTGCTTTGGATACTTACTGTACTTGAAGTGCAGCAGGTTTGATCTCTCAAGTAGGCACATGCTGTTAGCATTCAGAATAACTGGAGTGAGTTGAATTGATGCCTTCCTAATTGTAGTAAATAGATTATGATATTAACTTCCTAAAGGCCAACGTCCCCCTGGTGGTAACGCCGGCATTACGGGATGTGCTGTGAGTCTCTGATCCTTAAACGCATGATTGCTTTCAAGCTGACTCTGTTTAAGATCGCTTTATCAATAATCACACAATTTATTTACTGAACAATCAAGACCATGTATATAAGCCTGTAATTATTTACAGAGTATTAAGAAATGACAGATCACTGAGGGGATATACTGACCATGAATTATATATTTTTATATATATATATATATATATATATATATATATATATATAGACTTAATAGTGATATTGTATGGACGGAGGGGAAAAAAACAAATTATAAAAAAATAATTAATTTACTGCTTTCCTTGGATTCCATCTCCTGTTTTAGGATTTTTTTCTTCAGCAGTGCAACCTGATTTATTTTTAAGATTGCACAAAAACAAAGTGTTTCTGGCGTTCAAAAGAATAGGCTGCATTTGTTGGGAAGTGTAGCTGCACACTGGTTGCCGCACCAAGCTATTACAATTAATTTATTAAATTGCCTGTGCTTCTTACATCAAAACGTTGGCACTTGAATAATTTAGTAAATTGGTTATTAGTGCGTAATGAAAGTTTGACAGAGAGCACGCATTTAAAATCAATTAAAATCCATGTCATGCGTCAAATTTTCAAGGTAGCAAAGTCAATCATGAGGTCTTTATAATCTAGCCTCTGAGAAAGTTGTAGGAAGGCTATGAGATCGTATGACCAGCAATTATCTAATTAATCAATCAGAAATGAAATCAAAATCTTGTCTGAACACCATCTTCAGCAGCATTCACTTCATGACATTCTACTTCAAGATGGAATTACTGGAAATATCAGTTAATTGCCGTCCTTGCAATCTCATATTGTTGCCTACTTCTTCGACGCAAAGCTGCATGTCGTAATCATTGATGGTAATGCAGCTTATTGGAAGCCTATTTGCTCAGTAAATTAACTCAATTAATTATCCGACTCTTACACTCCATTTCCACCTGGCCGGCTATTTTCATAAACGAACATTTCACCGTCTCCGTTTTCAAAAATAATATCATGCACACGTATCAGTTTTCAGCAAAGTTTTCGTTTACACGTACCCGTGTAGATGCCGTCAAGAGCATATCAAATCTGTAGGTGGCAGTGTAACGATAAGTTCAAGCCCACGTTAGCCAATCAGAATACAGCAACAACAGAAATGAATCACGATCATCCATGATTACCACCTGACTTCGGCTGCGTAAAACTCAGTTTTTCTCAGTTTACATGCAAACTTGCAACCAAAGTTTTCCAAAATCTGCACTCTGGCCTGAGCTTTTAGAAAGAATCGTTTTCAGAGGCGAATTCTTCGTTTGCGTGTAAACGAAGGGCACAAACGCAGGGAAATGTCTCCGTTTGTCAAAATAACCGTGTACGTGTAAACGGGGCCTTACGCAGAAACAGGTTAGCGTTAACCTGCATCATGGGAATGTCACTGATTGCAGACAGACATGCAGACCTGAGTTGGCAAAACTGTATTTTTTGGAACCGTTTTCTTGGACGTTTCAAACCGATCGGACGTGGATGCAGAAAAAAATATGCCATTTTGTGAGCTGCAGGAATTCAGAAGCTTTGTAAGACATTGACGTTTTCGTTACCATTAATGTGGATAGGAACCGGCTTGATAATTTTTGCAATGAACAATAATGTAAGCTGAGGGGAAATGGATACTGATTGATCCTCGCAACTGAACAAATTAACACTTAGTTGCTAATTAGAAGCCCTAAATGGGAACGGGTGAGGAGATGTAATGCACTTTAAGGCGAGGTGAGAGCAGTACCAAAATCCCTCCGATGGCAAGACCCGAGTGGAAGAGGTTAAATCCTTTTTCAGGGGTACTTCCAATATGTTTTTTGTTCCCTGTACATTCACATGCAAACATAAACACACGTGGACAATCACAGATGAAAATGAGGTGTGCTGTTAGGGTTGGAGTGAGCAGCGTCTCTGCAGGCTGCCCCCGCCATCTCACGAGAGGGATATGTGTAGATTAGTGCCTCCTGCCCCTGTGGTTCGTGTGCACTATGTTTCCCTCACACAGACTCTGACAGTAGCCTGATAGCGAGGACAGATTGAGTGGATCTGCTGCCAGCACTCGCACATGCTCAGACAGGCGTCCGGTTTTTGGGAGAGGGGGGAGGTGACCGTAATAGAAATGGACACAGTCGGGGAGCTGGACACAGTCAGAGCTAATTACTGTAACGGATATACAGAGGGCTGTGTTAAAGTCTTCTTTTGCATACACACACACACACACACACACACACACACACACACATATGCACACATACCCACATACCACTACACCTCTACCTTTGCAGCCCAATCGACAGGTCCTATAACCCAAATTACGCTTCCGCTGCGAGCATATTCATATAATCAGAAACAATCACCCTTGATGGCACATCATCATCGCAGGCATTGGGCTCATGTATTGCTGCCAGCTCAGGGTGTTCAGCAGCCACGCTGCAGAAACAGACGCCCGCAAACCATCTTCTGTCCTCTTCTGCCTTCATTTTAGCCATCTATAGTTGCAGATTTTTAACGGAGCCTATTACTGCCACATCTTACATTTCACCCATATACTGCTGCAGTAGAGGCTTTTAGCATAGCCGAGCACCGCTACATCTTTCATTTCACTCATCTATAACTTAAGATGTAATTGAGACTTTTAGCCAGAGAAGTGAACTCTGACTTAACAAAGTTTGTCTTCGTGTTTTGTTCTTGTCTCCCAACTTTGCTAATTTGCATAGCCAACTTCGTCAAGGAAGGAGAACTGATTGGTGAAATTAGTTCTGGGTTTGTGGCTAGGTCCACCTATACGATAAAAAACATTGCTGGGCATAAAGACCAGCCAAAATGGCTCTTTGAAAGAGTCTAGCTTTAGTACTGTGATGTGATTTTTGAGTGAAACAGGACAGGAAGCTCAGACATTAGGACGGCGGGATATTATTATTATTATAACCCCGCCCCACCCGAAGGGTGAGGGAAGGGGTATTGTTTTCGGTTCGGTTTGTTTCTGTGTTTGTGTGTTTGTTTGTTAACACTCTAGCGGCAAAACTAATGGCCCGATTCACCCCAAATTGGGTTTAGGGATTGCCACTGACCCAGAATAGATGCCTATTGAATTTCATACAAGTAGGTGAAAGTATGTGTGAGGGGCGGGGTTTGTTGTGTCTAGCACCACTTGTTATTATATTATTATTACGTTGGGAGGAATTTGATTTTTATGTTGCAAAATGGGCATACTATAACAACATGGAAAATTACAGCAATTGCAAACGCTATAAAAACACAACCATTGGATATTGCATAAATACTAATATGCCAGCAATATTTGTATGTCAGCCTAAAGATGCTTACTTTCAAAGTTGGTGAGGCCCTTACAGGATCGCAGTATCCATCAAAGAGGGAGAGACAAAGCCCATTGTATAAGAATCCATTTACTCATTTTGAGTAAATCAGTTTTTTTCTATGTTGGCGCCTATTGAATTTTATAGAAAATCACAATTTTTACCATGAAAAAATACACATTATTGTATGAATTTCAAGAAACAGGTTTTTGCAACATGATTAAGAAGCACTGGGCTATTGCTCTATGGTGTTATTTCAATTTTTGTAATTTTGGCACTTATTTCGTTTTGGAAACAAACTCTTCATGTGCTCCGTGAAGTTGCTCAGGCAGGCTTTTGTAAAATCCCTTGTGCAAAATCAGGAGCTGTCACAGACCCCACTCTCCCCAGCGAATAAACCGGAGCCATCGGGTTCGTAACCATGATTCTTTGGGGAAACAGAACAAAGTTTGAGGTGGCGAATAACCAGAGACTCACTGCCGCATGATTGTGCTAGCTAACTAACCAATCACACTCAGCGATGAGCTGTTAAAAGTTTAAGATTAATTGATGGGTGGATGATAAGATACGATTGGTTGACATTGGTCAGACCAGGCTTATGTAAGCACATGCCTAATTTTGTTTTACAAGGGAAGAAATGGTCAAATTTGATATAATAATACAAAGGCATGGATGGAAATAGTACACAATATGACTTCAAATGTGATCTAAAAGGATTAAAAAGGCATTATTCATCTCATTTTGACCTTTTGACCCCCAGATTTCACACAGCAGCGTTTAGCAAGGCCTCCCGGATCCAGCATTAATTTAATCGACCTGAAGCTGCAATCGAGGCCTTTTTTGCTTCTCATGATTTTAACCCTTTACCTGCCCCCCCGAATCTCTATTTCGCTTTAAATTTCAATTTCATTTTTTATGAGTGAAATATTTACATGACTTATTTGATGTGTTCTGCTGGTGTCATGTTCCACATTCAATAATACGAAGGCGTAATCTGAAGGGGCGGGGCATTGGGCGGAGATTGTCCCCCCAGTATTAAAATCACAAAATTTGATCCCTCCTAGTAATGAATTATGATAAATCTAACATCGATGAAATAAAACGTTGGAGGACACCAGCGCTTCTGTGGGTCTGTCTCCTCAATCATAAATACTCCCCTGCAGTGATTCAGTCACAACAAAAACACAACACAGGGAGAGATGGGGGACAGGAGCCAGACCTAAATCTGCAGCTGAGAATTATAGACAAATATGAATCTTAGGATAATATTTTTATGGAAATGGTTTACTTATTCCATGGACCATATTAGGCATATCTTTGATTTGATTTGACAAATAAAGCTATTTCGTATGTTTATCACAATTCATAATAAATCACCACCTCACAGCCACCTAAAAAATGGTTTTCTGCGGAACAGTAACAGCAGTAAAATTAATCTGTCTCCTGCTTGTGACATCACGATATGGGTATTACGAGCGCTGAGAATCAAAGCCAGCCGTTTATCGCATTTATGGGGAACGGACTCTATCTGTACGCAATTCCAAGTACAATTCACACAACTGTAATCACACATGGAACATTCTGAAATAAATATGGTGCTCTAATCTCTCTGTGCTCATTAACTTGCTTTATCGCGTTTGCGCATACGCTTGGAGGACCATCAAACGCTCGTTTCTACAGAAACAGATGGAAAAGTTTGACTCAGCAGCGCAAAGAGAGAAGAAGAGTGAGAATGTTAGTTTGTGACAGATCACTCAGGAAGCCAGAATGGGAGAAGGACCCCACATTCGGGGGGGGAAGCCTGTAGGGTGGTCGATAGATCAATTATGAATTTTCATGATAAGCAACAAATCAGCTGAGTGCACTTCTGATTAAAAAATCTCGGAGAATCTGTATTGAGGATGACTGAAGACTGGCCAGGAGTTGTGTTGAACACTCCCAGACTTAAACAGAAGAGATCTTGGGGGTTGGCCTTGCCTCCCTCACACAAACTCACACAGAAACAGGTCCCTGACAAAAACAAAAAAGACTGTAAGTTTCACTGCATGGGTTGATGGAAGAATTTTTTAGCTTTTTTTTGGGCTGGGCTGCGAATTGCAGCCAGGGCCCTATAAACAGGAATGTCGCTGTGTGAGTGAGTGAGTGACTGACTGACTGCCTGAGTGATCAAGTTTCACGATTGGCTGGCCAGCGGGGAAAAAGTTCACAATTGGTCAGCCGGCGGGGAAGAACTTAAACGATTGGTTGGCCGACGATTGGCTGGCTGGCTGTTCAGCGATTGGTCGGCCGGCGGGGAAGAACTTCAACGATTGGTTGGCCAACGATTGGCTGGCTGGCTGGCAGGCCGGGCGTTGATGTCATTCGTATTTAATGAGTTTAAGTGTACAAGGGCGCCCCTCCCTTTGCAGCACTTCCCGGTGGCGGCTGCAGACTTACAGCATTCTCAACAGTAACTTTAAACAGAAAAATTAAGACAAAAAAATAAAAACATGAATTGGGTTAAAACTGTTTTGAACAATCTATGTCTAAAACCTTTGTTTAAAAAATTGGGTTGAATTTTTTTTACATTTTTAATTATGTATTGTGGGAACGCTTTCTCAAGAAAGCGGAAGGCGCTGACACAAACGCAATGGGAAGCGAAAACGGCAAACGACAGCAAGCAGTGAGGGATATCTGTTTTTCCCCTCCAAACAATATTTAAAAGAAGACTAAAGTAACTGATACAAAGACTTACGTTACTCGTGGACCCAAGGACAGTGATGAAAATAACATTACAGATGATAGAATTAAGCAACAATACTGTCACCGCAATAGCTTGCACTGAGCACCAGTTAGCTTGTCGCTCCGGTGAAGAGCATCAGCAGTGGACCATTAACTTTAGCGCTGCCGTGCACTTGGGATCCTTCCAACCAAGCATTGCATTTCCTGGAAGAAAATTCGGCACGGTATGATTTGACAGATCCTTTCAATGAGGTTTGTTTGAAAAATGGCAAAAGTTGCATTGTGTTAAGGAAACCAACGGTATTCTTTGATTTATCTGCACAACTACGGTGACAGTTTGTTTGTTAAGGGGGGATTGAGCAACTGGGAAAAGGCAAAAGGAAAACTTGGTCAGCATAAGTTGTCAGGCCTGCACTCTGATTCATTACATGTGTTCGCTGTGATTTAAGTACCTCTAATCAGCGCTATGCTGTCGGGGTTTGCAGCTTGGAATCAACATACTGCTAGGACAGTGTTGTAAAATTTATTCAGATCGTCTGAATTCCTGGGCTATTAAGAAATACCACTCAGAGGGCACAGTCATCGCGACAAGTACTGCGTCAGCTTATGTTTGAGAGAATGCACTCGTTACCAAAAGATTGAGAATGGCTTTACGTACCCGCAGTAAAACGATGAAAATAAAATAAAATTGCCGGTTTCGGAGCATTTTAAGAATGCAGATGATAAGTCCAAAGGGAACGATTATCAGGCTATCATTATTTTATGCCTTTTATGGGACTAGCCTGCTGCCTGGATGTTTTTGTTGGCGAAAGTGACAAGTAGCATTCATTAAAGATAATTGATAGAATTAAAAAAAGTAAGTCATATATGATGCGATTAATCACTTTATTCAAATTTAGGATTTTGTCCGAGGATTATTTGTTTATTTTTGGAACTGCGGACCTCGAGTAGCTAATAAAACGGCACAGGATGGCTAAGCTTACGAAGTCACGTCCTTCCGCGCCGATGTTTCATAGGGAGCGACAGGAAAATGATTCTGTTTTAAATGTAAAAAATGCTGAAATGGAAGATGGGATTCAGAGAAAGGGAAAGAATTACAAAGCAAACCTTCACTTTTTTCGGCTTTTTACTCGCCAGAACAATTTTCAAAGGGGGCGCCCTTTTAGGAGGGAGAAGGGAGGTTTATAATTTCAGATTAATATTTAATATCGTCAATGCGCACCCTTTTCTTGGGCGCACATTCTCGGACAGCACTTGGTGGCCCAGCCATATACTAGGTTGCACCTAGTCTTGTTACAACTGTAGATGCACCAGGTACCATATTTATATACAGTGGAGTGTATACTGTATAAAGCTACTAGGATTAGAAATTAATCATTTTCAAACTTCACAACATATAGGTACATGTCTTGCAGATGATTATATCCACATGCTCCAGGTTCATTCATAACCACGAGCACAGCTTGCTTAAGATCAGACATGACACTACAATCTTCATTTCAAGCAAACTCGCACTAAGTACACTAAATGACTCCAATTCTCAAACATTTAAGTAAATGTAATTTTAAGCACCTTTAATGGTGAAGTTTAAAGAATTTCAGAAGTCTGCTAAATGCCTGAAAGTCAGTGTACTTCTGAATGCGATGGGGTGCATATTTTTATAATGAATTCATTTACAATTCCAGGCCACGAGAGCGTAATTATGCTGCGATTTACCCTGTTCTGCAGAGTTCCACAGCGCTATATACATAATGAATAACATAACGCCTCCCATCCCACTGTGGAGTCTCTCTTACAGGGCCCCCGACCAGAGGCGTAAAATCCCAGGGGTCAGAAAGTTGAGGTCCTGCCATGTATTTCTCTGAGCCATGAACTGCTGATTTAAATAGTTAGCTGTGCCCCCGGGCTGTTGAATTAGTGCTAACGGCCAAACACTGGTCCTGTGAACAAAATACTGGGGAAAACCTTTACTATCCTGAGCTCGACTTTCCTCTTCTGACTCAGGGTGAGCGATATTTAATCATGAGCCAGAGAGAGAGAGAGGGGAGAGAGAGAGAGAGAGAGAGAGAGAGAGAGGGAGAGGGAAGGAGAGAGAGAGGGATAGAGAGAGAGAGAGCAGCGCTTGGTCTCATCTGACAGATGTTTCAATCAGTTTGGGATGTGAACATCCCTCCAGTCCTCCTCTCTCTCTCTTTTTCTCTTCCTCCCTCAGTCTTTCTCTCCTTCTCTGTCCCTGTCCTCATCCATCCATCCCTCTCTCCTTTCCTCCCTCTCTCTTCCCACCCTCTTCCTCTCCCTCCATCGATCTAATCCTCCTCCCTCTTCTCTCTCACTCCCTCTTTCCCTCCGTCCCTAAGCTCAGTCGCTCAGTGAGAAACCAAAGGGCTCCCCGCAGAGAGAAGCAGCAGGGATGTGTTTCCCTGAGAGAGACGTGATATGGAGACCAGGACTAATCTAGCGGAGGAAATGCGCTCCGGATTCATCTCACAGGGCTACAGGCTCCGGAGACCAATCAATCAGAGGCCATACATGCCCGACCGACATTTTTCCCACGACTGCTTAGTCATGAAGGACACGTCTGCAGCATCTCTGCAGGATTTACATGATGTCACTGCAGGAAATGGGTTTCCCCAACTCGCCATACGCTTCTGAAAGAGAGCTCAATCTGTGGTCCAATCCAGAATTATTACTAAGTTTACCTTAAAAAAAATGAGATTCCTTGATTAAAAATAATAAAACATGAGAACAAATGTACTGACAAAATACATTGCCGCATATATTGCGGTTTTCCCATATGTCTGAATTTACATTGATTATTACTTGTGTTGGCTATACTAACATTTTTCTTCATTTTTATCGAGGGTAACTATAATTCTGGACCTAACTGCATTACAACAGCAAATATGAGGACAAGCAATTTTTCCATCTGAGTGGTTATACACTTCTCATACCCATGACAAAGAGCTTCATAAACAACTAAAATGGTTTCCTCTGTGCATCTGTGGGCAATAAGCCCTTTATTCTGGGAGCGGAGAAGAGATATAGATACATTAGCTGGGGTTTAAACTTATGGAGGAAAAATACACTCAGGAGGCTGTAGCCTCCAGCGACCAATAAAAACCCTCACTGGCCGGGAGCAGGATCCAATCGAATCGCCATCGTTTCTCTGGGCCGTTAGGACTGACATGATTCTCGGTACAGAGCAATAACCCTCTAGCGGCCGTTCGGATCGGACGTTTATGGGCCAGACTAATTCACACCGTCCATTATGGGTCTATCCAAACAGCATCCATCCATCTTTTACACCCTTTCATTCCTGGGAGTGAGGGATGTGGGGGGAGGGAGGAGAGAGAGAGAGGGAGATGGGGGGGAGATGGGAAAAAACTGACTGTAAAATGATAATCCCACACAGCATGTAGCACTAAATGTTGCCGAGGACGGGCTCATCAATCCCATATTTTAGAATGGTTAGAGTCTGGATTTAAACCACATTGAGAATGTTCTGGATCACATTCAATTCAAACTAGCCTTTTTCTGCCTGATCAACCATTTGTAGTCATAAAAACTGAGAGCAAAGATATGGATTTGTTCTTTCTTTAACCCTTTAACTGCCCCAACCTTTTGGTAATGCATGTTTTGAGTCACTGTGTTTCATTGAATAAGCCATCTCTAACACTCGGTTGAGGAATGTCATGCTGAAAAAATCCAATCCAATTAAGTTCAACACATCTTTCAGTGAGATATAGTGACCCAAAATGTGCTCTACCGAAAGGTTGAGTGGGCAGTTAAAGCATTAAAGTACTGTCAGCAAGTCTATGCACACAGGCTGGTAATTGATGGGAAAAGAGATCCAATATTAAGTATTTCATTTGTTTATTTTTTGCTAATTTCCTCACCATTGATTTGTTAGCATAAAACTAAATTTCTTGCAATCCCTGACCAAGCCTATTTCTATGCCCCTGAGTGCAATATGGTCTATATTCAGTAAATTAAGTTTTCTCAATCATGTGATCTTCTAGCCCGACCAATCTTGTAATACACAAGGGTGTTCATGACCGCAGTTTAAGGAACCATGACGACGATGCATTTGCTCTCTATAGCACCCTAAACAGACAAAACAAGCAATGAGCACAAATCATCCCTGCAGCACCAGCAGAACTGACCTACACCACCGTCTGTGTTCATCCCTGCAGCACCAGCAGAACTGACCTACACCACCGTCTGTGTTCATCCCTGCAGCACCAGCAGAACTGAACTACACCACCGTCTGTGTTCATCCCTGCAGCACCAGCAGAACTGACCTACACCACCGTCTGTGTTCATCCCTGCAGCACCAGCAGAACTGACCTACACCACCGTCTGTGTTCATCCCTGCAGCACCAGCAGAACTGAACTACACCACCGTCTGTGTTCATCCCTGCAGCACCAGCAGAACTGAACTACACCACCGTCTGTGTGGTGGCGGTTTGCCTGCAAGCAGATTTTTTAAAAAGCCACAGTTGGAAAGTTCTATTTGAAAGTCATATGGAGATGACTCAGGTTCACTCATATTGTTACTGTGTACTGTTACATCTGCGGAAAACTGAGCCTCTGTTTCAAGGATTTTATAAGATAGAATTCCCTGCCTCTCTGTACGTCTCTGTGACATCAGAGTTAGGCTGCGGCCCTGAGATCACAGTTGGGCTTTTCAAAAACAAATTTTGAAAAGGATTAAGCTTGCATCTGAGAAACTATCCCTATGAATCACTGCCATATTTCCACTGTGTGTTTTCTTTTAATATTCAGTACGTTTACATGCACAGTTAAGTCGAGCTATGGTTATAGCTCAATTAGTCCATTTAATCTGGCCACTGTCCTTGTCCCAATATAGATGTATGGTAGGGAAATCGGTTTATTGACCGAAGCATGTCCGTCTCCGCTACGATAGGTGGCGATATGCCCCATTCCTGCTTGTTCGTGTTGGACCTTTTTCTGGTTGACCTATTTTGTCACAGACAAAACAATCGACTTGCAAGTTTGCTGGCTGCTAACTCGTAGCATGTCGAGTAGAGAAAACATGGACAACTTTACGGCTCTTTAAATTTCATACATGCTGTTCGCTATGCCTTTTGTGTAGTTGAGATGCACGCTATCCCTGGTGGTTATGGTGTTAGTCAAAAGCTGGCCTCAACACCATTTGCTCCTGGAATGCTCCAACAGCGCGACCTCCGCTATGCTCCAGTTTGTGCCCTCTCTACTACCCCAGGGTGCATATCCCAAAAGCCTGTTGCTAATTAAGTTTGCAACTTACATTGTTTATCTGCTCACAGTCAGTGGTTCCAACTATGTTAGTTAGCATCTGTGCTATCGGGAAACGCACCCCGGGCTTCCTGTGAGTGTTGGATGTGGGTCAGGAGTAAAGACTAGTGGGAGAGAGTCGTCTTGAGTTTTTCGATGGGGAGTGGAGGGAAAATTTTCTGATGATGCACAGGTCATTTGATAAATTATGCGGATTAATGGAAGAAGTTATAAGCCCCCAAAACATGACTGCTCGAGCACCAATAGCCTACCATTGCAGATGAGGATTGTAACTGTTCAGTACAAACTTGCTAGTTGAGCAGAGCACAGAGTTGCTGCTAATCAGTTTGGTGGTTACAAGTCCACAAGACTTCCGGGTCAAAGCCCTGCACGATAAAAATGCTCTGAGCATGCTCAGAACGCATAGTCTAGTTCTGTTCAATTCAATCGTATACATGGAGTAGTAGTCTGACTTGTAATCGCATTTTCTGGGTGTGTTAGTCCGTCTTTGAGAAATTCGATTTAGTACGATTCCAGTCGGACAAACATGCTTACATGCATTTTAAAAGTCCGGTTTTAGTCGGACTAACGCCATAAATCGATTTTTTCTCACGTCATGCAAACGCACTCGCTGTGCGTCTCCAACTCTGCTCCTGAAGTGTGACCATCCTGAATGTTCTCACACCAAACCAAGCAAAGCACACCTCAATTCTCAGCTAGGGATCAGGATGAGATGCTAATTAGCCAAGTCAGGTGTGCTGATTAAGGGTTTGGAGTGAAAACATACGGCGTAGTCGATATCCAGGAACAGGGTTGAGCAGAAAAGGAAAAAATCCAAAGATTTCCATTGAACAAAATGGCTGGGTTTTGCACAGCGGAAACTAAATGGTTCTGAAGCTGCTTTCACACTGGACGCGAAACGAATTTATAGCAGGATAGATCACATTCAAAGTCAATGTGACTTTGAATGTAATCTGACGTGCGAAAAATTCGTTTCGCGTCCGGTGTGAAAGCAGCTTTATTCTCTCATTCTGCAGTGCCTCTCTCTATCTCGAGACTCCAGAGTGTTTTTATGAGAATAACCAAAGGCACACCAAATCTTCATTATGAAGGACATTGGTAGTACAGTTACTTCTTAAGATAAATAATTAAGGCTGCCCTTGACTGCAGGGCTGTAAATGATCGTCCCGCACTGAGCTCGTCTGATATATTCTGTATCACAGGACGGAGATAAAATCAGCGGAGCGGGCAGTTATGAAGCGCGATGGAATATTAATTGAAAATCTCTCATGAATAAGCCCTGTTGTTTTGGAAAATGGAACTGATGACATGGAAGACCTCTCTTGCTTTTCTCCTTCTCATCCTCTCATCTCTCACCTCATCCCTCATTTCCTTTATCCCCCCTCTCTTTCTCTCCTCCTCTCACTCACTCTCCCATTCTTTCTCTTATTCTGAATGTATTTCTGTCTGTACCTCCCTCCTGACTCTCTTATTCAGTTTTTCAGTCCATCTCTTGCACTTTATCTCTTTTTTACTTATTGTCTTTCTTTCTTCTCCCCCTCTTCCTCTCTGTTTTTCCCTCTCTCTCTCTCTCTCTCTCTCTCTCTCTCTCACACTGGGACAGAAGGCTGGACCACAGGAGATGGGGATGCTCACGTTTGATTGACAGAGGGAGGGGCGGGGCTGAGGTTCTCCATTATAACCCACACAGCTGCACTGATATTTACTGTGTACATACGTGTGACATTTAAATGATATCAGATATCAGATAACAAACACACTATCGCCACTTCCTATCCCCTGAGACAAACATATCACATCACACATCACACCTGGACATCAGTTGCAGTAATAATGCTGACACATGGATTTCAAGGGTGCGTGTTTGAATGTGTGCACGTGTATGCATGTGTGTGCGCTTCTGGGTTTGTTTGTCTGCACCTGTATGCATGCAAGTACGTGTGTGTGTCTATGTCTGTGTGTGCGCACCTGTATGCATGTGTCTGCGCGTGTGTATGTGAGCATTTGGCTATCTGTGTGTGCAAATCTATCCAAGTGTGTGCGTGTGTGTGTGTGTTTGGCTTTGAGTGAGTGCAGCTGTATGCATATGTTTGTGTGTGCCTGTATGCACATGTGTGTGAATGTGTGTGTGTGTGCATGCGTTTGTTCACACACTGTGCAGTTGAAAGCTCGGCTCCATGGGGAGATGTGTGTTAAGGATCAGAGAATGAAACTTTGGAGCGCTGAGAGCCCCGGGGGTCCCCTGCATTACAGGGGCCAAACATGTTCCTGAAATCCTGAAGGACAGGAGAGGCAGGAAATCTGACCCACTGATGCACAGAGTGATGCACTGACTGACTGACTGATGCTCGAAACACGAGTGACTGACTGACTGATGGATCGACAGAATGACTGACTGACTCACTCACTCTCTGATGCACAGATTTACTGACTGACGCATTGACTGACTTCGTGACTTAGTGACTGACTGGTGCACATACTGACTGAGTGGGAGAATGATTGACTGACTGACTAGTTGATGCAGAGACTGACTGACTGTTGCAGAAACACATTTACTGGCTATTTGAGTGAGTTGCTGACTGGCTGGTTGAATAGGCCAGTCTGACAGTCACACAGTTTATCGCACCAGCACACCACCCTGAAGCACGTGCCCTTCACACCTATGATGATAGAATACAGCTTTCAAAGGGTAAAAAGGTGCCAAATATTTAGAAATAATTATGAAAGTCGAGCTCTGGTGCTGGACAGTCACATGATCAGCCACATGGTCCTGCTTCCACCTAAACATTTCAACGTTCAATCAAGAAAGTTAAATACAATGGAAAAAAAAATCAAGTTATCGCAACACTTCACAATAAACTGTCACATTATGTTGATTATAATTTTCAGATACAATGTATTTAAAAATTGCTTTGAATTCTTTCAGTATTTTCCACTATAGTAAGAGCAAAGACTGTGGAAGATTCTCCGTTGTGTTCTTTAAATACAAATTGGAACAAAAATAAATACCACAATTTTAAGGTCTACTAATGGCTCAGGCCCTTTTGGCTTTGAAGAGTGCGGTAGACGTTCAGACAGACAGAGGACATTGAATTAATAAAAAGGTTGTTTGCGGCCTTGCTGTTCTTCAGAACAAAAACAAAAAAAACATCTCACACTTGAGACCAGGAGCTGGAGTATAGGAGCACAGACAGTAAAGGGTTAACTCTGATCAGCCTCCTCTGATGCTCTTCCAGCACAATCCTCACCAGGGCTCCCGAGGCACTGTGTCACTCTTACTAACATCTACTCTGGCCTGTAATACCACTCATTCATCACCTGGAAATTTCCACGCTCCTGTCCTCAATGTCTCAGCCACAGTTTCACCTCAGTCACTTCACTTCAAGATCCATTCTTGAAGTTTCGCATTCATGTAAAACCAACTTTAAGTTAATTCAATTTAAGAGGAAAAAAATCTTTTCAATGGTCTTTAGGCTTCTTTCAATTTTCTTTCATGATTCAGCTGCTATCAAATTTTCAGGACTTTTTCAATTTTCCTCCAAGGGAAAAACATATTGTCAGTAAATCTGTTTTATCATTCCATATGCTGTCAGAGAATTACCACACAGGGCAATTACAACTCTCTCATTCTCTTTAGGTAATTTATAGAGTACACACTCATATGATTTTAGGGATTATATCATTGAGTACCATGAAAATGATGTGAGTAATAGGGTGCATTTATGCTGGATGTGTTTATGTGATATTGTATATAAGAGGAGTGATGAAACTCCAGCCTTAATGGCCATGAGCACAATGACTGATTGCCTTATTGCTCACAGAACAAAAGCAACACACTGTACAGCGTAACATTTGGTTTGGCTTTAATTAGATTGAGTTTATTTGCAACAAAGTGTCACAGATAGAAGACTAGAGGGCACTCAGGGAGTGCATTACCTCTGCTGTGTTAAAATTCGTTGGCGGAGGAATTGGCATTGAACACGAGTGTTAGACGTGTTTCAACACTGTACCGGCTTAATGCACGCAGAAATTCTTTCAAATCGTGGATAAATAACACGAGTTGCACCTTCATCAAAATTTAATGACTTAAAAATATTCTACCATTGAGCATGGTCTTTTAAAAGCAATGATTTAAAACATGAAAAACAAACAGTTGAGCGCTTGACATTGTGACACTTCATTTAATGCCAAATGTAAAGTGATAGATGCAGTCTGAATTATGAAGTTTTTATTGCAAACTAAAAATAACTCTCAATCATTCTCTTGGTGTAGTTAAGTCCTGCCACTACCTTCTCGTAAGATATTTTCTCAGTTACTCTTTACAATCCTTCCCCCTGTCTAAACGGATTTGTAGACTAATTTCTGGTGACTGATATGATTAAATGAAAATAACTTAAGCTTGAGTAAACATTGTCAAAGTCTGCACCTCATTACAACTAACATTGAGCTGTCATTATATCCGCCCCCTGCGGTTCCCATAATGCACCACTGTTCCACCTGTGGCACATTAACAGTCTCATAAGCAGTTAAACACACACAGATGATGAAATATGTCTGGCCTCACTGTGCAGTCAGCTTCCCCATATTTGCTCCTGACAGAAAGCAGAGTTTGCATGTTCTCCCTGCGTCAACACGGGCCTCTTCCAAGAACTTCAGTTCCCTCTCGCGATCCACGACCATGCAGCTCAAAGTCTGCAGATGAAGATTAACCTCCCCGGCTCTCTCTGGTGCATGTACAGAACTGTTCATTACCGTGCGCCGAACTTACCCAATACTACTAAATAAATGTGTCCGCACATTTCTTACAGCTTTTAACAAAAGAGTCTCACTGATGTTTCCTGAGGGCTAAACTCAGAACAATTGAGTCTAGCCCATCGGCTGAGTAACTGGTTATTTTTTAAGTATTGTGAAAATTTTCTTTGTCTGAAGATAGGGGACAGAGACAAGATAAATGGGGATCGGCAGATTCCGCAGGAAGTGGACCCCAGCTGAGTCCCCCCCCCCCATTTCCTGAGGCAGTTAATCACCTGAGATCTCAAAATGTCAGCCGCTAATGTTCACTGGGAAGGGGAAGAACTACAGCGGAGAGATCCAGTTAAAATAAAAATGAAAAGCTGAAACAGAAAAGGGACATCACGCCAGAGCTTATCCAGTCGCCTTGCTTGTGGAATATTCACTGAGGTCGAGAAGGGGAATTTTGACAGCAATATTACAAAACCAGTGAAGTTGGCACGTTGTGTAAATCGTAAATAAAAACAAAATACAATGATTTGCAAATCCTTTTCAACCTATATTCAATTGAATACACTGCAAAGACAAGTTACTTAATGTTCGAACAGGTAAACTTTGTAATTTTTTGCAAATATTAGCTCATTTGGAATTTGATGCCTGCAACATGTTTCAAAAAAGCTGGCACAAGTGGCAAAAAAGACTGAGAGAGTTGAGGAATGCTCATCAAGCACTTATTTGGAACATCCCACAGGTGAACGGGCTAATTGGGAACAGGTGGGTGCCATGGTTGGGTATAAAAGCAGCTTCCCTGAAATGCTCAGTCATTCACAAACAAGGATGGGGCGAGGGTCACCACTTAGTGAACAAATGCGTGAGCTGATTGTCGAACAGTTTAAAAACAACATTCCTCAACGAGCTATTGCAAGAAATTTAGGGATTTCATCATCTACGGTCCGTAATATCGTCAAAAGGTTCAGAGAATCTGGAGAAATCACTGCACGTAGCGACAAGGCGAAAACCAACATTGAATGCCCGTGACCTTCGATCCCTCAGGCGGTACTGCATCAAAAACCGACATCAGTGTGTAAAGGACATCACCACATGGGCTCAGGAACACTTCAGAAAACCACTGTCAGTAACTACAGTTCGTCGCTACATCTGCAAGTGCAAGTTAAAACTCTACAATGCAAAGCGAAAGCCATTTATCAACAGCACCCAGAACGCCCGGCTTCGCTGGGCCCAAGCTCATCTAAGATGGACTGATGCAAAGTGGAAAAGTGTTCTGTGGTCTGACGAGTCCACATTTCAAATTGTTTTTTGGAAACTGTGGACGCTGTGGTGTCCTCCGGACCAAAGAGGAAAAGAACCATCCGGACTGTTATAGCATAAAGTTCAAAAGCCAGCATCTGTGATGGTATGGGGGTGTATTAGTGCCCAAGGCATGGGCAACTTACACATATGTGAAGGCACCATTAATGCTGAAAGGTACATACAGGTTTTGGAGCAACATATGTTGCCATCTAAGCAACGCGTCTTTTTCATGGACGCCCTGCTTATTTCAGCAAGACAATGCCAAGCCACATTCTGCACGTGTTACAACAGCATGGCTCCGTAGTAAAAGAGTGCGGGTACTAGACTGGCCTGCCTGTAGTCCAGACCTGTCTCCCATTGAAAAAATGTGTGGCGATTATGAAGCGTAAAATACGACAACGGAGACCCCGGACTGTTGAACAACTTAAACTGTACATCAAGCAAGAATGGGAAAGAGTTCCACCTGAAAAGCTTCAAAAATTGGTCTCCTCAGTTCCCAAACGTTTACTGAGTGTCGTTAAAAGGAAAGGTGATGTAACACAGTGGTAAAAAGGCCCCTGTGCCAACTTTTTTTTTTTGCAATGTGTTGCTGCCTTTAAATTCTAAGTTAATGATTATTGCAAAAAAAAAAAATAAAGTTTCTCAGTTTGAACATTAAACATCTTGTCTTTGCAGTGTATTCAATTGAATATAAGTTGAAAAGTATTTGCAAATCATTGTATTCTGTTTTTATCTACGATTTACATAACGTGCCAACTTCACTGGTTTTGGGTTTTGTACATAAATTGCCTCATTATTACTGGCAATCAGCAAAGAAGAAAAGAGACCTGCAGTAATGTTTTATATAACACCGCATCAAGAGTCACCTCTCACTGGCCAAACAAAAGCTCAGCTTTTAACAATGTTTTGCCCCCTTGACTTGTGATAAAAGTAATTAAGTTAAATATGCATGAGTAAATCCACATACTTCTGAATTAATAGTAATTAGATGATAGTTTAGCAGCAACTGTTGTCAGAGATAATTTTTCTTCTGAAATTTCTTCATAAAGTGTGGGGGTGGAGGGCATGACTTTGTTTGTATAGTTAATGCTTGTGATGGAGATATACAGCAGTGACCTCTAACCTGTTCCTGGAGAGCTGCCATTCTAATGGTTTTTACTCTACTAAAGCAAAGCACTGCTCATCCCCCAATTACAGATCTTAATGAGCTCTTTATTAGCTGAATCAAGTGTGCTGTGTTAGGGTTGGAGTGAAAACCTACAGGATGGTAGATCTCCAGGAACAGGGTTTTTAATTTTTTGATGTTTTTAATATACACTTTTGTTATGTGAAACGTGTATAATATCTTGAGGTTAACTTTATGTGTATTAGTTTTGTGTGAAATGTATTTTATTCTGTTGGACCCCAGGAAGACTAGCTGCCGCTTGGCCGTCAGCTAATGGGGATCCATTGAAATAAAAAAATAAAGGGTTGGGCAGCCCTGCTCTAGCTGTTGAATGAGGTGAGCTTTGTTAGGGTTGGAGTGAAACCTACAGGATGGTAGATCTCCAGGAACAGGGTTGGGCAGCCCTGCTCTAGCTGTTGAATGAGGTGAGCTTTGTTAGGGTTGGAGTGAAAACCTACAGGATGGTAGATCTCCAGGAACAGGGTTGGGCAGCCCTGCTCTAGCTGTTAAATGAGGTGAGCTTTGTTAGGGTTGGAGTGAAACCTACAGGATGGTAGATCTCAAGGGAATAGAGTTGGGCAGCCCTGCTCTAGCTGTTGAATGAGATGTGCTTTGTTAGGGTTGGAGTATAAACCTACAGGATGGTATATCTCCAGGAACAGGGTTGGGCAGCCTTGCTCTAGCTGTTGAATGAGGTGAGCTTTGTTAGGGTTGGAGTGAAAACCTACAGGATGGTAGATCTCCAGGAACAGGGTTGGGCAGCCCTGCTCTAGCTGTTGAATGAGATGTGCTTTGTTAGGGTTGGAGTATAAACCTACAGGATGGTAGATCTCCAGGAACAGGGTTGGGCAGCCTTGCTCTAGCTGTTGAATGAGGTGAGCTTTGTTAGGGTTGGAGTGAAAACCTACAGGATGGTAGATCTCCAGGAACAGGGTTGGGCAGCCCTGCTCTAGCTGTTGAATGAGATATGCTTTGTTAGGGTTGGAGTATAAACCTACAGGATGGTAGATCTCCAGGAACAGGGTTGGGCAGCCCTGCTCTAGCTGTTGAATGAGGTGAGCTTTGTTAGGGTTGAAGTGAAAACCTGCAGGATGGTAGATCTCCAGCAACAGGGTTGGGCAGCCCTGCTCTAGCTGTTGAATGAGGTGAGCTTTGTTAGGGTTGGGCAGTGCTATTGAAACCTGGAGGATGGTAGATCTCCAGGAACAGGGTTGGGCAGCCCTGCTCTAGCTGTTGAATGAGGTGTGCTTTGTTAGGGTTGGAGTGAAAACCTACAGGATGGTAGATCTCCAGGAACAGGGTTGGGCAGCCCTGCTCTAGCTGTTGAATGAGGTTTGCTTTGTTAGGGTTGGAATGAAAACCTACAGGATGGTAGATCTCCAGGAACAGGGTTGGGCAGCCCCCTGCTGAATGAGGTTTGCAGTTAGAAAATGAGATGGTGATCTCCAGGAACAGGGTTTGTTAGGAATTTGGTTAGGTTTGGAATGAAAACCTACAGGATGGTAGATCCCCAGGAACAGGGTTGGGCAGCCCTGCTCTAGCTGTAGAATGAGATGTGCTTTGTTAGGTTTGGAGTGAAAACCTACAGGATGGTAGATCTCCAGGAACAGGGTTGGAGGTCACTGATATATAGCATCCAAAAGCAGTGATATAAAATCCAGATTCAGACAGCAGGTCCTCAGAATGTTATTCCAAACACAACAGATTCACCGATTAGCAAAGTTCTTCTTCCGGGAGGTTTTAATTCTTGATGAAATCAGCCGCTGAGTTTGTAGAAACTTTGGCAGAACTTTAATTCTCTGACCCCTGAGACTCTCCGCCTCGGAAAGAAAGTTCTGGAACCCCCTGCTGCCAGGAAGTGATGACGCACAGGGAGGAAGGGAGGGCAGGAACGGAGCGTATGGTGAAGCTGCACAGTCAGGTGACACCTCTCAGATTCCACTTATAGTGTCCCGCGGAGCGCGACCTCAAAATCTCGCCCTCACTCACCCCGCAGTGGAGAGACCTGACAGGGGAGGTGCCGCCGAATCCGGGCCGAGCACCAGGACGCCCTGGGATCTCATGCGGGGGTGAGAATGACTTTGGGTCGCACCTCGCTTCCAGTTCAGACTCCACTAGGAAATGCCATCTCATCCAGGCATGTGCCCTCGTATACTCAGGGAAAATAGTGCCGAAGTTTTGAAAAATACTTATTAGTGGGGTAGCAGTAATTTTGTAGATACATTACATTTTGCAATTTATCAATTTGTACCAGTCTTCTTGAAAATGTTAATTGGAACTCGATTAACATTATTTTTCAGGGCACATTTTTAGGACTTGTTCTTCTTAACCCCATAACATCCTCGGACCCGTATAAAATGATGAACAAGATCTAGGTATTTTCCAGTTGATGCAACGCTGTGGCTATCAAAACATGGTGTCCTGGGTTTGAATATTTCTCTCAATATAAGTGCGATATAGCTTCAGTGAAGCACTGCCACCAGCAGGTACAGTATATGTACATGACATTGTGCTAAAATATTTTTAAAAAAAAAGCTTTTTCTGACTTTAAACCTTCTTTCTGGGAAACGTAGGTGAAAAGTTAGAATTTAAAGGGTTAAAAAATGAATGAGAAAGAGTGTACCTCCACTGTTCCTTTATTTAAATGTTTTTAAACGGTGGATTGAAAGCATATATCCATTAATGCTGGCTCCCACTGTACACGGCATTGAATATTGAAAGGATCCCAGCTATAAATTAAACATGATATTGCGGCTCATATGATTATAGTTATTTCGCATATGTTTTGAGTTATGAATGTGGTCGCTGTTTGCATGAGTGCATTCATTTATAATAAATTCCCTGAACAACTGGGCTTTTATATGTTATAGATAAGGTTTTAATAAGGTTTTTGATTTTCTGCCTGTAATTACCACCTTAAGTATTATATTTTTCTAAATGCACACTATTACTCTGATATCATGTAATACCAGGGTGCTTATCACTCGAAGTAATCGCTCCCTTTGATGGTATCGCAGGGGGAGCTGGGAAAATCTCACTCATTTGCATTTCCATCATAAAAAGAGTCGAAAGCAATTACTCCTGCGCTGAGCCGTGTGAAGTGCCGCCGGGATTTCTGCCGGTTTTGTGTGTCAGAACAAGTTTTCTTAACTCCTAAAATCCTCTCCTTCAGGAATGAGTCCTCTTCCTGTTCCCGCAGACCTCTCCGAGGCTCTGCATCGAGCACAGGAATGTGTCGGCCATGGGAAATGTGGAAGTCTGCAGGTTTGCGCTCCCAAACTGAGCACATGAGTAGCTTCCTGAGGGGACAATGGCCTGTATTCAATCTACAGCTGAGATCTTATCTCGACCTCATGGATAAATACAAACATTATAATTCAGTTACTTGAGTTAGTTTTGATGAAAAAGTTTTTGTGGATTGGGTGTTCCTGTGTGTGTGTGGGTGGTGTGTGGTGTGTGTGTGTGTGGGAGTGTGTGTGGGTGTGTATATGCGAGGGAGTCTGCGTGTGCGCATGTTTATGTGTGGTACAATTGTGGGAGCCTGTGTATGTGTGTTTGAGTTTGTGTGTGCGCGTTTGATTAGGCGTATCTGTGTATTTCAGTATCTATGCATATATGAGTGCGCATGTGTGTCTGAGTATGAATGAGTGTGAGAGTGCACATGCACTGTGCATGCGTGTGTGTATATGCAAGTGTGCGCTTGAGTTTGTGAGTGTATGTCTATGTGTGCGTATGTTCTGTGCATGCGTCTGTGCATGTACTTGTGTGTTTGAGTACAGGAATGCGTGTCAAAGTACAACATATGCACTGATTAAGCGCATGAGTGTGTTTGTGTGTGTGTGTGTGTGTGTGTGTGTTCATAATATATGTACTATGCATGCGTGTTTATATGTACATATGTGTGTGTTTGAACATATAAGTGTGATAGTGCACGTGTGTGGGTGCATATATGTATGTGTGTTTGAGTATGTGAGTGTGAGTGCGTGAGCATCCTGAATGAACTGAGTGTGTGTCTCCATTCGAGTCTCTGCAGTGGTGGTCAGGCTAGTTTGATTGACACTGTCGCTGTTGTTTCCCATCAGTCTGAGTGCATACAGTTTCCTCTCCTCGCTGCTGCAGGACGGCTTTGAACAGGGTCAGTAAATGTGGGGAAGATACGACACACACTCATCACCGCGGTGAGAAGGAACACACTCGTACACACTGCCACTGCTCGCCTCTGGAGTTACTGACAAGGGTAACAGACATTGATCACTGCTTTTATAAAAGCTTTGAGCTCCCAGAAACCTTGTTAAAAAAGAACTGACAATCGCACTGGAAGAGAGTATATTTGAGCTGGATTTTCCAGTTAAACATTGGAGAGTTCCTTCAAACAGCAGAGAGAGTTCCTTTTTATATTTGTTGTTTCATATAAGTGCTCAGAGATCTCAGATGCTAAACTCTAACAGACTCTTTTGTTGGTTTGATGTTGTGCAAGATGAGTTTATTCTAAGTGTGGAAAGACAGAGATAACATAAGGAATAGACAGATATAAATATAAAGTTAATTTTAAATGTTTCTTCTGTGTGTTCACCAACTAACAATGTTTGGTTTTGAGCAACCATGATGATTTGTCATAAAAATGGACTCTTCTCTATAACAGGCATAAGCTTTTTAATTTACATACACACTCTCTCCCTCTCTCTTTCCCTCTCTCTCACACATACACACACTCTCTCTCTCCCTCTCTCTCACACATACACACACACTCTCTCCCTCTCTCTCTCTCCTCTCTCTCACACACACACACACTCTCTCTCTCCCTGTCTCTCTCCCTCTCTCCACACATACACACCTCTCTCTCCCTCTCTCTCACACATACACACACACTCTCTCTCCCTCTCTCTCACACATACACACTCTCTCCCTCTCTCTCCCTCTCTCTCACACATACACACACACTCTCTCCCTCTCTCTCTCTCCCTCTCTCTCACACATACACACACTCTCTCTCTCCCTGTCTCTCTCCCTCTCTCACACATACACACACTCTCTCTCCCTCTCTCTCACACATACACACACACTCTCTCTCTCCCTCTCTCTCACACACACACACACACTCTCCCTCTCTCTCCCTCTCTCTCACACACACACACACACACTCTCCCTCTCTCTCTCCCTCTCTCTCACACACACACACACACACCCTATCCCTCTCTCTCTCTCTCCCTCTCTCTCACACATACACACTCTCTCTCTCTCACACACACACACACACACGCACGCGCACACAAACTCAGAGAATATTATCATTGACAGTTTGAGGGCTTCACCGCAGAGATCTGAACAGGAACAGATTTATATGCTGGGAAAATGGCTGCTCTCCATCCAGAAGCCGTTTATTCTTGTACTTATTCTGTTTTTAGTGAGCTGACCCTGTCATAAAGAGCTTCTGTGATTCACATGAAAGTAAAATGCTAAAGCTTGCTTCAACGCCCATGAGTTAAAAGCTTTATAGAACTACAACTCCCATGAGTGTAAACAGTTGTAAAACTACAGCTCCCATGAGTTCTGCAGATTTTTCTTTGATATTCCCCGTATTGGGGAATTTCCAAAAAAAAAGTGTTGACTGAATGTTCTCACTTGCACCTGAAAGAGAAAATGTTGGACTAATAAAGTTTAAACGCGCTTACTTCAGGCTGTAGGAACCACACAAGCACTTATACAGCGTCAATAGAGCAACTGGACTCTTAAATGAGAAACGTTCATTACTATTAGCAGATTTAACTCTCTCAAAAGTCTGGGATTATTAATGGGGTCAGGTTATGTAAGGCTAAGACTGTGATTACAATCACACAAATAATCAGCAGTCCTCACATAGTCACGGGTCGACAGAGTCATCTGCTCACAGAAATTTCCGAACAGATTTGTTGACGTGAATTCTGGGATAGGGAGTCACCAGTGTGGTAGATCAGTACAGCATTTTGGCACCACAGGTCCGCTGGCTGTGCTGTCGTCTGTTCGATTTTATGATACCAGGACAGAAAAAATAAATCAACATTTTAAATTCAGATTATTAAAAACTGAGACTTTTTAAGCTAATTTCACGCACAGAGTAGTCTGAGACCATATTCAGTAATGAGTGATTCGCCGTAGTCAATTTAGTCCAGGATTCAGATTCATCTTTCTGTGAAATTGTCCTTTCAAGTCTTTTTCCAGGACTTTACTGTCCTGTATCTCAAGATATATAATACATCTAAAAGATTTAAGGATTATGTTTGAAGTAGACCTCTCCAAAAGGAGGATTTCAGTGAAAAAAGCCACATCGCTCAAGGACATGGTAATGCTTGAAAAGTAGGTCAACTTACTGACTTGTTCATTGGAAGGTTTGTATATTCATTTTTATTGTGTTTGTTTCTTCAAATTTCTCATCTCTGAAAAACACAGGAACTTTAAATGGGACATTCAGTCTAACTTAATAAAAATCTTTGCTCCCCAAACAAACCACACAAATATTCAGGAGCTGGCCCGGTTTTGCGAAATGCTTTTCTTTGTTTTGGAAATGTGGAAAAGCACCTTCTTCAACTGCTACCCTCAGCATCATCTGCACAGTAAAAACAAACTCAATTTAAAATCCGCCTACAGACGGCCTGGTCAGAGCAGCAAGAGGAAACTATAGCAGAAGCAAACAAACGCTGTACAAGACCACTTCCTGTGCACCACTTCCTGTCCAGCACTGCGCGACACACCGGTGGCTCTCGACATCAGTCTGGGGCTGCGTCCGAATGGTCTTTTTTGCTAAGGAAAGTTCCTAACTCCTAAAAAATCATGATCCGGAAATAATTACGTGGCAGCCATGATAAGGGTATTCGAATTTGTTAAATGTTAAGGTAAGGTGTCTCAGTTCTTCCTAATTTACCTCTTTTAGCATAGGGTACACAGAACCATCCTTTTCGAAAAGAAAGGAGATAAAGCTATCCCACAATTCTGCGCAGCTGCAATATTTAAAGCGGCGATATTTAAAGAAACGTATACGATGGGCAGGGGACTCATGATCACATTGCCTAATGTAAGTGCATTTGGATTCTCTAATTAGCGAGGTTGTCTTCCCAAGCTGTTAGGAATTCCGTTAAACACCTTTCCTTTCCCTTATGACGTTTTCCACGAAGGATAAAGAAAAGTGGTCAGGGATTAGTGGATAGGCCATAATCTTTTGACTATTCGGACGCAGCCCTGAGGACCCACTGCTCATGCTGGTTTTTATTCTGACCGCAGTTACAATCGTAGGGTTTGGACAAGTTGTTAATATGCTTCAATCCTGTGTGTTTCATTTTAAGAGAAATTATTTACTCTCTGAAGCCATATTTTGACAGCGATATCAATGCGGGCCTCGGAGAATAAAAGACCCTTGAGCATATTGTGCTGTTTTTCAATATTGCAAGGAATTTCAGGTACTGACAATTTTAAGCTGTAAATTAGGTTGCTGAACACAAATGTTTTAAATTTCTTCACAGTACTTTACTTAAACCTAATAACACAAAGCAGTTTTGACTCTTTATCATTTGCTTGTGTGATAAGCGGTTAGTTTTCACAACTATGTGCCAATTTATTTTCACAAATTAGGAACCTTATAATTCTTCCTAATTTGATCAGTTTAATTTTTCACTTTTCTTATGCAGCTGTTTTCACCATATCACAATGTGAATATGAATGTTTTATTTGTCATGGAATGGATATTTCTGTGAAAACATGCAAAGGGGAGTAATTTCTCTGAACATGAAATCCTCCTAATCAAGAGAATTCAACAGCTTGTTAAAATCTTAAAATTGAAAATGTATTTGGAACAAAAACCAGCAACACAGGGGCACCAGGACTGACCTTGAGAACCACTGACCACGGAGAGTCACTGTTTTCCTGAGGTCTGTGGGGTCCTTCAGGTTCTCCTGTTATTATGCTGAATGTGGTGAAAACAAAATTACGTAAGAATGCCCTTCAGTTAGAACCGAGAATACGCACCGCAAGTATGAGTGAATTGCTTGACTGGAAATCTAAAATTGAGCAGAAACAAGCCAAATGAAAAAAATGAGTCATTGTCCCAAAGAATATGGAGCCAACTGTATGCTTTTGACTGTGAGTTAGTGTACATGATTCCACGCAATGGTCTTTCACTCTGTCCCTTGATTGTGTTGACATTTTGGGGTCCAGTTTCTGAGCTAAAATCCAGATCCCCTTCAGTTAACCAGGACTTACTGCACCATGGTCACCTGATCCTTACAGCCAATCAGGACACTCAGGACTTGTTTGTGGCTTGTTTGCATCCCTGTGCCTTGGGTGGCGCAAGAAGTGATGACCGGAACCAACCCAACTGACCATCACTTCCTGTGCCAGGCCAAACTAATAACATTGTCGCTCGGCAACAACAGCAGCACTTCCTGTTCATTGTCACGGGGCATTTTGTGTTTACTTGGAGAAGGCTTTAAGATATAACACAAGCACATGTTCATGTTTGAAGCATTCCTCTTGTTTTTTTTTTTTTTTTTTGGAAATAGCTATGAGATAGAATTTGTGAATCATGCATTAAAGCTCTATTGTGGTAAAGGGTCAAATATTTGGGGGTGAAAACTATCAGTTTTGATCTTTGCGAGGCACATCTTCATGTAAAGTTCCCTGAAAACTACAACCCCAATTCGAAATGAAAATTGTGAATAAAATCAAAATGCAATGACTTTCAGATCACATGAGCCAATGTGTTATTTACAATAGAACACAGATAACATTTCAAATGTTGAAACCGAGACATTTTACATTTTTATCCACAAAATGAGCTTATTTCAAATTTTCTGGCTGCAACAGGTCTCTGAAAAGTTGGGACACAGGCAAAAAAGGGCTGAAAAAGCAATTAATATATAAGAGAATCAGCTGAAAGAACATGTAGCAAGTAATTAAGTTAACGGGCATCAGGTGTGTAACATGATTGGCTATAAAAGGGATGTCTTCGAGAGGCTGAGTCTCTCAGAAGTAAAGACGGCCAGAGGCTCTCCAACCTGTGAAGGCTTGCATAAAGAAAAATTGTAAAATACTTTGAAAACAATGTTCCTCAATGTCAAATTGCAAAGGCTTTGAAGGTCTCATCATCAACAGTGCATTACATCATCAAAAGATTCAGAGAAACTGGAAAAATCTCTGCGTAAGGGACAAGGCCGAAGACCTTTACTGGATGCCCGTGATCTTCGGGCCCTCAGACGCCACTGCATCACTCACCGGCATGATTCTGTCATTGACATTACTAAATGGGCCCAGTAATACTTCAAGAAACCACTGTCTGGAAACACAGTCCGCCGTGCCATCCACAGATGCCACCTAAAACTCTATCATGCAAAAAGAAACCATTGTTGAGCATGATCCAGAGGCGCCGCCGTGTTCTGTGGGCCAAGGCTCATTTAAAATGGACTGTAGCAAAGTGGCAAAGTGTCCTGTGGTCAGACGAGTCCAAATTTGACATTCTTGTTGGAAATCATGGGCGTCGTGTCCTCCGGGCTAAAGAGGAGAAAGACCACCCCTCCTGTTATCAGCGTTCAGTTCTAAAGCCAGCATCTCTGATGGTATGGGGATGCATTAGTGCATATAGTGTGGGACACTTGTATGTTTTAAAAAGCAACATGAATGCTGAAAGGTATATAAAGGTTTTAGAGCAACATATGCTCCCCTCCAGACGACATCTATTCCAGGGAAGGCCTTGTGTATTTCAGCAGGACAATGCAAAACCATGTACTGCAGCTATTACAACAGCATGGCTTAATAGTAGAAGAGTCTGTGTGCTGAACTGGCCTGCCTGCAGTCCTGATCTTTCACCAATTGAGAACATTTGGCGCATAATTAAATGAAAAGTCTGTCAAAGGAGACCCAAAACTCTCCAGCAGCTGGAAGCCTGTATTAAACAAGAGTGGGATCAAATTCCAATGGCTAAACTCAAGAAACTTGTCTCCTCAATGCCCAGACGCCTCCACTCTGTGTTAAAAAGAAGAGGGGATGCTACACCATGGTAAACAGGCCCCTGTCTCAACTTTTTTGAGACCTGTAGCAGCTATCAAATTTGAAATTAGCTCATTTTGTGGATAAAATTGTAAAATTTCTCAGTTTCAACATTTGCTATATTATCTCTGTTCTATTGTAAATAAAATACTGGCTGGTGTGATTTGAAAGACATTGCGTTTTGATTTTAATCACAATTTACACTTTGTCCCAACTATTTCAGAATTGGGGTTGAACATGAACATAATAGGTGAGATCTTTTTCCAGTCCAATAACCAACACGTTTTCATGTGTCACTTATCATGTGACCAGCAGCACAGCTAATTAGGCATTACAAGTCGTTTCAAAATCTCTTCCTGTTACTTTCATGTCTGACAGCAAAGTAAGGCAGTGAAAATATTGTAAATATTGCACACGTTTAGATTGATATTAATTTTGTAGGTGGGCATTTTTCGGTGGTTAAAATAAGTTTTGTTGCCGGCCCGTCGACAGCGGCACATGGCTTAGCTCCTGTGTTAGTACTCCGGTCTGCTTTGCTGAACAGGGGGTGTTATGATCGATCGCCGTCTACTTTAGGAAATACACCGACTAGGATAAGAACTTCATTCAACCTCACTTTAAAAATCCAAACTAAACCTTTAAATAGTTATGCTTTCTTTATACATATGTTGGCAGATAAGCAAAAGTTCGAGAGGTACGATGAATATTCAGTATTACATCAAAAATTCAAAATATCCAGAGAGTGATTTGAGTATGAGAACCACTTCACAATTTTTTTCCAAAAAGAGAAAGAAAAATTGAAAAAGAAAATGAATACATGCTGTTTCACTCCATACTTTAAATGAGGCATCATGTTACTAATAAACAAAATTATTCAAATGCTGCAAATTAATCTTTTAAAAATAAATGGGCCCCCTAGGAGCCGTACACAGCTAATGATGAGAGCAGGCCTTTCAGAAACTCCTGACGCCTTCGTAATGATGCCTCTTAATGTCCCAATTACACCAGTTATTTCAACATGAAGCCAACCTTTTCCTCTAAAATCCAATTTCCCCGGCCCATCACCCAGGCTGCTGATTGAGAAAGATGCAGCTCTTGTGCGCAGCTAAAGAGGCCTCAGCTAAGCCTGCTGCTCCCGGCCATGCTGGGCTAATTAAATTCAGAAGTAATTCTGCCGGTGATTTAGCACACCAGAGCAGGTTCTGGAAGTACGAGCGGTTAGCTCCTGATTACTCAGAAGTGGGTAATTTAAAAAGAAGGATTGAGATGCAGCCATGCCAGCGATAAACAGGCTTTAGCAGGGATCCATTCAGTGGGGTTTCACTCAGAGTCCAGTGTGTTACTTTGTGTCAGCAGTTAACCTGTGACATGACAATGAAGATTTAATTCTGCTGTTAACCAGTGACATCACAATGAATATTTAATTCAGATGTTAACCAGTGACATCACAAAGAATATTTTGTTAGAGCCATAATGTAAATGACAAGAGATTAATTTATTTTGAATATCTGTGATACTATTTGAATACTGGAAACGAAGGACTGTTGTGTAAATCTGTAATATGATTAGGGGCCGGGCAGCCTAAGCTGTCAGGACCCTCTTGTTTTCCTGCATGTTCTTCTTTCTTCTTCTTCTTCTGAGGAAATCCTACTTCCCATGGGCGAAAAATGACCAAACTTTGCACAAAGGTCCAGTCCCAAGCCAGATTGCCTCAACTGCAAAAACAGGCCAATAGTCCTGATGTTGGCGCTACAGTATGCCTCTATTTCAAAATTTTGAAAATTCACAACTAATCAACCATATGTGCAACAGATTTGCAACTTTCAGCAAAATGTAGCCCCAACATTTAAACCTGTTGCAAATTATGAAGTCCATCCTCTGTTTTTTTTCAAAAACTGTAAACTTATTAAACCTATCTCCTCCCACAATTTTTGCCAAACTTGCTACAGAGCATCTTCAGACTGTCCTACTGAAAAGATTCACACAGATTTCTGATTTATTGAATATTGAGCCTACAGTGCATCAAAATGTTTGACAGTAAACGGTATTGTAAACATCTACTTGCGAATTCTTGCTAAATACATTTTCAATCTTCATTTAAAAAAAAGTCAAAATTTTGGAGTCATGATAGATGATGTTTGGAAAATATCAAAATTTTATCTCAAAAACTGAATTTTTTACAGCATTTTGAATTTTGCTCTCATGCCAACAATTGGAGTCAATGCAAAAATGGCATTTTTAAACATCAGTTTTTCACTTATGGAGCCAATAAATCATTGTTAAAAACAAATTACCAACATGTCCATGCTGTCCAGATGCAATTTGTGTATTTTTGGATTTTTGTCTTAATAACTGAATTTTTGACAGCTGTTTGAAATCTGCCTTTGCACGCTTGGTCAGGTAGCATCAATATATGACGCGTCAGGATGAGAATGGGCTCACAGATGACTTGGCTTAGTCAATTTGTGAAGCTACATGTGACATTTCCATTTGCCAATTAGCTCAGTGATATAGAGCATAGTCTCCAGTGGCAGGTCTAGAACTGGGAATTGGGGTGGCACAGACACGTCCCTTTTAGTCCTGGCTAGTTCTCAATCATTTTCCTTTATTGACGCATTTTCCAATTATCGTAATTGGCAACTGAAGACACGGTTTCTCTCCATATGCGATCTAACAGCGATGAAATCATGGGCTAAATTCAGTAGGCTACAGGGGTGAAGCCAGAACTGAGAATTGGGGTGCACAAAACATCCATTTAAAACAATTATTAATCCTGACCTGTTCTCAGTCATTTTCATAATTAAAGGTTCACTCCGAGAGCACTCCACACTTAACAGATGCTGCTTGTTCTCCCCGATTAGGTAAGACGACAATCATTCACCCGGACGCGTATTTGCTTAATTTAAATCGTTATTCAAAATTGCATACCTGTCGACTCTCAAGCAAATAGCTTGAGCCGCAGGCTTTTTATAGCCTATTTAACTGCCGAGTGCCAGTTTTTTTTATTTTTTTATCAACCCACGCAATACCGAGAGTGAAAGGCGATATTTCATTGGAATGTGGACCAGTTCAATCAACGTGAAGCATTAGCCAATTAATAAGTTAATTATTTTTCTGTACTGAACTTAGCCCATGATTTCATCGCTGTTAGATTGCATATGGAGAGAAACCGTGTCTTCAGTTGCCAATTACGATAATTAGAAAATGCCTCAATAAAGGAAAATGATTGAGAACTTGCCAGGACTACAAGGGACGTGTCTGTGCCACCCCAATTCCCAGTTCTAGACCCGCCACTGCTCTTGTGCCAGAAATTGTGAGTTCAAACCTCAACTGATGTAAAATGCACATTAGAATGCCACCTTTTTTTCCATCTTCCTACACTCTGCTTGTTGCTCAGAATTGCCTAATTTTGCCTAAAATTGCCCAGCCCCGATCATTGCTGCGCAGCAGCTATAATTTGTAATTTAGTGTTGCCTTTGGTGATTGGCTCCTTTATGACGTCATGCGCAAGAGTGGATTGGCTCCTTTATGACGTCATGTCCAAGATCGGTAAATAGTGCCGTTGATAGATGATTATTCAGTGCGCAGCGGTCTTTGACGGTGACTACACGGATTTTCTGTTGCTCCGTGATGATAAGGAGTTTCTGTTACTCCTGTAAGAATCCTAAGTTATCGTTTTGACTATCTGTAATGAAACCCCTTTTTATGTAAATAAAGATTCTAAACTTTCAAGAAGTCTCGCGTCATTGACTTTAGTCACTCAAGAACAAGAAACAAGTTTTGAATTCAAGAAATTGCACCTACATATTTAATTCAATGATTAACCTGTGACATCACAATGAATATTTAATTCAGCTGTTAACCAATGACATCACAAAGAATATTTAATTCAGCTGTTAACCAGTGACATCACAATCAACTTCTTGCTCTGGTGCCCAAGTTCCAAATCAATTTTTTCACACTGCATATAAACTGTTGTTAGCTGGAGTCGGGTCCCGTATGGAAATATCCTTAGCAATACTATAGCATTAATGGCTTAACTAAAGTATTACTATAGTTTGCATAGTATAACTCAAGTAGTACTATAGCCATCACATTATAACTATAGTATTACAACAGTCAACAGTACCGTGATATTACTATAGACCACACAACTGTACTGCAGCAGTTTGAATAACTACCTCATCACTATAGTAATACTATACTATGATGGTGAAAATACCTTCCATTTACTCAGTGGCGGGCGGTGGACAGAGAACAAGGAGGGCGATAAACATGTCTTTAAACTGCTTATTAGTCTTGATCTGTTTTCAGTCAATTTCCCTGGTAAAAGACACTTGAACTCTCCCCTCTCAGCTGTAGATAATTGTCTTTGTTAAGACGAGAAATCAAAGGCATCAGTTGAATGCAAAAAAAGAGCACATTTCAATCTTTTTCAATTAAACAATTACGCATAGGTTTGATGACTTGCTTAGGGTGTGACAAAATTTCACGCGGAAAATCCGCAGTGGTTTTTTCGTGAAGAGTTGCCTGTTAAGGCATGTGAATTAAACATTTTAGAGAATGTATTATTCACTCGCCCAAACATTGAATTATAAGGGAAACTAACATGTTGACCAAGAAAAATGATTGAAATCGGGTCACTGATCTCATCCGTTTCAAGGGATGTTTTCCGCCCCCTCAGTTTTCCGTCCAATGCCCGCCACTGCATTTACTATAGGATACCTATAGCTTGGAACATGGTAATTTTTCATAAGGGGTGAATTCGCCCTCAGTGTCATTTGTTACATCGTGGACCGTTGGTTGAGAAAAGTTAAGAATTTTTACAGAAATTCATTCAACACAAACTCCTGCCCCTCGTGACCCCACCACCCTAATCTCACCCTTCTCATCGAACAGTGGATCACTTCCCTGAAACTTTATTCATAAATCTGGGAGAACCGGACGCTTTATTGATGCTAACAGTTGTCTCATTTCCAGCATGGCACCCTATCAAGGAGAGGAAAATGCAATTATAAACACAAACATTCTGAGAGCTGAAAGACTTTATGTGGGTGCAAGGATCTGACATGCCAAGAGAAATGCTGAAATAATCTCACTTGTGTGGGTACAAGAGCACTTTATCCAAGACTATCGAGTCACTCGTTCGATCTGTCCCTCCGGAGAGCTGGAGTTGGGATATGCTGCATTTATATTGATCACAATACATGGTCGATGGAAGACTGGACATTGTTGTGCCACAGCGGCGAAAGTTGATGAAAACAGAACAGAAATTCTGATGGCAACTGTACACGGCACTTGCCACTGAAGTTAAAATTATTCACCATTTTGACCGTCACATTCTAAAGAATGTCAGAGCGGAACATGTGACGCAACATGACACACCATAACAACTCTAAACAAGGAAAACACAAAGTTAATTTTCCCTGATGTCGATGGAAAGCAGCATCAAGCACACTTCTTATTTCCAGTCCACCCTGGAAATGCGCCGCGTTAAAAGACGATCACGGAGTGACATCACTAAAGCGATGTACAGTTGGTTCAACAGCTGTCATGCTTCCGTTTTTTCCTGGTGGGCTCAGTTCTGCTGTCTGATGTCGAACATTATCCAGCATTGCTCGCTTGTAATGTCTATGTGCTCGAAATAGGACGCGAACGGTTTTTAGAGAGAGCAGCGCTCTTGTTTTACCCTGAGCAGACTCAGGAGACCACACAGAGAAACCTCTTCGACGTGATACAGTCCTGCTGCTGTTTCGATGAGCCAGAGAGCTCGATGTGAAACTCCGGTCATGAGAGATGTAGCCAAGGTCTGCAAGACGAGTCACATGGTGGTCAGCCCTGCAAGAAAAATATTTGGCTTCTGCAATACAAGATCTGTTTCTCCTGATAAATTTACCTCAGATGCCGAAGAAGAATTAAACAATAAAACAAATGGAAAAAAATGACTAAGTACGAATTCATTATACCGCAAAGAAGGTCAGTTTGTATAAATATGATTTTATATTAGTTTCAAAAGCCGGGGTCATTTAGGCAAATTAAAAATTAAAATAAAAAAATTCAACATTTCATTTCAATGTCACTGCTCAAGAGCCATATCTTGAATGGCCTCAGAGCCTCATTCAGTCTGTTTCTCATACTCAGAATAAACAGAATTTTGAATGTTCGTTCACTATATGTTAAAGAGCATGAAAACCCCAGGGGATAGGCAATCATTACATGATAGTATGCCGACCACGGCGCGAGCGCACTGGAAGTATGCATGACATCAGCGCTAGAACACAAACAGGCAAGGTTGACGTGGCGTCATACGGTTTCAGTGAATCTAGTGGGAATTCCGGTGAGAGTTTTCACGACTGGAGCGATGAGGAATCAGGAAACAGAATTAGTTCTTACTTTGGCAGATACGGAGGAATACAGCGGTCCTCAACCCTACCTGTATGAGCCACCAGCAAGGCAAGAGATGGAGGACCAAGCGGGACATGCAGCTGATGCCGTTCCTGATGATGCCTTATTATTACAAGATCGCGTTGGCAATACGACTTGGTATGTTATTTTCCTATAGTTTGAATTACGGTTACGTTTATTTGAAAACAATAGTGAATTAATCAAGTGTATAAGGAATAATTTGATGCAGTTTAACATCCCCGATCTCCGCAAATATATTGGATTATTAGTTAGCTGCAGTGGCATGCCGTCAGATATCAGGAAGGCCTTCAGTAACATCACCCTTTCCCGCATATATTGTTTTAAACTGTTTGTGATCCGTTTGCTTGATTAACAATCAAACAATTTATTTACTAAACAACCGCCGCTAATGCATGACACGTAATGATTATATCGATTATATAGCGTTATAGAAATGCTAATGACAAAGCGATTGCCTGTTGGCTATGTTGATATAATTGATGCGACTCCGCAAGGATGACAATCTGAAAAAAATCCGAGACTTTGGCTGACTTTGCAGCAATTATTTTCGTCATCACTCAGCTGTGCATCGTACCTAACAATGCCATTTAGCGGTCACTACATTCAGACTGTGGAACGGATTCTCATGGCTTATTGCTCAATGAGCCTCGCAAACTAATTTTAAGCAAATATGTGCTGTTTCACCAGCTACACGAGTGCAGAAATTATAACGACTTATTGATATTTTTTGTTGTCATTAATATGCGGAAGAAAACGCAGTATAATTTTGTAGTGCAATGTATGACGAGGCTTATAAAATAAATAGCTCTCGTCGGTTCTGCCAATTAGTCTGAGCAACTGTTGCTAATCGGGAGAGGTAAACTGCGAGAGGGGTAGGTTGAAGATTTGTGAATACTATGTCCGGTCATATCAGAATTTCTACAGAATTTTACAACACAACGCTGAACCATCGTTCAAAAAGCTAGATAAACAATCAAAACAACGTGAGTCAATGGCTGAATGCAAATTATGGCTGTTCATGTGCTCCTGGCGCCGCCTGCACATTGATTTGTGTTCTAGAGCTGATGTCAGGTGCCTCTAACAAGAGCGCCGTCCTATTTTTAGCCAGGCAGCCAGACAGCGCGAAATGGTGACTTTCAAACCTTGGTGACATGGCAACAAAGGACCACCGAGTGGAACAGTTGTCTCCAAAATGGTTTTGGGTGTGTGCTCAAACCGAACACGAAAGCAGAGCGAAAGTGAAGGAAGGGTTTTCATGCTCTTTAAGCTGAGAGATGAGAATACTTACAGTCAGAGTCAGCATAAGCAGATGTGGCTCAGGAGGTAATGCACGAAAACGGTTTTTAAAAACAAGATGTTTGTTAAAAAAAAAAAAAAAAAAGCTGTTTGTGTAAAGCTGTGGGAGGGATGCTCTTGTCTCAGGGTTGTTTTACGACCGAATGGGACCGTCGCTGAAGTGTACTGGAGGTGTTTGAAGGCAGCAGGGAAGACAGTTTGTCTGATCCCTGAGGTCATTTCTGCAGGATGTTCTCAGCGTGTTCAGCACTGCAAACCTCAGGACTCCTCTCCACAGCAAATAAATCTGTTCGAGACAGAAAAAGAGGCCTGACAAAATCTGCTCTGGAGTGCTCACTTTTAAGGGACTGACTTTAAGCTCACAGACCAGTCAGTTGTCCTATCGTGAGCGGCCAGCTATCAACCCAGCCCTGCTAATTAGGAATTTTCATAAGAAGAATGAGCTCGGTGACACCAGACGAAGGGAAGGGGCAACAGATGAAAAAACATACAGAATAAGGCTACAGGATGGTAGATCTCCAGGAACAGGGTTGGGCAGCCCTGCTCTAGCTGTTGAATGAGGTGTGCTTTGTTAGGGTTGGAGTGAAAACCTTCAGGATGGTAGATCTCCAGGAACAGGGTTGGGCAGCCCTATTATAGAATGAGACAGAACATTTTTTCATCTGTGGTTTATGCATGAGCTCGCTCTTCTGTGCTTCCTGGTTATCTTTCTGAAGCGTCCTAGTCGGGTGGTAGAGGAGTGCATAAGTGTGAGGTGGAGGGGGGAGGGGGTAAGGCCTGTTCCTTTGGACAGAGCAGATCGTTCATCACGAGCAGGTTTTTCCCAAGCCTCCATGCCACTAAGGCCCCATATCCAGCCGTACATTCCTGCAGGGTTCTGAGCGTGAGAATCTCATGTACCCTCAGGCTCTCTGCCTGTTCTCCCCAAAAACAGGGAGAAGGAAACAGTGCAAATGCCTCACACTGTCTCACACCACGTGAGACGACCATAACAAGCAAACTATTGGCGTAAAAATATACAGTGATGGGAGCAGGGCATCCGGCCCATCCAGACTCTTTATTTACCGACTGTTTGAGCGGAGGTCTCACTTGTGTCACAGGGTAATTGCTTTTCATTTTATTTGAAAATCGCTTCCTTATTCAGACCCTGGTGAGGCGAGTCGCAATATAATAAGCAATAAAAATATGCTTTCATCACCCATTTTATCTCAGTGAATTTTCCAAGACAGGCTGGACTGTAATCTCAAGCCTTCGCAATAATTCAACACGCAGGAAATATCTGCCCCTCAAATTAAAAAAAAAAAAATTAAACTATATTTGTAAAGCATATTTTCAAATATGTATAACTGAAAGCTAGTGTAAGTGGAGGAGTGATTATTTGCGTGTACAAAATTGCAAATGACAAACATTTTAATCTTCCTGTTCAGTGGAGAAGATTTCTCACTGCTTGTGTTGAAGGAAACGGGCTGTAATTTCGATTTGGTGTGGTCATGACAGATGGGTCTCCTACTGAAAGAGATGGAAGCAGAGTAAGGCCAAAGAAATGGGTCAAAAACACTGATGGGTCATCTGAAGAGCAAACTCAAATGATATTTATCGAAGGACTTAACTCTGATTAACAATTACCATTGCCGACTGAAAATTGGAACGTGCACCAGAGAGTGTACATTTGGTAATATTTGCATATTCATAGCAATGTGTGGCCCTGGTCTGGAATTTCATTTGATTAACCTGACAGCTAATTAAGTAATTAAATGCACCTGGTCTCTCTCTGCCAGGAGGCTTGTTAGGCACTTGGGAACCATCATGTTTTTCCAATAAATATTGTCAGTCCAAATTGGCAGTAGGGAAGTGGAAAAATCCTTTTCAATGTGGTTTACTAACCCATGTTCACCCTTAGAGTGCTGAAATAAATTTTCAAAAAATGATAAATTAAATTATCTTGTGCTCTTGAGAACCTAACATGTGGTGACTTGTTTAAAAGAGCACCACTGCGGGAGCTCTTTTAAACAAGTCACCACTTGATAGGTTTTCAACAGCTTTGAATTTGTTCTCTTACGTCATTGAGCAACACAATTTCTATTTCGCGCTCTAAGGGTTAAAATGCACTTGTAGTCAGGGTGGTATAACTGACATGACCTCTCACACAAAATACTGAAAACTGAATATTTCATGCAAACCTTGTGTCTTCTGCTGTGATTTCACAATGGAATAAAGTCCTATTCTTATAAAACATTACGATGATGCGAGCATCAGCTACGATGATCGATAGCAGCAATATAATCTCAGCTCATGGTCTGCCATTCAGAACATGATAGCCGGAAAATTTTGATGGACTCTCATCGGCCATCAGAGTATCTGTCATTCAGGGGTGCGTTTCCCAATAGCATAGTTGCTTATTAAGTTAGCAACTTACATAGTTCGGCCATTCACAGTCAATAGTTCCAACCATGTAAGTTAGCATGTGTGCTTTCGGGAAACGCACCCCAGGGTGACAAATAAAAAAAAATATTGCTCTGAAAGTGACTGTCTCTCACCTGAGAATGATCTTTAAAACAGAAAATTTATATCATTCTAATCATTGTTCTTGGCGCTAACAGCTAAAAACAGCATTCATTTTCTACTGAGTAAATTTAGAGACTAAATCGGCTGTTGTGTGGATTACAGCGAACAGCTGGCGAGTAAACAAGGGAACTGTATGATGCAATTTAAATACTCTACATTAGGCTGTGCTGCTTTTATGAAGACGGTACCTCATTAAGGTAGCCAAAGGCAGTTTTAAATAAAGTGACCAAGGGAAGCACTTGTTGGGAATTCAAGAGCAGGTTAACCGACACACAAAGAGAGCTGCAAAGCAATAAACTACAGATTGTAATGCAAAGTAGCGATTTCATAAAACAGGTTTTCAGAACCATTTTAAGTACCATTTTAATCAAGGAGAGCACTTGAGAAACAAGTTCTCATTTGCTTCCAAGGATCTGACAATGAACAGGGTAGAGAAAATGTTTGCGTCAATCACAGGAGCACTAATTTTACATTCAAATGTAAATCATCATTATCATCATTATCATACTGGTTATGATTGAGAGCCAACATAGCACATCTCGGTGGAGTTCAGTGGCAATATTCCCGAGATCCAACTCTGCTTCTCCCAAATTCAGATGGTTTAGCTGCGAAGAGGCTTAATTTCACTCATCAACTTTTCAATGGAACTTGATGAGTAATTAAAGGCTTTGTCTTCCCAAACTCACCCTGTCCCTGACTGTAACATCTACCACTGAAAAACAATCTGTAGACAGGAACAGAAAATTGGCTTTTCACAATATCACACAAAACTTCATTACAAGATCCATGCAATTTGTTGTCCTGCATCATTGACTGGCACTTGAACTGTTACATTTGTCAGTGTATTCCGGTGGAACTGGGTTTAACCCTTGTGTTTGCCGATGTGTTCTGGTGGAACTGGATTGAATCCTTTGCCTCAAACAGGCCGGAATACCAGGTCCAGAACAGTGTTATCTCGGAATCAGTTACGATGGCTCAGTTGTGGGGAGTTTTTTCTACGGTGGTTTGAGGCTTTTAAAACAGAAATCCACTAACATTTAGTCTGAACTATGATATTTTCCATTTCACCCTTGGAGTGCTAAATGCAGCTATTGTTGCTCAATGATGTAAGATATCATATTCATTGCTGTTGAAAACCTATTGCTGGGTTTACACACAACGACGACAAGTCACAAATGCCATGAATCTAAATTCGTGACCGAGGATCACAAATTTGAATTGAATTTGATGATCCGGGGCAGAGGCGTCACGCGTCATTCAGTTCAGTTCTTGACAGCTTTCGTGTCGATTCGTAACGACGCGTGACAGTATGGGCTCAAAGAATGGCAAGAATACACTATGAATGCTGTCACGCTCTATTACGAATCACCACGAATCGACACGCTCAGTTGTGAACTCCACGAATCAAGGGTGATTCGTGACATTCGTGGAAGATTTTTTGGCAGCCAAAAACATGCTCCACGAATATCACGAATGTCAAGAACCGACACACGCTGTTAAGAGCCCTATTCAGATGCATTAAGTCACGTTACGAATGTCACGAATGTGCCACGAATGACAGGAAATGATATTCGTAACGCATCGTGCCTATGTGTAAACCCAGCTTATCATGTGTCGACTTGTTAAAAAGAGTCGCCACATGATAGGTTTTCAACAGCACAAGATAATTAAATTTATAATTTTTTGAAAATGTATTTCAGTGCGCTGTGGGTTAAAAAAGTCTAATAACAGAAGCCCCAGGAAGTCACAAGCGAATAACATTTGAATACAGGAGGTAAAAGATTTGCCTCCCTGAGCCCTGATATATTGGGTTTGACCTGGAACAGGAGACGACACTCTTTCCAATGAGACCAAGAGTTACACAATCAGTGTATCACAGCCAGGGTCAGCCTCTGCAATTAACAAGTCAAATTTAGACAGATATAGTGTCGCAAAATTTTGTGTTTATTGGTTTGTTATTTCATAAAATATTTATCCAGATTTCATCAACACTTCTCAGATCGCTGCTCTACGCCGTCACTGCAATACCAGTACCCCCAAAGACCCCTTGAACTCAACAATAGTTGTGTATAAGTTTTTGTACAGCTCTTTTGAAACATTATCAAGTTAAAATTCTTCATGATTAGTACTAATAAACTGAAAAAAATTATCACAAATGTCCCTATCAGAGCCTAAAAACCCCAGATTAGATTTAGAAGAATCCTCAAGTAATGTTATAACCATGTTCTAAAATGTTGTGCTGTGGTGGGCACAAATAGCAATGAGTTTCTGCTGCAGAATTGTTGTCATAATTTACAATTATGTTTATCTGGAACTTTCCGTAAACCCACTCAGCATCCATCATGCCACTTGCCAAACATTAGCCCTCTCATGTTCCACTCCAGACAAATTTCATTAACAAAAGAAGAAAAACAGAGACGCAGTCAGTGAGCAAAGCTATCGAAACAACCCGGTCTGTTATGACTGCATTTATCGCTGCATATTGAAATTTTCTTGACTTCGAAGTGCATATTGTTTTCCATTTTTCGGCATTCCCCTATATACTCCTACTTTAATGCCTTATCAAATGTTTCTCCTTTAAAAAGAGAGTAAACCATTTTTGTCAAACCTCTCAGGTGTATCATTACAAATTCAGGAATGGATTGTTCTTTAGTAAATATGTATCAGCTGATGAATCAATCGTGACCAGAAACTGAAACCAAATGAGTTCAATGACACTGCATTCAGTTTTAGAGAAAAATGAAATTTTCAAATGTCTTCAAAGTCACAGCCCAAGATCTGAATCAGTAAAATATATGTATTTTGCATCTGTATTCATGGCCGCTATAGGACTGGATTTAGATTGCACTCATGCAAACTGTTTCTCATCTCATTCACCTGTTGAATTTTATCTCTGCAATATCTGAGCCCAGCAGGAGAGGAGGAAATGGAAAACTATGGGTTGCATTTAAATTGTGGGCATTTGATGTATATCTGAGAGCCACAGCCATTTTAATCTATGACTGACTGATTGCTGAGAGGTGAAATGAATACATGAAGGCATATATTCAGATTGAAGGCAGTTTTATTCCTGTGGATAGCAGCACACACAGTTTAAAATGTGTGGTTTGTCAAGGGCTCACGAGAGTTAAACATTTTTGCCATAGTCTCCACTAATTTTTGGCCAGACTGGCACGGTGGGCCCTATATCTGCGGATGTCCGTTAGTTAGTGAGTGAGTGACTGACTGACTGACTGACTGACTAAGTAAGTGAGTGACTGAGTGAGTGAGTGATGTTGTTACATCATTGGTTGGCCCGCTCTGCTCGTACACGATAAATACTCTAGTCATGCACTGGATTTTGACTGAGTCTTATTTTCCCATGCAGACCTAAATTACACTTGATATCAAACCAACATTTACTCGGACAACACATTTCACAAAGAATTAGTATAACACACTTCACAAAGTATTTGTACTCAACGCGCTTCACAGTGGAGATTCCTGGTTTTAAGCGCTGCTGTTTAATGTTTTCTGTTGTGTAATTTAGGTAAGTACTGCATTTATGCACAACTTTTGCCTGATGGTGAGGTCGTAGATTTGAGGGTAACACATAAGCAAAGGCCAGGCCACTCACGATAATTCTTTCCATCTGAACAAGAGCATTTCACGTGCACTGAAATTCTGCTAAATGCTGGTGAGGGTTACATCTGGTGACTGTTTACAGTAATTTGCCTTCTCTTCTTACTTTCCTGTGCACATTGCGGTGAAAGCTGGTCTTGGCTCACGGTCATAAGCATACTTTTCATTTCAATGTTCAGGGAGAAGCATTTATTGTTCCCATTGTTCAGTTAATTGAGGGAGATGATTAATTAATATGACAACATTTGGAGTGATACTCAAAATCCTTTGCAGATACGTACAGTATTTTTTAAGTTGCAAACCCCAATTCCAATGAAGTTGGGAAGTTGTGTAAAATGTGGAAAAAAAAACAGAATGTGCAGATCTCATAAACCCACATTATATTCACAATGGAACATAGACAACAAATCAGATGTTGAAAGTGAGACATTTTACCATTTCATGAAAAATATTAGCTCATTTTGAATTTGATGGCAATGTTGCACCCCTGACTCTGACTGCGAGTGAAAGAAAGAGGCAGAGAGCATACATGTTTTCACATTGACCGCTGTATTTATTTTGCTGTGACAACATAAGTCAAATACACATATTTAAACTCAACACTTGGCCGAATGAATGATTTGTGATGAGTCATTTCTATTTCCAGGTAAAAACCCATAAACAACAAATAATCAGTACGAAAAGATTTCATAAAAACAGATACTCAAACAATGGTTCCATATATTTTCACAAATTACAGTTTCCTTATCAGGACTTTCTGACTTATATAAGACCAATAGACCAGGTTACTTATTACTTCATTACACAAGACAAAATGAGAGAATGTCTATGTCATTAATCAGAGTCTTTAGTAACAAGTGATGGGTTTCTTCGTACTCACAAGCATTAAAAAACCATTACAATAATTGCATTCAACTAGCTCATGTTCAATCACCGTGGTGAAAAGTTTGCTAGCTAGCAAGGTTGCTAGGCAATGGAAATGCGGACGTTAGCTAAAAAGCTAGTTAGCTACATGGGCTGCGGGACTCACGTTCGGCAATATCTCATTCACGTTCCGAATTTTAACGTTTTCACCTTGACCGCTGTATTTATTCTGCGGTTCCAGCCTCTGCACTCTATTGTATTCCCCTCGGTCTTGGTCAGATGCGCCAGCTAGTGGGCTGTAGTGCTACATGCTTAAAAATGCAAATGTTCACTTTCGCAAATAAACAGCATATAAAACAAAATTGTAGGGGGTCTTTTTTATGATAACTTTAACATGCGGTCTTACTTGTTTTAAACCTTGTAAATAACTTTTTAACTCAACAATTCAACTCATTTGTACCTTTTTATCCATGAGCAATTTATCAACATGTCACATCATGAAATTATCTGTATTTTAACCATTCTTTTATTGCACAAGTTATTTATCTTTAAGATGATGAAACAGCATTTTACCATTCTTATTTCTGTTCCTCAATTCTAACCCATCAACAGCAGCAACACATCTCAAAAAAGTTGGGACAGGGCTGTGCTTACTATTGTGTAGCATCTCCTCTTCTTTTAACAACAGTCTGTAAATGTCAGGGAAGTGAGGAAACCAGTTGCTGGAGTTTTGGAAGAGGGATGTTGTTCTACTCTTGTCTGATGTAGGATTCTAGCTGCTCACCAGTTCTGGGTCTTCTTTGCCGGATTTTCTGTTTTATGATGCACCAAATGTTTGCTATTGGTGAAAGGTCTGGACTGCAGGCAGGCCATTTCAGCACCCGGTCTCTTCTACTGTGGAGCCATGCTGTTGTGATGGATGCAGTATGTGGGTTGGCGTTGTCTTGCTGAAATATGCACAACCTTCCCTAAAACAGACGTTGTTGTAAAACCTCTATATACTCTTCAGCATTGATAGTGCCTTTCCAGATGTGTTCGCTGCTCACGCCATAGGCATGAATGCAACCCCATACCATCAGAGGTGCAAGCCTTTGAACTGAGCACTGATAACAAGCTGGATGATCCCTCTCCTCTTTAGTCCGCATGACATGGCATCCATGGTTTCCAAAAAGAATGTCAAATTTTGATTCATCTGACCACAGAAACAGTTTTCCATTCTGCCTCAGTCCATTTTAAACAAGCTTTGGCCCAGAGAAGACGGCGGCGCTTCTGGATCGTGTTCACATATGGCTTCTTCTTTGCATGATACAGCTTTAACTTGCATTTGTAGATTGCATGGGGAACTGTTTTCGCAGACAATGATTTCTGGAAGTGTTCCGGAGCCCATGCAGTATATTCAAGTGCAGAATCACGCCTGTTTTTAATGCAGTGCTGCCTGAGGGCCCGAAGATCACAAGCATCCAATATTGACCTTCAGCTTTGTCCCTAGTGTATAGAGATTTCTCCAGATTCTCTGAATCTTTTGATGATATTATGTACTGTAGATGGTGGGACATTCAAAGTCTTCATAATTTTGCATCGAGGAACATTTTCCTGGAATTGTTCTACAATTTTTAGATGCAGTTTTTCACAGATTTGTGAACATCTGCCCATCTTTATTTCTGAGAGACTCTGCCTCTCTAAAATGCTCTTTTTAGACCCAGTCATGTTACTGACCTGTTGCCAATTAAGTGAATTACACTTAACAAAAATATAAACGCCCCATTTGACACTTTTAAACTTTAATTAGCACTAAGGGTTTTACAATATATTAAGTTATACACAATTCATTTTATTGTTCAATATGCAACAGATTACTGTTCATTAAAGCAAGATAGTGGCGTATGGCAATCAGGGATACTCGTAGACACGGTTTGGATCGCGATGAGGACGACGAGCGTGTAGGTTTGCTTCTCTCAGGCAGTTCCGGGCAGTTTTAGGTGTGATACATCTGTTGTGCAGGCCAACTGTTTCATCTGCTGTGCGTGTTGCTGGTCTGAGGCGATCACGCAAGTGGAGAAGCCGGATGTGACGATCTTGTGCTCGTGTGGTCACACGTGGACGACGAGGGTGAGGTCAATTTGCTGTTCTGCCAGTCTATCTAAAACGAACTCTTAAACACCCAATTGTCCGATAGTGAACATTCAGCTGTGCAGCAACCGCTCTGGTGGACATTCCTGCATCCAGCATTCCTAAGGCGCATTCCTGCATGATTTGTGACCTTTGTGGCATGGTGACTTTTGATGAAATTTGACATTTTGGGGTGGCCTTTAATTGTCCCCAGTTTTAAGGAGTGTCTGAGTTCTGTTCACGCTGTTCGAGCAGCGTCTGCACATGCCACACCTGTGTTGTGGATGGAATCAATGCATCACTGAGCAAGTGCTCACTGGCAGAGATGAACACAAATGTTGCATACAAATGAAGACAAATAACCATTTTGCACAATTAAGACATTATCAGCTCATTTAGGTAACACATTTCATGTTACATAAATAATTTACATGGGACGTTTATATTTTTGTTAGTTGCAAAATGCTTATCCAGCTGTTTTTTATTAGTACCACTTACTTTTCCAGACTTTTGTTGCCCTTTTCCCAACTTTTTTGAGACTTGTTGCTACCATCAAATTCGAAATGAGCTAATAGTTTTCATGAAATGGTAAAATGTCTCACTTTTAACATCTGATATGTTGTCAATGCTCTATTGTGAATAAAATGTGGGTTTATGAGATTAGCACATCATTGTATTCTGCTTTTATTCACGTTTTACACAACTTCCCAACTTCATTGGAACTGGGGTTTGTACTAAAAGCGTCCAGAAAATAGCATGTTGCTATAATCTGAATTTACTTGAACATTGTGCAGTAGAGTTTTACACAAGCGGCAGATTTTTCCAGCAAATCTTTTGTTTCAGAATTGGACCGTTTGTGCGATCAGATGCTTTCTCAGCTCGCTCTGGTTTAACTGTCTTACAGTCTAATCCCTTCTCAAATTTGGCTGAGGAGTTTCGCTTCTTGTGTGGAATGATAACAGATTCAAACTCTGATAGTGTTCGTTAATAAAGCCAGTGAAAGTGCTCCCTGACACAGAAAATTATATCAAATGTATCTGCTTTCAATGAGTTATTTCACAAATATTTACACCAGAGAAAACACAAGAACAGATGTAGAAGCTGCTTTACGTATGTATGTATGTATGTATGTATGTATATACATGTATATGTGCATATATGTATACTGCCTGTCCAAAAAAAAATAAAGTTGTCATTTGGATTAAATTGACCAAATACTCAAGAGCCTATCATTGTGTCAGCAGGCAATAATTTTTTAATCTTGACTGATTCAGTACAAAACCTTCTCATTTTTAAAAAAACCATATCACCATGTCAGATGACGTATTTCATGGTCGCTCAGATGATGTTACTGTATTTCAGCAGGGGCAAATAATGGGCCTGCATCAAGCAAAGAAACGGCTAAGCAGATGGCTGAAATCACCAGAATTGAGTCATGAACTGTCCAACAATTTATTTACCCTGGATAAATAGTGGTGAACAGTCAACTTCGCTGAGGAAATAGGTTGGAGAAAATTATGACTGATCCTGATAGGAGATCATTAAACTGCTTGCTGAAGTCTCACCATAAAAAATCAACAGTATGGCTGTTATGAAGATAAGAGCCTTTCCACACGCATGACGCAACAAGAACTTGGAAGACTGGGGCTAAACAGCTGCATTGCCTCAAGAACGCCACTTGTTCATAAGGTTAACTGGGGAAAAAAATTAGTTCAATTTTCAAAGACAGCATAAGGTTTGGACCTAAGAGCAAAGGAAAAAGGTCATGTGGTGTAATGAGTCCAGATTTACCCAGTTCCAGAGTGATGGGCAGGTCAGGGTAAGACAGGAAGCCCATGAAGCGACGCACCCGTGCATAGTGCCCACTGTACAAGCCTCTGGAGGCAGTGTTGTGATCTGGTGTTACTTCAGTTAGTCAGGTCTAGACTCAGCACTGTTCTGCAATAATAAAATGAATTCAGCAGAATACCTGAGTATGACCAGTCACCCATCTATGGACTTTTAATCCCTGATGGCACAGGCATATTCCAGGATGACAATGCCAAGATTCATCGAGCTCAAATCGAGAACTAGTGGTTCACTGAGCATGAGGAATCATGTTCACACATGAATTGGGCACCTCAGAGTCCAGACCGCAACCAGTTGAAGGTCTTTGGGATGTGCTGGAGAGGCTTTACGGAGAGGTATGTCTCACCCATCATCAATACAAGATCTCAGCCAAAAATGAATTCAAATCTGGACTGAAATAAATGTTGTAACATTGTATAAGATTGTTGAAACAACCATAACATACCATCACAAATGTGCTCCATGACCATAGCTAAAAGCAGCTATGATATATATATATATATATATATATATATATATATATATATACAGTGCTGTGAAAAAGTATTTGCCCCCTTCCTGATTTCTTACTTTTTTTGCAGATTTTTCACACTCAAATGTTTCAGATCATCAAACAAATTTTAATATTAGACAAAGATAACCTGAGTAAATACAGAATGCAGTTTTTAAATGATGATTTTATTTATTAAGGGGAAAAAGCTATCCAAACCTACCTGGCCCTATGTGAAAAAGTAATTGTCCCCCCCCCTTCTTCTATCATGAATTAACTGTGATTAACCACATTTTTTGAGTCCAATTTCACTAGCCACACCCAGGCCTGATTACTGCCAGACCTGTTGAATCAAGAAATCACTTAAATAGAACCTGTCTGACAAAGTCAAGTAGGCTAAAAGATCTTAAAAAGCAACAAATCATGCCACGATCTAAAGAAATTCAAGAACAGATGAGATATCAGTCTGGAAAGAGTCACAAAGCCATTTCTAAGGCTTTGGGACTCCAGGGAACCAAAGTGAGAGTCATTATCTACAAATGGAAAAAACCTGGAACAGTGGCAAACCTTCCCAGGAGTGGCCGGCCTACTAAAATTACTCCAAGAGCACATCGACGACTCATCCAGGAGGTCACAAAAGAACCCAGAACAACATCTAAAGAACTGCAGGCCTCACTTGCCTCAGTTAAAGTAAGTGTTCATGATTCAACAATAAGGAAGAGACTGGGTAAAAATGGCATCCATGGGAGAGTTCCAAGGCGAAAACCACTGCTGACCAAAAAGAACACAAAGGCTCGTCTCACATTTTCCAAAAAACATCTTGATGATCCCCAAGACTTTTGGGAAAATATTCTGTGGACTGAGGAGACAAAAGTTGAACTTTCTGGAAGGTGTGCATCCTGTCACATCAGGCATAAAACTAACACAGCATTTCATAAGAAGAACATCATACCAAAAGTCAAACATGGTGGTGGTAGTGTGATGGTCTGGGGCTGCTTTGCTGCTTCAGGACCTGGACGACTTGTCGTAATTGATTGAACCATGAATTCTGCTCTCTACCGGAAAATCCTGAAGGAGAATGTCCGACCATCAGTTTGTGACCTCAAGCTCAAGCGCACTGGGGTTATGCAGCAGGACAATGATCTGAAACACACCAGCAGGGTCCACCTCTGAATGGCTTAATAAAAACAAAACAAAGATTTTGGAGTGGCGTAGTCAAAGTCTGGACTAAAATCTGCTTGAGATGCTGTGGCATGATCTTAAACAGGCCATTCATGCTCAAAAACCCTCTAATGTGGTTGAATTAAAACAATTCTGCCAAGATGAGTGGGCTAAAATTTTTCTACGGCAATCTGAAAGACTCATTGCCAGTTATTGAAAACATTTGATTGCAGTTCTTGTCGTCGAGGGTGGCACAACCAGTTATTAGGATGTAGGGGGCAATTACTACTTCACATAGGGCCAGGTAGGTTTGGATAGCTTTTTTCCCTTAATAAATGAAATCATCATTTAAAAACTGCATTTTGTATTTTCTTGGGTTGTCTTTGTCTAATATTAAAATTTGTTTGATGATCTGAAACATTTAAGTGCGACAAATATGCAAAAAAGTATGAAATCAGGAAGGGGGCAAATACTTTTCCACAGCACTATATATATATACAGTGGTGCTTGAAAGTTTGTGAACCCTTTAGAATTTTCTATATTTCTGCATAAATATGATCTAAAACATCATCAGATTTTCACACAAGTCCTAAAAGAAGATAAAGAGAACCCAGTTAAACAAATGAGACAGAAATATTATACTTGGTCATTTATTTATTGAGGAAAATGATCCAATATTACATATCTGTGAGTGGCAAAAGTATGTGAACCTCTAGGATTAGTGATTCATTTGAAGGTGAAATTAGAGTCAGGTGTATTCAATCAATGGGATGACAATCAGGTGTGAGTGGGCACCTAGTTTTATTTAAAGAACAGGGATCTATCAAAGTCTGATCTTCACAACACATGTTTGTGGAAGTGTATCATGGCATGAACAAAGGAGATTTCTGAGGACCTCAGAAAAAGGATTGTTGATGCTCATCAGGCTGGAAAAGGTTACAAAACCATCTCTAAAGAGTTTGGACTCCACCAATCCACAGTCAGACAGATTGTGTACATATGGAGGAAATTTAAGACCACTGTTACCCTCCCCAGGAGTGGTCGACCAACAAAGATCACTCCAAGAGCAAGGCGTGTAATAGTCGGCGAGGTCACAAAGGACCCCAGGGTAACTTCTAAGCAACTGAAGGCCTCTCTCACATTGGCTAATGTTAATGTTCATGAGTCCAACATCAGGAGAACACTGAACAACAATGGTGTGCATGGCAGGGTCGCAAGGAGAAAGCCACTGCTCTCCAAAAAGAACATTGCTGCTCATCTGCAGTTTGCTAAAGATCACGTGGACAAGCCAGAAGTCTATTGGAAAAATGTTTTGTGGACGGATGAGACCAAAATAGAACTTTTTGGTTTAAATGAGAAGCGTTATGTTTGGAGAAAGGAAAACACTGCATTCCAGCTTAAGAACCTTATCCCATCTGTGAAACATGGTGGTGGTAGTATCATGGTTTGGGCCTGTTTTGCTGCGTCTGGGCCAGGACGGCTTGCCATCATTGATGGAACAATGAATTCTGAATTATACCAGCGAATTCTGAAGGAAAATGTCAGGACATCTGTCCATGAACTGAATCTCAAGAGAAGGTGGGTCATGCAGCAAGACAACGACCCTAAGAACACAAGTTGTTCTACTAAAGAATGGTTAAAGAAGAATTAAGTTAATGTTTTGGAATGGCCAAGTAAAAGTCCTGACCTTAATCCAATCAAAATGTTGTGGAAGGACCTGAAGCGAGCAGTTCATGTGAGGAAACCCACCAACATCCAAGAGTTAAAGCTGTTCTGTACGGAGGAATGGGCTAAAATTCCTCCAAGCCGATGTGCAGGACTGATCAACAGTTACCGGAAACGTTTAGTTGCAGTTATTGCTGCACAAGGGGGTCACACCAGATACTGAAAGCAAAGGTTCACATACTTTTGCCACTCACAGATATGTAATATTGGATCATTTTCCTCAATAAATAAATGACCAAATATAATATTTTTGTCTCATTTGTTTAACTGGGTTCTCTTTATCTACTTTTAGGACGTGTGTGAAAATCTGATGATGTTTTAAGTCATATTTATGCAGAAATACAGAAAATTCTAACGGGTTCACAAACTTTCAAGCACCACTGTATATATATATAGTAAATTCTGCGGAATTTGGTCAAACAATTTGTTTTCATTTGTTCTTTGCCCAGATTTTGTTTTGTCCCTCAGTGGGGACAGTCGTCGTGCGTCAGACCTTGTCTGAGACCACCTGTACTTTATAAAACTGTTCCTACCCGACAGGGACAGTGAACAGAGTGTGTGTGTGTGTGTGTGTGTGTGTGTGTGTGTATCCTTCACTGCCTCAGTTATTACACCAGGGGACAAAGCAAGAAGCTGTGACGATAGAACTGTACCGAGGTCGTGACCGTGTTTGAGAAGACTTATGAGAAAAGTATTGCCAGTGCAATATAGCGATATTGAGTTTGTGATGTTCCTGACACAGTATATGCAGGAAGTGAAAAGCCACTTACATGGTTTGGAACCAGACCAAAGCCTTGCAAGGACACGTTTATTGAATAAATAACTGCAAAAGATCGCTTAAGGCATATGGCTCTCACACAATACTTTTTTTCTAATGAGCACACTGTACTCAATATATTTTAGATTAAGCAAACCTTATTTCCTTCCTTTCTCCCGAATAAAAGCACACTATGCTTTAGGGCATAATTTTGGGGGGAAGTGGGAGACCCAATATCCCAAACATGCTAATCAGACCCCTGATAACATTAGTGAAACAATGATCTTCCCCCCGATGTTCAAAAGAATGTTTAACTCTTCTACACGAGTGAGCAGGAGGAATTACCTGGACCCATGCACATATCGAACAAGCTCATACATTCACATACACACACGCCACATATATATATTTAGGCACACACATGCACACACACAAACACACACACACTCATGCACACTGATGCACTGACTCACACACAGACACACACATGCACAGAAAAACATTCTCACACACACCCACCCCCCCACACACACACACACACACACATGCACACGCACACATGCACTCTCACACACACACACACACACACACGCACACGTGCAAATGCACACACACACACACACACGCACTCTCACACACACACACACACACACAGGTGCAAATGCACACGCACACACTTAAACACACACACACACACAGACACACACGCGCGCACACACACACACGTACACACTCACGAACACACACACACACACACACACACACACACACAGTCACAGACACACACACTTACACACACACAGACACACGCATGTGTGCGCGCACACACACACACACACACACAAACACTTAGACATGCACAGACACACTCACACAGACACACACACACACACACAGGCTGCTCCGTGGACAGCAGGTGCAGTAATGAGATGCATGTATCCCCGCTCGCCCGCGGCCGGTCATCGATTGCTCAGATTAATTATGTGACAGCTGCCCGGACGCCTCAGCGCTGTTTACACGGACGCACAGGCTAATCCTGCTCCTGCAGAAAACCGCAAAAAATATCAGACAAACGACCGTGTCAAAGTATGTCAGGCGCTACGTCTGCCGAAACAGGGCTGGTCACCTTATCAGGACAGGAAACCGCGACAGGAAATCCCGCCTGTCAAAATGGCCGGGTCACACGTCCTGCGGAGGCGGCCCCTCTAATTCCAGTGAGCAGGTTTACACCTGAGGTGATTCTATCTCGACATGAAACTGTCCATCAAGGGGACTCTCTGGTGTTCTGGGACAATTTCAGCAATTTTAGCCTTTAAAACACGGCAGCACCTACTCAAAAGCAGCCCTTTCAAATCCATCAGTTAGAATCACTCGACGGTGTTTCTCTTGTAAAATTAACCCTAAGGGCCTGATTTACTCAGCCACTGATTGGTGCAAGGCAAGTACCCTGGCCAATCATGGGCAATGTTATTGGCTTTGCACGGGCAAAAAGATTTTGCATGTGCTAAAGGTCTTAGTAAATCAGGCCCTTAGAGCGCTAAATGCAGCTATTGTTGTTCAATGGCCTAAGATATCAAAATCAAAGCTGTTGAAAACCTATCATGTGGTGCCTTTTTTAAAAGAGCTCCCGCAGGGGAGGGTTAGGGGAGCTGCTCCCGCAGGGGAGCTCTTTTAAACAAGTGGCCACATGATAGGCTTTCAACAGCACAAGATAATTTAATTTATATATTTTAAAAAATTTATTTCAGTGCTCAAAGGGTTAATTCATGCGATATCAGTAATTTTAAACTGTTCGGTACAGGGCAGCTCTAGCCATTCATACGAATAAAATGAAGCTCTGTCTTGATGTGCTCCTTTTGAATTCGATTCATGGTCGAGCAATCAAACAGCGTTTGACAAAAATAGCTGCGGCCTTCAGTGAAACTACTGCCAGATTCCGCCACGGAAATGCTTCGCAGATTTTACATCAAACGCCCACAATTTGAAAGCAACCCACGATTTTCTATTTCAGCCTCTCCCGCTGAGCGAAGATACCGCCGAGATAAGATTCAACAGGTGAATGAGACGAGACACAGGCTGCAGGCCGCAACCCAGATCCCTCTGCTGTGGATAGATATGAACCAGATGGAGAATGCAAATATTTTACTGATTCAGAACATGGGGTCTGGCTTTTAGGAAATATTGCGTGTTGAAACAGGTGTGTGTGGTGGAATTGATGTACCCTTTGAAGAGTAAATTTGGACTTTGAGTGTCAGTGCTCTGGAACGAGGCTCTTAGTTGCTGTTAGTTGTGGCACCAGCACCAGCATGAAAAAGTTCAGTAAGAACACACCAGTCACTCATTTAAAGGCTCAAAACTGAGTAATTTGGCACAGATTTCAGCAAAATTAAAGGAGCTTGTCAATAAACTGAACGCATTCAAATTTGAACAGGCGTTCAAAAATGAACAAGTCTCCATTCGTGTTCAGCTAAAAAATGAACGGCAGAGTGTTCAAAAATGAACGAGCATGCGTTCATTTTGGGTTCAAAAATGAACAAGCATGCGTTCATTTTTGACCGAATGGCATCCAAAAACGAATGCAGCTACCCTCTCTCGCGTTACAAAATGAATCTGCTCTCCACTTCGCAAAATTTACATCAACATGCGTAACTATTTCCTTCTTACGAGAAAAAAATTCCCCATCTCCCATCCTGCAGAATTTAGAAGTATATTGTCAGGTACATGCTTATTAAAGCGACAGTTTTCACATCGACTAAAAAATCCTACCAAATCTCCAGTTTCGAGATTATATCTTTACCAATTGTCAATCCTCTGCTATACGCTTACACTATGAGTTCGATTTAACACATTCCACACTCAAGACCGGAGATAAATTGTGATTCACTGGTACCGGGGTACGCTCAGTCAGCCAAAAAATCAAATGTTGCTGTGTGAATACTTTACTGGAATGAACATCGCTTCCGTGTGGTGTCAGCATGCCACTTTTTCCTTCTTACATAAAAAAGCATTTTAGAATTCCAAATCATGATGTGATTGCTAGGCAATTTGTATGCGAAAGATTGTAAATAAATTTAGTTTACGCATTGTATCACATCATCTGCGTGACAGCCCAAGTTTAATTCTACTATTCTGTGAGTATAAGAACTATGATAACTTAGTCCCGCTCATATCAAATTGCAAAATCATCCATGATATTAATCCTTTCTTTTTAACCCTGTGAACGCGCAAGCCAAAAAAAAAAAAAAAAAGCCACACTTTACAGCCCACTACGTACACGATGAGTTCTGCAATGATATTCAGATTTTGTTCCATTGATTGTCGCAGATTTTGTAGGCTACCATTTGTCATATTATATATTGTTCTAATGTATTGTACAGTATTTTTTTCAGATTGAAGTCACAACACATGAAACCGCCGCTCTGTGGGAGCTGCCGACGACAAGTCCAGATCTAGACAAGCAGATGAGCAGAGTAAAACCTCTGCATGTGCACAGTATTATAAAATCAGCATGTCTGAATGTTAATAAATATTTATTCCCCCCCCTTCCCCCTTTATGAATATAACCCTTATTATAAGGGTGTTATCAGTTCAATTAATGAATAAGCTTGATTGCAAGACAAACGACTAAGTAGCCTAATCTTGTGATACCATGGGGATTAGCCGGTTCAGGGATAGGAGATCACGGAGTGAGACCTGAATTCATGCGACACGGTGGAACACCAGTGACAAGACTTTTGGATGATGTGCAGGGTTAATACTTAATTTGTTCAGTCGACTAAGTTTAATATGTTTTTGTTTAGATAACCGGAATATGTTTTTGTTCAGAGAACAGGAGTAGGTCGCATATAATCCCATTCCTGAAGCTTCACCTAAATTGGCAAATGATCTTTAGCAGGCAGATTATACCCAGTATATGAAAAAAAAAGAAAACCTAACAATGACAATGAGAACTATTTCACTTTAAGGATCTTAGAATTTAAAATAGGCCTGTACAAGCGTTTATATAAACCGTCATCTATATTCAGTCGTCGTTCACAAAAGAATATCCGCGCCCATAATCTAAAAGCTCACTTAACACACGTTAGCCCCAAATCGCAGAAATCAGCATAGTCTATACAAAAGATAAGATAGTTTCTTATAAAACAGAAGGAGTCAGCGGTGCCGGGAAGACCTGGGGTGTGGAGCTCTTCTCTATACCCGTGCCAGATTCATTCTTCCCATCAGTGCACAGTCACTGAAAAAAAGCAGCAAATGTTAGATGAGCGAGTTTACAATCATATGTAAACTTTCCATGATTGTTGTTCAGCGTAGATAATATTTTGACATTTCATTAAACAGATGTCGGGACAATGGCGAAGGGTTGCTGATGGACTAGTTAATACACCCAAGTTGTTACAGTAAGAACTTGCCCCAAAACCTGTAACAACTTGGACAAGATCAAATTACCTCACTGAATGACTTTCTACCTTTTTTTTATTTCAGAAAGATGCCTCGAAATCACAAACAAATAACGAACCGTGGCAATGCCATTGGAGAATGACTCAAGAGGTTCCTTACTGTGGCTTCGTGGGATAATAGTAGTAAGACATTCCCCTTAACTTGCCTACTTAAGTGGGAAACACGTCTCACTTAATAAGCAAATTCTTAGTGTAACAAAATGCCCCACAACCTGTAGCAAACTACCCCTCCTGTAACAAACTACCCCATATATGGGGTAGTTTGTTACAGGTGACGGGGGTCTGTTTTTTCCTCACCAGCATCATGCATGCGCAGAATATAGGGGTTGCTGCAGATCAGTCATGTAGTCTAATAAACTTTCTATCTGTACAGTGCATATTGGTAACAAAAACCTGATAATGTCAATTCTACAGCCGTTATAAGAAAAAGTGTAACAACTGGATCCGGTCTCCCCTATAGCTGATTATTTTCAGTCATAATGGCAAATTTATTATTCTCGACACCCTTAAAATCTTGCCATAAATCTTTTTCGCTGGGTGATATTTTTTATCACATTATGTAACTTTAGCTGACGTGGAAAAAATCAGATAGGCATACAGAAAAACACAACCGCGAGACCACGAAGACGACAGTGGGCAAAGGGTAACATACATGTACATTTCGCGTAGTCCAAATTCTGGTACCACGTCGCCAGTCAAATGTAGGCCTACATTTCAGAAAAAGAAATGAGTGACGACAATATTTTATATAACTGATGCATAAAACAGAGAGAAGACTCCAGCTGTAACATCGATAATTTCTATCTCTAAAATCTATCTATAGTAAATGACGGAAAACGGGGAGATGGCGTTAACCGCATAAACTGTCACATACATCGACAAAATCTGCAATAAAAAACTCAGAACAGTTGACTACAAACAGAAATTCTTTGATTGCGAAAATTTTATAATGAACGGAGTTAAGTTTTATATGAATGGCGTTCAGTTTTAATGAACGCATCAGGCCTTGGGCAGGCATCGGGACATGAAAGCATCAGAAAATGAACAGAAGGGTGTTCATTATCGAACACAGTGACCAGGTTTGCAGCCTCGGACGCATCCAAAAATGAACAGGCGTCCGTTCAAAAATGGACACGTTCACTGTTCAGAATATTAACAAGCTCCCTAAGTTAGAACAATATCCCCCACCCCCCCATTTCATTTTCAGCTTTAAGTGAAATCGCAGACTAATTTTGAACAGAATATCCTGTAAAAACTGTACTTATAAACTGAATCTGTCAGTTGTTTGGCATTTCACTTTCAATTTCAGTTTGATGGTGTCATTCTATCAATCAGTGCCTGGGTCTAATGACATGCCCTTAGGGTAATCAAGCTGGCTCAGTCATCAATGGAAAATTATACCATTTAAATTCACATGATTTAAGGTTACAAAATACTTCAATCTGTCTTGTTGACGATCTTCCATTTTGGAAGACCAAACAAAAATCATATTTTATTTTTTTAATTTCATGTCATCTTATCATGTACACTACAGGCCAAAAGTTTGGAAGCAAGATCAAATTTGTACAAAAAGATCATAGTTTCATTGGCATACTTTGCAACAAAATAAACATGATTATTATATAAAGAGTCACTTATCAGAATACATTTTTGCTCAAATTATCAGGCCAATATTACTAGGCCCATGGTCCTAGTGCCCGCCGGATTGCCGTTGGCATCCGGTGGGCTGTAAACCATGACATGAAGTGAATAAATGCAAACTGTGATTTGTTTTTTACTTTTTCACTGAAGTTGTGACTCTTGCAAATCTTCTCAACCCAAAAACTAAGCCCTTCCTTTCTTTTGTTAACATTTATTCAGCAATGGTCTGGTAACATCAATGAATGCAGTACCTAAAGGTAAATAGAGGAAAATAGTGCATATCAATGAAAGAAAAGTCTAATCATGCAGTAAATACATCTCAAGATCCATAGATTTCAGACTGGTCTTTAAGAAAGGCATTGTGAACAGAAACTTGAATTGCTTCCAAATGTTTGACCTGTATTGGCCTTGCTTCCAAACTTCTGGCCTGTAGTGTACTTGTCTGTCAACCCTTAACATCAGGATAATCTGACATAAAAATGCCATTTGACCTCCTGATGATCAGGATGACCAAGAGGATAAAGGGTAAAGAATATTTCATCAGCGACCCCAATGTGTCTTATTTTAGTGAAACTTCTGTGTAGCACTGACATTTATCCCAAGGTCATCTGCTTGTCCTAAATGTACTTGCCACATGCAGGAAACACAGAAAAATTAATCGCACAGGATAGGTCACAGGACAGCCCTCACTGACTTTGCCATAAGCTTACTCAATTAAACAACTTTTAATCTGGGCCTCCTATCTAAATAAATGCCCAACAAATTAATACTCCTGTAAATAAAAGGACTGAGAACCCTGGGCTGTGTTTATATGAGCACAGAGGTACTTAAGTACATTGTTGCTGTTGTTGCACTTTGTGCTTTATTTGGATTTTACACCCGACTGAACATTTTAAATAGCTTCCCAGCCCAGGAGCTGAGTTTTAAAATTCCCAAGATGCGTTCTGCACCTCCTCTGCGTGTTGCAGTAATCACAGCTTTTATTAGTCTCTGATAAACCCCTGTGTCAAACAACACAAAGCGCTAAATGAAGCAAAACCCCCGACGAGCTTTACAGAGTTTACTTTTTTGATTCTACAACTTCCAAACCACACTGGAGTTTCATAATAAAAATTCCTGAATGTGAAAACTTTGTCTTTTTCTGCTGATCTTCAGATTATAACGTTGAACACTTATTATTTCATAATCATAATAGTATTTCAGTCAGTGATGACATGATGAAAATGTGTGTGTGTGTGTGTGTGTGTGTGTGTGGAGCCTCGGAATAAGCCTGTAGTCCCTGTGCTGTGCTCATGCTGTGTGTTCAGCTCACAGGAATGTGCTAAGTTGTAAATTTTGACTCAAATATCAAAAACTCATTACAACTTTGATACCGACAGATTTCTGATTTGGAACCCAGTATTATATGCTCTTTCAAATTTGGGTTTGATTATCAACAGTTATTGGTAAGTTGGGCCTGAATATTGAAACATGTTTCAAATTTGTCACCCAGTTGTTAAACAAATGAGATATATTTCAAATTAGAGCCCTGAATTTAACTGCCGTTTCTAATTTTAGCCCCAGCACTGAAAAGCATTTTGATTTTGTATCCTGAGAATACATATTTCTAATTTGGCTTTCAGTGTTAAAAAGGCAAGCAAATGGCGGTGTGGAGTATAGGTGATGGACATGATGTTGTCTGCAGTTATTCTGCACAGCCTGACCAGTTTATTACCACAAATGGTGGCGCTAACACAATTAACATGCTCCTTTCACTGTGACCTTCGCACAGGATTCATCACACGTTCCTCAATTACAGCTCCTTTAAAGAGAGATTAAATGATGGTTTTCATTAGCGGAGAGAGTAATGGCATAATTCAGGACGTAAGATGGAGGAAGAGGGACTGTAATTGACGAGCCGGCGGGGAGGGAGACAGGAGCCGGCTCTTATTAAATATGCAGGGATGTTGTTCTGAAATGAGAATTCAGGAATGAGATTAAGGAACCACAGGTTTGTTTTTAGCTCTTTATGATTTAATGGACAGTGACTGAAATCTAGTGTCACTCTAGTGTGGTTTGATCCATCATGTCTGATGATCGCTGGAATCTTAGGCAAAAAGATCTCACTTGTATTGTCTTCATGTTATTAACACAGTCACCTGCATGGATTAATGTCGGATTGAGCATCAGCATTTCGGGAACATACAAAACATAGCAGGTATTGTGTTATTCACCATTAATCACCTCAGTAAAAGTGCCTGTCTCCGCCATTTCAACCCACAGGGAATTCGATTTTCCCATCATGGTCTGAAAACTCCTCCTTGTTATTGGTTCGCTCCTGTACGCCATGAGTTTATGACGCATTCAGTCTCGTTCTTCCACATTTGTTCCATTTCCTGTTCCCTTCCCTGCATAACTGATTCTGCACAATATCAGACTCTGATATTGAATCAAGTTTAGAACAAAACAGGAAGAATTTGTCCCATTTTGCTCTTAACTTATGGCTACCCTGTTGTTTCACACCTAGGACTTTTCCCATGTATATGAAAGATAAAAAAGCTTGTTTGCAAAAGTATCAAATTCAAATAGAACTTAAATTTTACATTGTGTAATACTAATAATAATAATAATAATAATAAAATTGTTAACGCTGATATTAATTCAGAGCTTTCAGGAGAATACCCATGCAGTCTCCTCTAATCACCCTAGTATGATTCATTTAAATATTAATGATTTTTTTAAAATAATTTTTTTTTATATCTAAGCAGTTTTATGGTTGCGGACCATTTAAAGGGGAAACCTCAGTGGAATTGGCCTTAATTTTATCCGCATGTACGCTGTACGATCTCACATGTGGAATGAAGTAACTAGGTTAATGTTTCAGATGGGAATGCCTGCGTGACATTGCTGAGAGGAGAGGCCAGAGTCTATTTCTGTACGGCGATGCCTGACAGGACCGTTCATCCTGAGGCCTGTAGAGCACAATGAGCAACCAGTGAAGCACCGAACACATGTTCAGTACCGTCCAGGAGAACTGAGGTGTGACTTTAACCAAACTCTCCTCTTGGCCCATTTTCATCCATGAAGTATCAAAGAAAAATGGAGAGAGACAGGGAGAGTTAGTGAGAGAGAGAGAGAGAGAGATTCTGTGTTATTATTGTATTTTGTATTATGATCAGAATTATTCTGTATATATTGGCCGCGTTTCCCAGTTAAGAGCGTTCTTAAGGAGTTAAGAAGGCTCCAAAGAAGAGTTCAGCTAAGAGGTAGCCATCTTCGGCTAAGAAGGAATCTGGGAAACGCGTTTGCTTCTTATTGGAGCCTTAAGAAGGTTCTAAAGAAGCTCTTAGCGCTAAGATCTTCTTAAATGAATCTGGGAAACGTGGCCATTATGTGTTATTGTTTTGTTATTGCTTTGGCAATACTTAAGTGAACAAATTTGTCATGCCAATAAAGCATTTTGAATTAGAAATAAAAATTGAGAGAAAGGAAGATATTCAAAATAATTTATTTATTTATTTAGTTGTTGTTGCTGTTATTATTTATAATTATTAATAAACATAATTATGAATATTAATATTTAATTTTTATCGGAAACTAATTGTCGCAGTTAGAAGTATTAATAATCATTAATTTCATATGTATAGTGTTGTGGTCACGTATGTTACATGTTCGGTGTTTGCTTTGGCAATACTTACAATATGCGTGTCATGCCAATACTGCAACATTAATTGAACTGAACTGAGAGAGAGAGAGAGAATTAACTCACAGTGCCTGCACACATTTACAAACACTAGCATCAACTAAAACTGTGAATTTGTCACAGAGGTGTTCGTTCAACACATTCTCATTCCGACTCGTCATATCGAGACGCTACTTGACCAAGCATTGATATACAATGCAAACGGAGGCTTTCTACATTCAGTAATACTTTACAATAAGGGTACATTAATTAACATTTGCTAATGCAGAAAGAAGCATTAACTATCCATCAATTAACAGTAAACTAATGGGTCTACTACTCATTTACTAATGGTATTCATGTTAACTAAGCTATTAATTTATAAATTATTGAATAGTTTGATACAAACCCCAATTCCAGTGAAGTTGGGAGGTTGTGTAAAACATGAATATAAACAGAATGCAATGAATGCAAATCTCATAAACCCACATTTTATTCGTAATAAAACATCGACAACATATCTGATGTTGAAAGTGAGACATTTTACAATTTCATTAAAAATTTTGGCTCAGTTTGAATTTGATGGCAGCAACGCATCTCAAATTGGGACAGGGGCATGTTCACCATTGTGCAGCATCCCCTTTTCTTTTAAAAACAGTCTGTAAATGTCTGGGAAGTGAGGTGACCAAATGCTGGAGTTTTGGAAGAGGGATGTTGTCCCACTCTTGTCTGATTTAGGATTCTAGCTGCTCAACAGTCCTGGGTCTTCTAAGCCAGATTTTTCATTTTGTGATGCGCCACGTTTTCACTGGTGAAAGGTCTGGACTGCTGGCAGACCATTTCAGCACCCGGAGTCTTCTACAGCGAAGCCATGCTGCTGTGATGGATGCAGTATGTCTTGCTGAGACATGCAAGGCGTACCCTGAACGAGATGTCATTGTAAAATCTCTATATACTTTTCAGCGTGGATAATGCCTATCCAGATGTGTGAGCTGCCCATGCCATAGGCATGAATGCAACCCCATACCATCAGAGATGCAGGCTTTTGAACTTTGCGCTGACAAAAAGCTGGATGGTCCCTCTCCTCTTTAGTCCTCACGCCATGGCGCCTGTGGTTTCCAAAAAGAATTTCAAATTTTGATTAATCTAACCACAGAACAGTTTTCGATTTTGCCTCAGTCCATTTTAAATGAGCTTTGGCCCAGAGAAGATGGCAGAATTTCTGGATCTTGTTCACAAATGGTTTCTTCTTTGCATGATACAGCTTTAACTTGCATTAGTGGATTGTACGGCAAACTGTGTTCACAGACAATGATTTCCGGAAGTGTTCCTGAGCCTATGCAGTGAATTCCAGTGCAGAATCCTGCCTGTTTTTAATGCAGTGTCGCCTGAGGGCCCGAAGATCACAAGCATCCAATATTGACCTTCGGCCTTATCCCGTGCGCACCGAGATTTCTCCAGATCCTCTGAATCTTTTGATAATATTATGTACTGTAGATGGTGGGATATTCAAAATCTTCATAATTTTAGATTGTGAAACATTTTTCTGAAAATGTTTCACAATTTTTAGACTCAGTTTTTCGCAGATTGGTGAGCCTCTGCCCATCTTTACTTCTGAGAGACTCTGCCTCTCTAAAATGCTCTTTTGATACCCAGTCATGTTACTGACCTGTTGCCAATTAACCTAATTAGTTGTAAAATGCTCCTCCAGCTGTTTTTTATGAGTATCTTACTTTTCCAGCCTTATGTTGCCCCTGTCCCAACTTTTTTGAAATGTGTTGCTGCCGTCCAATTCAAAATGAGCTAATATTTTTCTTGAATTGGTAAAATGTCTCACTTTCAACATCAGATATGTTGTCTATGTTCTATTGTGAATAAAATGTGGGCTTAGGAGATTTGCAAATCATTGCATTCGGTTTTTATTCACGTTTTACACAATGTCCCAACTTCATTGGAATTGGGGTTTGTAGATTGAGATGTTACTTCAGGGATACTGAAGGGATGTTTTCAACTTCATATTAAGGATGTCAAAGAGCATTAATGAATGGTAAGTTAAGGTTACCTAATGCCTATTAAGCTCTCTGATGCATTACTGAACTGTTAATTAATTGGTAGTTAATTCTTATTACTGCATTAACTTATGAACCCTTATTGTAAAGTGTTACCCTACATCCTTATTTGAAGTTTAGGGTTAGGGTTCGGGGTGAGGGGTTAGGAGATAGGGGATAGGGTTTGTTTTAAACTGGCCTCAAATAAAGGCGCAAAAGGCTCCTTTATATTGTATATGGAGGCTTGGTCAGGTAGCATCAGAATATGACGTGTCGGGCTGAAACTGGGCTTATTCGCTGAGATTGAAATTGGGTCAGATGAGTGTGTGAGGTTTGTCCCAGAATGAGTCAGTGGTTCACTGGGCATTTGGTGTCTTGGAGAGATTCTTTGAGTGAATTAAATCAAGAACTATTTCTATTTCGGGGTCCCTGTAGAAAAGGTTTAAGAGCCAGTGAACAGTATGAGGGAACCCTGTGGTTGGATCTCTGATCTCATCAGATGATTAATTGTCCTCTTTTTAATGTTACAGAGGATGTAGCTCAACAAAACCACACTGTTTATCAGGCACACATTTTTGTCCCCATTCCCTGAAACAAATTGCAGACAGCATTTCTCACTACAAGTTTTCCAAATCAGTGCATGTTTCTGAGTTTGAATCAGAATTCTTCAACACAGAAGAGACACAAATTTGAAAAAGGTTTTGGGCTTGCAGCCGGTCCAGAGAAATCCAGCGAGGCTTGCTAAGTTTAATCATGAACAACGCGAGGAACAGGCATGCAATGCATCATTCAGGTGGTCAGATTACAAAGCAGTGAGGTAATTATGCTATTCCTGCCAAAATGACTGCATTCCAGCTCAAATTAATGCACTGTGAGAAAAGAGTATATTTTGCTTCATTTACTGCTGTATTGTACAAATGAAGTTAATACAGCAATAAGGATAGCGAAAGGATATGTTTTGCCAAGAATGTCACGCAAGAACTGTTTTCTTTCACAACAAAGGAGAGAAGTACTGGGGATCATTTTGGACAGTCAAACATCAGGGGAGATCGCTTTAGCCCCTGAGAAATGTGAAGTGATTGTGTAGCCGATACAATGTCGAGGAATGGTCAGGTGACCAGCTGGATTACCATTTTTACAGAGCACTGCATCATTAAAAATCTCCGATAAAAAACCAGAACCTTCCACAGCAGGGCTGCCCAACCCTGTTCCTGGAGATCTACCATCCTGTACGTTTACACTCACACCCTAACAAAGCACACCTCACTCAACAGCTAGAGCAGGGCTGCCCAACCCTGTTCCTGGACATCTACCATCCTGTATGTTTACACTCCAACCCTAACAAAGCACATCTCATTCAACAGCTAGAGCAGGGCTGCCCAACCCTGTTCCTGGACATCTACCGTCCTGTATGTTTACACTCCAACCCTAACAAAGCACACCTCATTCAACAGCTAGAGCAGGGCTGCCCAACCCTGTTCCTGGAGATCTACCATCCTGTACATTTACACTCCAACCCTAACAAAGCACACCTCATTCAACAGCTAGAGCAGGGCTGCCCAACCCTGTTCCTGGAGATCTACCATCCTGTATGTTTACACTCCAACCCTAACAAAGCTCACCTCATTCAACAGCTAGAGCAGGGCTGCCCAACCCTGTTCCTGGAGATCTACCATCCTGTACATTTACACTCCAACCCTAACAAAGCACACCTCATTCAACAGCTAGAGCAGGGCTGCCCAACCCTGTTCCTGGAGATCTACCATCCTGTACATTTACACTCCAACCCTAACAAAGCACACCTCATTCAACAGCTAGAGCAGGGCTGCCCAACCCTGTTCCTGGAGATCTACCATCCTGTATGTTTACACTCCAACCCTAACAAAGCTCACCTCATTCAACCCAGCTAGAGCAGGGCTGCCCAACCCTGTTCCTGGAGAGGGCTACAACCCTGTTCCTGTATGTTTACACTCCAACCCTAACAAAGCACACCTCATTCAACAGCTAGAGCAGGGCTGCCCAACCCTGTTCCTGGAGATCTACCGTCCTGTAGGTTTACACTCCAACCCTAACAAAGCACATCTCAATTAACAGCTAGAGCAGGGCTGCTCAACCCTGTTCCTGGAGATCTACCATCCTGTACGTTTACACTCCAACCCTAACAAAGCTCACCTCATTCAACAGCTAGAGCAGGGCTGCCCAACCCTGTTCCTGGAGATCTACCATCCTGTAGGTTTTCCAACCCTAACAAAGCACACCCATTCAAACAAAGGGCTGCCCACCCTGTTCCACCATCCTGTACGTTTCATCATTCAACAGCTAGAGCAGGGCTGCCCAGGGCTGCCCAACCCTGTTCCTGGAGATCTACCATCCTGCACATCTCATTCAACAGCTTTACCCTGTTCCTGGAGATCTACCATCCTGAGTTTACACTCCAACCCTAACAAAGCTCACCTCAATCCACCCTGTTCCTGGAGATCTACCATCCTGTACGTTTACACTCCAACCCTAACAAAGCACATCTCATTCAACAGCTAGAGCAGGGCTGCCCAACCCTGTTCCTGGAGATCTACCATCCTGTACGTTTACACTCCAACCCTAACAAAGCACACCTCATTCAACAGCTAGAGCAGGGCTGCCCAACCCTGTTCCTGGAGATTCAATGTTTACACTCCAACCCTAACAAAGCTCACCTCATTACAGGGCTGCCCAACCCCCTGGAGAACCAAATGTTTCACTCCACCCCTAACAAAGCACACCTCATTCAACAGCTAGAGCAGGGCTGCCCAACCCTGTTCCTGGAGATCTACCATCCTGTACGTTTACACTCCAACCCTAACAAAGCACACCTCATTCAACAGCTAGAGCAGGGCTGCCCAACCCTGTTCCTGGAGATACCATCCACATTTCCTCCAACCTAACAAAGCACATCTTTTGCCCAACCCCCTGGAGACTACCAAAGCACTCCAACCCTAACATTCAATTCAGCTAGAGCAGGGCTGCCCAACCCTGTTCCTGGAGATATACCATCCTGTACGTTTACACTCCAACCCTAACAAAGCTCACCTCATTCAACAGCTAGAGCAGGGCTGCCCAACCCTGTTCCTGGAGATCTACCGTCCTGTAGGTTTACACTCCAACCCTAACAAAGCACATCTCAATTAACAGCTAGAGCAGGGCTGCCCAACCCTGTTCCTGGAGATCTACCATCCTGTAGGTTTCACTCCAACCCTAACAAAGCTCACCTCATTCAACAGCTAGAGCAGGGCTGCCCAACCCTGTTCCTGGAGATCTACCATCCTGTAGGTTTTCACTCCAACCCTAACAAAGCACACCTCATTCAACAGCTAGAACAGGGCTGCCCAACTCTGTTCCTGGAGATCTACCATCCTGTAGGTTTTCACTCCAACCCTAACAAAGCACACCTCATTCAACAGCTAGAGCAGGGCTGCCCAACCCTGTTCCTGGAGATCTACCACCCTGTACATTTACAATCCAACCCTGACAAAGCTCACCTCATTCAACAGCTGGAGATCTTGAGGACCTGCTCATCAGTAGGATGGCATGAAATCCAATAGGTTGGTTAATCTACAGGGACATGGTTGGACAACCCCTCCCTACATCCCAAAGCCGTCATGGTTCCTCTGAGGCCATGGAGTTTTCATCCAGCCCAGTAAAAAATGGCACCTCCTGCTGGGCGAGCGAGTCCGCCTTCGGCAGAAACACACTTCACCCCCAGCGCCTCCCCATACATATGGGAGCACAACTCCCACGCTGGACTGAAATTAGCACAACCGTGGGTGGCCTGAGAGTGATTAGCAGCAAATTCCAGAGTTTCTGTTGTGTTTATAATTCTCATAAACTCTCTCCATGCCACTTAGCGAACGCCTTAGCCACAATTGCTAACGGGGTCCAGATTGGGGGGTGAATTTCATGAGTTAATGTTTAATCATCTGAAGGCAGCATATGGTTGTGACTTTATAAAATAAAAGGATGACAGTCCACTAAAGCTGTACCCAAATAAAATGCTTTAGCTCCACTGCTTCGTCACTGAGGTGGTATGCGAGGCCAGTGTTACGGGTGACTTCTTTAGTGTCCAGTGTAATCAGCACAGTGTAGCCCTCACTTCAAAACAAAATACTCTGTTCTTTATTTCACCGTAATGAAATTCATATGGCCCAACAAACAGCTACAAGAAGCTGTCGAAGACATGGGAAAATATTTCTTTAATGACACAGTCAACATGTCGGCCTCAGGCAAACGCAGAGATTGAATACACACGCTCTCTCTCTCTCCCTTTCTCTCTCTTTTTCTCTCTATTTTTCTTGCTCTCCCTTTCTGTATTCTCTCCCTCTTTTTTTTTTTCAATGTCAGTTTGCTTTATTGGCATGAAAATCAATACATCTCTCTTACCAAAGCCCTGCTCTCTCTCTCTCTCTCTCTCTCTCTCTCTCTCTCTCTCTCCTGTCTCACTTCTCTGATGAACTGTCAGTCTCATTGATGAGCCTCTCACTCCTGATGCTGTAGCCAGGTGCCTGACTGCACCAGCTGGCTCATCGGTCTCCATGGCACCCAGCCCTGCCCCCCCCTTTTTCTGGGTCATTTACATGAGCTCAGGTGCAGAAACCCCCCTTTTTTTTTTTTTTTTTTTTTTACTTTAAGCAGCAATGGTAACTTCACCCGTATGTCTGGCTAACAGTCAGAATCAATCAATTTTTTTATTTCTGGTTCTTTCATGAAAGATATTACTGCCACATTGGTTGGCTCCAGCAATAAAATTTCCCATTTAAATCGATTGCAACTTTCGCAGAAAAACACAAAGACGTGAATTTCCAAATTCATAATTTCGTGATAAGGATTTTTGAGTTTAATGTCTCCCCACGTGTCAGTTTGTTACGCTATCAGCCTATTTGGACAGTAAAGAAATACATTGTGGACAAATCAGGAGTAGGTTATGCCATTGCATCGGGCATGCTCAGTGGACAACTGCTGAGAGTCTTTTTCTAAATTTAACAGTGTGGTGGCGCCTGTAAAAGTAGGTTATTGTGGTTGTAGCCGCAGTTCTGAGTCAGCGTAGCCCTGGAAGGCATCGTCATGTGACACAGCTGGAGACGACGTGACGGAGCCCTGAGGGGCGGGGTCAACAAAATAGAGCTGCTGTCCCGAGCAGCGAGGAGTTTTTCACTGAGCCGGGGGAAAGAGACGGACTGATGACACTCAGACTGGGCCCATAACACCCTTCAGACTGGGCCCATAACTTTCTACAGTCTCTACTGCCAGCACACGCACTCAGCATTGGGTTTGGCAACAAAACATCCCTGCCTACTCTCTCCCTGAGGACCAGAGTCACATGACAATCAGACCTGGGCCAATGACATGATTGCTTTGGATTCAAATACTTCTCTGTGCTCAACTGATCTTGCCTGGTGTAACTGAGCCAATCATGAAGGTTGGCAGGCAAAGTTGGTATATTTTGAGAGCTTTTCATTGGTTCCAGTGCACCAGACAAGCTCAGTAAAGTGTAGAGCAGGGGTCACCAACTCTGTTCCTGGAGGGCTACCATCCTTTAGGTCTCTGCTCTACCCCCTATTCAGCACACCTGATTCAACTAATTAGCTACTTAACAAAATCACGAGCTGGGCAATTAAGTAGCTAATTAGTTGAATCAGGTGCGCTGAATAGGAGGTAGGGCAGAAACCTACAGGATGGTAGCCCTCCAGGAACAGGGTTGGTGACCCCTGCTGTAAAACAACATCTGAATCAAAAAAATGTAAATCACTGGCCCAGTTTTGATGGCAGTTTAAAGAAAAATGAAGTTATACCATTCTGTTTTTTTTACAAGGCAGAATTAAAAGATTGAGCCATAAGCCTGCTCCGACAACACCGACAGAGAGGGTTTCTCTGGCGAACATAAACATAACCTTTGTGAAATATACCCTCACAGCCCACAGCCTGACATATGTTTGAAGGCAGCCTGAGAGTATCTGAACCACAGTGTCGACCAAAGGCTTGTTTACTGCTGTCAGGCCATCGATGGCATGAGCTGGCTGAAGCTCTTCCATCTCTGAGTGACTCCAGGCAGCTCTGGTGTTAACAGATGGCTCTTCCTGATAAGGCCCAATCTCAAGCGCTTCATCACGGCCACAATCGAGCCCCGAGCAGCGCAAGCGGATTGCGAACACGGAGCACGGATTAAGGCTGGCTCAGACTTCAACTCTAACCCTGACACAGCAACAGGGAGAGAACAGGCTGCGTTATAAAGAGAGAGAGAGAGAGGTTTCCACACTGACTGCTTCATGAATACGGTGGCACGGTGATGGGTAATACTGTTACCTCATAAGAGGGTTGCGGGTTTGAATCTGCCCTGTGGCTGCTCATTGGGGAGTCTGCATGTTCTCCCGACGTTTGTGTAGGTTTCCTGTGACTACTCCAGTTTCCTCCCACAGTCCAAAGACAAACATATCTGGAAAATTCGAGGGTGCATTTCCCAGTGAGTGGGTGTATATGGTGTGTAACTCCTGGGATGGACCGAGGAACTGCTCAGGCTGTTTGCTCTCACCCATTGGATGCTAGGGTAAGCTCCATGACCCTCACCCGCAACAAGGCCTCTGAGAGGCTCCCACTCTGCTGTGGTGTAACAACTGTGGCACAAGGGGCCACACACAAGGAACCGGTGATGGATTAATGAGTGCCCAAGGCTTATCAAGGGCAGCTTTCCCGTCTGGTCCAAATCAACAAGAGGGCTATATATGTGTGTGTGTGTGTGTGTGTGTGTGTGTGTACGTGTGTAAATACCTAGATATTACAAACTGACAGTCTCAAAGTTTTTCAAATCCTGACTGCAAAAAATCCACACCCCAGCAGACTGGGCTTGAACTTACTGCACAGTCCTTGGCATGGTGTGAGCACCAGTCTGCATCATCCATTCTTCCATAATTCCACAGGTGCACATTTTCAATGTGAAAGATTCAAATCATCCATTCTGATTCCATCCTGTGAAGGGGGAGATTCAGAGCTTACAGGTGCAGGTGGGGGAGATTGCAGGTGCATGTGAAGGTGGGGGAGATTCAGAGCTTGACAGGTGCATGATTGAAGGTGAAGGGGGAGATTCAGAGCTTACAGGTGCATGTGAAGGTGGGGGGGAGATTCAGAAGGTGGGAGTGATTCAGGCTTACAGGTGCATGTGAAGGTGGGAGTGATTCAGAGCTTACAGGTGCATGCATGTGAAGGTACAGGTGCATGGAAGGTGATTCAGAGCTTACAGGTGCATGTGAAGGTGGGGTGATTCAGAGCTTACAGGTGCATGTGAAGGTGGGGAGATTCAGAGCTTACAGGTGCATGTGAAGGTGGGAGTGATTCAGAGCTTACAGGTGCATGTGAAGGTGGGAGTGATTCAGAGCTTACAGGTGCATGTGAAGGTGGGGGTGATTCAGAGCTTACAGGTGCATGTGAAGGTGGGGGAGATTCAGAGCTTACAGGTGCATGTGAAGGTGGGAGTGATTCAGAGCTTACAGGTGCATGTGAAGGTGGGAGTGATTCAGAGCTTACAGGTGCATGTGAAGGTGGGAGTGATTCAGAGCTTACAGGTGCATGTGAAGGTGGGAGTGATTCAGAGCTTACAGGTGCATGTGAAGGTGGGGGAGATTCAGAGCTTACAGGTGCATGTGAAGGTGGGAGTGATTCAGAGGTGCATGTGAAGGTGGGGAGATTCAGGTGCATGTGAAGGTGGGGTGATTCAGAGCATGTGAAGGTTGACAGGTGCATGTGAAGGTGGGGGTGATTCAGAGCTTACAGGTGCATGTGAAGGTGGGAGTGATTCAGAGCTTACAGGTGCATGTGAAGGTGGGAGTGATTCAGAGCTTACAGGTGCATGTGAAGGTGGGAGTGATTCAGAGCTTACAGGTGCATGTGAAGGTGGGAGTGATTCAGAGCTTACAGGTGCATGTGAAGGTGGGAGATTCAGAGCTTACAGGTGCATTGAAGGTGGGAGTGATTCAGAGCTTACAGGTGCATGTGAAGGTGGGAGTGATTCAGAGCTTACAGGTGCATGTGAAGGTGGGGAGTGATTCAGAGCTTACAGGTGCATGTGAAGGTGGGAGAGATTCAGAGCTTACAGGTGCATGTGAAGGTGGGAGTGATTCAGAGCTTACAGGTGCATGTGAAGGTGGGGGAGATTCAGAGCTTACAGGTGCATGTGAAGGTGGGGGAGATTCAGAGCTTACAGGTGCATGTGAAGGTGGGAGTGATTCAGAGCTTACAGGTGCATGTGAAGGTGGGGGAGATTCAGAGCTTACAGGTGCATGTGAAGGTGGGAGTGATTCAGAGCTTACAGGTGCATGTGAAGGTGGGAGTGATTCAGAGCTTACAGGTGCATGTGAAGGTGCATGGAGGTGGGATGTTACTCAGCAGCAGGTAAGAGTGATGCAGCAGCAGAGAGGGCTGCAGTGCAGCAGCAGGCAGAGGTATGTTTTAGCAGATGAAAACATTTTCAACAGCTTGCTTTTAGCTATGTTTCCATTAATACGGCTGAAGTTCAGCTGCGACCGGCAGCGGGGCAGACACGCTGCGTCGCATGCGTCCTCAGTGTTTCCATATAAATGGCTGAACTACGCTATTCATCCGTTTTCGTAGTCATGGCAGGACCCAACACAGCACTGCTTAAACAGCACCTCATGGTGGACAAAGAGCTCATCATAATAATTAAAAGCTACATTTTAATACAGAAAAAGAAACGAACTAAAAAAAAGCACCGTTAAAGATGATAAAAAGATAAAGATGGCTGGAATTATGTTCTGTTGAATAATAAAGTCTGATGTTCTGAAGATTCTGCTTCATCCTCTGAATTGCAAGAATTAGATGAAATTATGTTGAAACTCCGTACAAATGTCGCATGAAAACTACTACTCTGTTTTCATCTTGAACCAAACTTAAGCGTGTGATACACAGGAACACTTCTGATATTCAGAAATCACAAAGGTATCGCGGCATTATAAAGCTCAGATCATAACTTAAAGCGGTTTGCTTTTGATTCACTGAGACTGGTAGATACATGTATAATGCTCAGAACAGGGCAATAAATACATATTGCTTCAAATGTACTCATTTGTTAACAAAATAAAGTGGGGAAACTCCTTTGAAGTATAGGGAATTCCTTGTGCGATTCTTGTGCGTTGGAGCTGGAATCACTCCCGGTCCGATCGGAAAAACACGCATTCGGCTCCGCTCCAGGAGCCGGGTGAAAATCGCGTGGATGGAAACACTTCATATAAAGAACAATGATATGCGATTTTTGACGTACCCGTGTCTGCACCGGTGCCTGACTTCAGCCGTATACATGGAAACATAGCTTTACAGAGGGCTGGGGCAGAGACGGACATTCATTTGCTGCCCGAAATAGCTTCAAGAGGTGTGCCCCACTACATATCGTCCTTGATTAAATTCACTTTTGGGAGGAGATTCCCCACAGACACGCTTCATCTTTGCCTGTGACTCAGGCCAAATGTGCTCATGTCCTTAACAGGGTCACAGCAGACGCAGTGGGGCAGTCTTGTGAACCTGATGATTGATTTTTCAGATTGACTTTCTCTGTGAGATAGATAGGATTTTTTAGAGTGAGCGCATCGCATTATGCCAGACTGTCTTTCAGTTCCCTGGAGAGAGAGCTCTTGGTGTGATGAACAACATGCTAATTAAGTTTGGCTCTTTCAGGAAAGACAGGATTATGTGAGGAGGCTTCAGAGCCACGTTTGTCTATCAACAGAACTTGCATAATGAGTTTCACCTCAGAGGATATGAGCACCAGCATTACTTATTAAAACTGCATATAGGCCAGAGGATTGGCTGCTGTATTTATTAACGGTGGTATCTACTCCAGGCTAATATTAAATTTTAGGATCAAAGTGGTAGAATGGAGCTAAATACTCAGAATGCATTTACTAGCTTCTACACTTCTGGACTGCACTGTTTGTATGACTTCCCCAATCAGACAAACATCATTTCAGTGTTAATAATTTGCTAGTATACTCTCAACCCGCACCCTCAGAGGGTAAGTATGCACACTGCACTTCTCTTGGTTCTCAGATATCCATAAATACTTGTTGACAGCGGTTGCCATAGAAACCCTCACGTGATCACACCTCACCTTGTCAGTGTATCACAGATAAACATGGCTGGGAGAGCAATTATACAAGACAAAAGCTGTTTAATTTAAAACAAACACTGTTTGATTGCAGCCAAATGCCATTCAATATAATGTTTTGATATCGGGCCTTAAAAGACCTGCTTTTGAGGGAGCTGATCTTCATTTCCAGTATGGCAATCACTTCCAAAGAAAACTCAATTTTTCAGCAATCACACAGGCGGTGTCTCTTTCAATATGCCTATGTTATTACTAGAAAAAATAAAATAAAATACTATTCCTGCTAAACTTTAACTCAGTACTTCTGACAGCAGCTGTGAAATCATTTTATTGTGCTGAACTGTACCCGAGGTTCACCTGGGGTTCACACATGCAGATACAGTAAACCTGCTGAGAATGACTTAGTCCTTTCAGAGCTCTGAACAAAGAGCTAGCTAGCATTTCACCGTTTCTTTCCCGCCGAGTCGACTTCATCATCATAAAAATGCAGAGGAATTTATTTCAATTTTGAAAATCAAATTAGCGTTTATAACAAAATGCAAATAAAATAATAATAATAATGCCACCCTGACACTTGCACAATTCTTGTTCCCACAATGCCACGCAATGCGTAGTGGCAATGATTAAAGTCTTCGGGAACGAGCGTGAGGAGTGTGTGAAGGGTGCGGGAGTGCGTGCCATGTCATAGAGAGAATTTTGAAATGTTCAAAAATTCGGCACGCAGTGTTCGTGCCATGTGCGTTCCACTTGCGTGAACCATGCGTCAACACTACGAGAACTCAGCGCGAACTCCGCCGATGGTGCGTATCGATGCGTGCCGTGTTGAAGTGTTGTCAGAAGTTGATCACGTGATCATGGCATGCCTAGCACACGCATTGATCGCCCACGTCACAAGCCATTCGCGGGAAGCAGGAACTGTTCACGAAGTGTTCACGCAATGTTCGCGCATAATTCTAATTCTTGGCCGTGCATTGCGCAGACAGTGCATAACTTACAGTGCGCGAACAGGGCGCAAACAAGGCTCCGCTGCGTGCCACCGAAATGGCACGCCTTGCCACCATGCATTGCGCGGCATTGCAGGGACAAAAGTTGTGCAAGTGTCAGGGTGGCATAAGGAATTTACTTTGTGAGAAAACATTTTGACATTGATGAGTAAGTATTTTGTTAGTCTTTTCAGAGCCAATGAGCAGTTAGTCTCGCAGTGCCTGACGATCGGAGATCTCCGCCTCCCGATAAGCGAAGCGTCTAGAGACCGACTTGTGAGTCTAATAAGCAGTAAACGTAGTTACAATGTTTTTCAATGTTGAAACAATTACTGCCATTATTTCAACCTCATTTCCACATAGAAGGTTGGACACATGGCAGCTGGGGAGTTGCTTTTACATGATCAATGCCGAGTTTTTCTGTCGCACTCTAGAAGAGAGGATAAAAAAATTGAGGAGGGCTGTGGGGGTTGACATGAAAGAGGAGTGTGGTAATGAAAGAATGCAGGAGTGTGGGTATAAAGGAGTGGAGGATGCTGGGGGATGGAGGAGGGAGGAGCGTTAAAATGAAGAAGAGCAGGGGTGTGGGAAAGGAGGAGTGGAGGCGGAGAGGGGGATGGAGGTGGGAGGAGTGTGAGAGTGAGGAAGCGCGAGAGAGGGAGGGGTGGGAAGATCGTGTGGTGTTTCTCGGCGCTCGCGATCGCAGTCACGCCGAAGACGGAGCGAATATCTCAGCTCTGGATCCGTCGGCAGACTCTCCCAGCACCTCCTGTAGAGTCGGACTGCAGCTCACACCATCCCTGTAATCTGGCTTCACTCTCAAAACTCACGTACCACAGGACTGCAGACTTCAAATCTTGAAAAGAGTGGAGAGAGCAGTTCAACAATATCACGGGGTCAGACCAGCTGCACACTGCAACGTGCCAGAATCCAGTCGGCCGTGATTATAGTCCATTCATCATCAAAGGTGGCTATTATGCCAGTTATTAACCATGTGATTTACCAGTTATTATAATGGAGTACTGTATCACTCCCGAGGTTGAATTCAAATGCTCAAGCGCCAGACTCCCAAACTCAGCCCGTACAGACTTTGTTCATACGCTCCGTGACACAGACTGAACTGCTGTGCGTCATTATCTGATGTTTACAAGGGCGTCGGGCTGTTAGCATGAACGTGCTAATGCATCAGGACCTCAGGGTGTCACTCACTACAGGGTGTACAAACTACGTATATAGACAAAAAATAAAACCGGATCCACAAATAAGACCAGCTATGATTAATATTTTGATCAGATTATTACAAAAATAGATTATTTTCTATTTTTCCTTCTGTTTTTTTCTACATTGCTTCTGTTACTATACTGGCCACTGATTTTCCTCACAGAGCAACTTAAGAAACCTCTGTTCTATAAAATTTGAAGAAGTTATTTCAGACAGTGAAGGAAAACTGTATCTTGAGAAAAGCAACTCTACCTGCTTCAGACAAAATGTCCGCTTGAACCCTCTTGACGTTCTGTACTCAGTACATTTTCATTTAACTACCAGCAGGTGTGCAATTAGCTTCTGCCATCATCGCCATCTGTGGCAAGACCATTACATCTAAGGTGCTCAAATTTGGATGAAAACCAAAGACTTTTGAGAACTTAAGATGCATTCTCTTCACACGCTGAGCAAATAAGTGGGCGATTAATGAGATTTTTAAGGTTAAGGCAAAGTGATGTGATCTGGAAGATTAAACAAGAATTCACCTGAAGTTGTGCCTCCAAACACGAAACACATTTTGAACATCAGTTTTCTCAAATATTAACCCTTGGGGTGCTAAATGCAGCTATTGTTGCTCAATGATGTAAGATATCAAAATTCAAAGCTGTTGAAAACCTATCATGTGGCGACTTGTTTAAAAGAGCTCCCGCAGGGGAGCTGAAATTATGGACTTGGCGGAGCGTGGGCGTGAAAATGACACCCTAAATCTCTGATGATGGACGAGATGGCGCAGCGGAAAGGATCTCCCCTCCTGTCTAGTTATTTCTATTCTATTTTTAGTATTTTTCATAAAAATGCATATTGGACATTTCAGATTGACATTAAACAAAGGGCCACATTTTCTGGTACAATTGGATGGATGCATAAAACACAGCGATCATTCTCCTCCTTCTTTATGCAGTTTGGGTCTTATCTGAAACCTCTTTGCACTTGTTTTTATTGAATTACTGTTGATTTTACTGTATGTCGTTTTATCTGTGATATCCGAGCCAAGCTTATTGAATGTGACATTTAATAACCTGAATGTCATAAATTTCTTTTTTTTTTTAAAAACAGCTTTCATATTCTCTGCTCAGCTGCCTGATCACACACACACACACACACACACACACACGCATGCACGCACGCGCGCCTGAAGAGAAGCAGGTCTGCTCACACACTCCTGCGGCACGTCTCATTGCATTTTCATTACGCTCATGTAGCTCACGCCTTCATCCAGAAGGGCTTACAGTGGATGAGACTAAGCAGGGTCTGGGCCCTACCCCCCCCCGGAGCAGAGTGGGGTTAAGGGCCTTGATCAAGGGCCCAACAGCTGAACTGTTCCTATTGTAGCTACACTGGGGTTGGAACAACCAACCACCTGAATCCCAGGCAAACTCTATCGCCCAACAGGCAAAGGGCTGTTGTGGAGACTGCTGCACAAGTACGACCAGCTCTAGGCTGCGTTCGAATAGCCAAAAACTACGTCAAATTCAGAACCACTTACCTTTAACCTCGATGTAAAACATCACAAGTTAAAGGACAGCACTAAAGGAGAAATCATAATGGCTGAGGAAGACAACTGTGCCAATAGGAGCATCCGAATGCACTTACACTCGGCGAAGTGACCAAGTGTTCTCTCGCCCATCGTGTTCGTTTGTTTTCGTGATTGGCCGGATGGATTGCTGCCCGGAATCATGGGACAGCGTTATCTCCTCTCTTTTCGAAAAGGATGGTTCACTGTACCCGATGCTAAGGGAGGTAATTTAGGAGGCATTGAAGCACCTTTCCTTTACTTATCATTGCAGCCATGTAAATACTTCAAGGTCATTTTCTATGAGTTAAGAACTTTCCTGAGCAAAGAAAGACTATTGGAACACAACCCTAGTCAGATGAAAGTTCATGTTACAGTCGTCTTTAGCCCTGCCTTCAAGGTCATATCCAAATCAACCGCACAGCTGAGTTGGCCGTGGCTGCAATCGTGAAGCAGGAAGGTGTTCCGCTGATTATGGACCGTAGAGGTTATGATTGCTGACTAGAGGTGGTCCGGCTGGAGATTGTTGTGAAGGTCTGGATGATTTTACAGACACCGTTTTGAGTTATATTTAATGTAGGAACTCGGCCAAGGTGGTTCGCAATTTTAGGCCAGTAATAAGGCGTGATTATGGACCGCAGATGACCAGAGGTTATGATTGTGGGCTCGAGGTAACCCTTCTGTCGAAAGCAGCCTTTCCAATCAGAGGGGGCCAGAGTGATTTGAAATGTGGTCGACTGACTGCGAGCAGGGCTGTATACTGTGTGATTTGTGCATTTAAAATCAGGGAGAAAAATGGGGAAAAAATGATGCTCACAGACAGAATCAGAGCGGTAGGAGAATGCAGTGAACTCCGTTAGCTCTTGCAATACTGGTTCTGAAGTAGTAACATTCACGAAAACGTTTTATGTGGCCCTACGGTTCCAAAAACCTGACAATACATTTTTTTTAATCTTATCTTTCACCTCAGTCTCTTCACCTCATCTTACCTCTGTTTTTATCAAGGGAGACTTTTTTAAACTCAATATAGTTTTTTTATATACCCAGCCCTGACTGTCTGGTGCTTTATGAGATATAAATTCTCATAGTACATTCTCTCGTTCTCTCTCCCTGCTGAAATTTCATCCTTATTTCATCATGTTTGGATTCTATGGCTGCTACTGAAATAGATTCAGCCCCCCCACACACATACACACCACACACACACACACACGCACAAACACACACAGACAAACAAACACTCAAAAGGAGATTCCCACAACCCTCCACTCAACAGGAAACAAATGACGCATCTCATTTTGATGACATTTATAGGGACGGTCTACATTTTATCCTTTGAAAAATAGTTTCATGTTGTGGAACACTTTTCAAAATTATACAGCTCCATTGCTTTCATCTGCAATAGAGATTGTTACATCAGACAGTTCAGTTTATGAGGATTTTAACCACACATTTATGACCTTATACCTTTAAAGAATCAAGAAGAAAATTTGCTCATTACCCGAACAGTGACCGAGGCCCGAGGGCAGGGGACACTGCTCTGGTTTCAGCGCTGGTTTAAAATGGGGAGAAAAGCTGATTTGATATTCCCACAGAGTCCCTAGGACACACGAGAGAGCAGCTGATTCTCTGTATCCGTGAGACACTGAAACCTGACACCATGATGTCATCATCCTGTTCCTGGCACTATAATAACGCATCACAGGCAGCGAATGTCAACATCATCTGATCCTAGAAGTCACATCCCTTCAGTCAGGCGGCCTCATCCTGTTCCTGGAGTTTCGGGGTCCTCTGTGCTGTCATCTCAGCTCCTATCAGGCATGCTCAGCTCTTCTAATAAACAACACAAGGAGGCCTTCAGCTCTTGAGTATAGATGTGCTTTAGTAGGATTGTAGTGACACCCCTGGAGCACAGTGCCTCAAATCAGAAAACGACTGGATTTCCACTCTGCCTTTACCTGGGAGTCAGGTGTGGAGCTTGTCTGGCCAATCAGAATCACCAGTCATTCGGTTAATGAGCCAGGAGGAAAAAAAATCAGGGATGGATTTGGATTCAGATGCCAATTTTTGATGATGATGTATCTGGAATGGGATGCACAGTCTCTGAAACTAGCTCTGTGTAATCTAAGAGCCAAGTCATAACCAGCATTGTGCAGCAGGTTAGTCGAGCGATTTAGAGTCACACCTACGCAGTGTGTTCAGATTTAAAGGGGCAATTCACCCCATAATCAAAGATACATATTTCTTCTCTTACCTGCAGTGCTACTTATCCATCAGGATAAATCGGGTGAGATGCTGAGTTTTGGGGATCACAAACACCAAATCTCTAAAATAGGTATTTTTTTATTTTGGAATTAACTGTCCCTTTATAAACACTTCTCCACAGTTTACATTTCTTTGCCAGTTGGGGAAAGATATTTACAGTACATTAACTTTACAACCAAACATGGTGGAGGAAGTTTATAAAGAGTCTGGTACCACACAATAATTTATTGGATCAAAATCGGGACCAAGACTGTATTATTGAGACCTTATATCAGTAATTCATATTATTAAACTAGAATCAACAAAATACTAGCATCCAAACATTCCTCATTCTGTTTTTTCCTCGTTGCCATAGAAACTGCCCTGACTCCAGCTTTGATTGACAGATGAAAAAGGTCAGATGGCAGAATGAGCTGAAGCTGACTGCATCATTTCAAAATCTTTTCCATTTCCGGTGTAAAATCAGTAAATGCGTAATTGCATTGTTCCTTACTGATCATACTAATGCTGTTGGCAGTGCAGTTTTAGAACATTGAATGAAGACTTCATGAAAAACTTACTAAAAAACAAAACAAAACTCTCCTCGCGGTTTATCACCACAGACGACACCTGCGGTGACTCCCAGTCTGATGCGGACACCACCTCTGCTCGTAGGCTGTGACGGATTGTTCCAGAGAGAAGGGATACAATCGGGTGATTGAAGAGGAAGTCAGTGGCAGTTGGACAGATGTGGACGAGTTTGTGGACGCAGAAGATTTCCGGCGGTAAGGTGAGGATTTACGCTCGAGCGATACTCCACGGCTTCTGGACGCAGTTCGTCACAGTTCTGTTGTTAGCAGAGCGAGAGGAGGCCGAAAAGGACTGTACAGGAGTGTCTTTACAGATGTGTGTCGCATGCCTCTCGGATCTCACCTCCGGAGACAGCTGGAGACACGGAGCAGGAGTCACACGGTAGATTTAAAAAGATCAGCTCGGATTTCCCTGCCAGGCGTCAGCGCTTTAGCATGGTGCTAACACCTGTTCTCACGGGGTAGGGTGGTGGGAGGGATTTACGCTGACAAAAGTGTTCGACAGATTTTAAAAAAATACGATGCTAAAACCTGTGATATAAAATGTCGAGGTCTAAATACATTAAATGTGTAAATAGTCTGCATACTTCCCATAACTGGCATTTACATACACAAGAAAACACTATAATGAGTTTGATGCATGAAATATAAGTGAAGAGTGGATACCTTTCCAGTTTTCACCCTAAACAATTATCTGTTGAATTATATCAGATGGAATTTCTGTCTATTCGATCACTCAGATGCCCAGGGATAGCACAGCACGAAGGAACCACATATTTTACTCAGATTCTTTTATAATTAGAGACACAAGCATCAGTCTCTGGAATCCTATTGTTTTTATTGTAACCAAAAAATATTATATGACTATTCTAATTATTATCCGCATTATAAATATCTCTTGCACTTTAAAACTTATCTTGTGTTAGAAGTAGATTTTGTTGGGTTTGTTTCAACAGAAGACACTCAATGATGTTTAATTACTGTGCACACTAGACATTTGTTCCACAAAATGGAGCTCCACTTACCCCACTCCAAGACATATACACAGCACGTTGTAGGAAGAAAGCATTAAGCATTATGAAAGACACAACCCATCCCGCACACAGGCTCTTCTCTTACCTTCCATCAGGGAAGCGCTTATCAAGTATCCAGTCATGGAGCTCACGTCTTAGAGACAGCTTTTATCCTCTGGCAGTAAGGCTGCTGAACAACAGCACAGCCATGCAGTAGGGTTGGGCTTGGAGGACTGGGCAGGGGGCTTTAGTGTGTTTTTATTGTTTTATTTATAATTATGCTTTTAATACTGCACTGGGTATTATTTATTATCATAATTTATGATTGTGCCTGAGAGAGCGCCAGAGCAAACTTTCATTGCGTATGGTACACTGTACTATTATGTATATGACAATAAAATTTGAACTGATTTGAACAAAACTGAATTATTGAGTTAGCTGGGTCCTGTTTCACAAAGCAGGATTACAGAGTTGGCTGGAACCTGTTTAACAAAGCAGGATTACTGAGTTGGCTGGGCCCTCTTTCATAAAGCAGGATTCCTGATTTAGCTGTGCTCTATTTCACAAAGCAGGATTAATGAGTTAGCTGGACCTTGTTTCACAAAGAAAGTCTACAGAGTTGACTGGGACCTGTTTCACAAAGCAGGATTATTGAGTTGGCTGGATCCTGTTTCACAAAGCAGGATAACAGAATTGGCTGGATCCTGTTTAACAAAGCAGGATTACTGAGTTGGCTGGGCCCTGATGCACAAATTAGGATTATTGAGTTAACTGTGCCCTATTTCACAAAGCAGGATTAATGAGTTAGCTGAACCCTGTTTCACAAATCAGGATTACATAGTTGGCTGGAATCTGTTTAATAAAGCAGAATTATAGAGTTGGCTGGATCCTGTTTAACAAAGCAGGATTACTGAGTTGGCTGGAACCTGTTTCACAAAGCGGGATTACGGAGTTATCTGTGCCCTGTTTCACAAAGCAAGATTAGGTGGATAACTTTTTTTATTGAAGCCCAGAACTGTCTGAGACTAATTTAGAACATTGACTGAAGTTAAGAGTTGTTTGTGTTTTATCAATAAATTAATACTGATACCTCAGTGGAATGAAAATTCTGAAAATGCGTTGATAATATTTATTGATTCAGAAAAAAAATGCGACATTGGAGTAGGAACCCAAGAAGCTAATCACCATTCACTTCAGACTGTGCAATAACATTTGTGGGAATATCATCATAATATTTGTGTGATATGATTATTTATGATTACAAGTCTCCCCGTGTATCTTTGACTCATGAATCTGTGCTACTTGATCTATGCCGTCCTGAGAGCATAAATACGAACTGAATATGGCTCGAACAGTAATAAATTAGTGTTGTCAAAGTTTATCTGCTTTCTGTTGGAGAGTTTACAATAAAGTGCTTTACCAGTTAATCATTATGGTCCTTGTTTGCGCATCATTGTCATTATTGGACTTGCGTTTGATACACGTTTACATTAACTAGCTCTTTTTATGAAGCAATAAATCCCTCACAGCCTTTTCTTTGTTTTAAATGGAAAATTATAGGTGAAAATACAGGTTTAAATGATCATCACACAGAGACTAGTGCTTCTTGGTGGAGGTATGACACAACGCCACCTGTTTTTTACAATAATAATAATAATAATAATAATATATTGAGGGTGGTGAAGCCTGTACAACAATATCTACATGCTCACCACGAGCCACATTTAAAATCCCGCCATCTGTCCCTTATCTCATCGATCTGTCTCCTCACAGGTACGCTTGTCTCTCTTTATGACTCCAGTCCTGCAGGGCCACAGTTAATGCAGGCTTTTTTGGTCTCTTTTCAGTCCACAGGCCAGGAAAACAAGGTGAGTGGACTCATTAGGCTATCAACAACTTGCTATACTCTCCAATCATGCTAAAGTACCGTAAAAGTAGAGTTCTAAAAAGCTGAGCATCTGTGATGTGTAGGAGATGACAGAGGATGGTTCAGAGCTCGTGGCTGGGATTATCACAGAATTCTGAAACAGTAGAATGAATGTGAATGAGGCAAACTGGTAGCCATATTGGGTAAGGCTTCACTTTCTACCACTGGCCAACCTGTTTAAAAATTCTATGGTCTTATTTCTCTGGTGTCACTTCAACTCACAAGAGGGATTTCGTCCAACCCAAGATGGCGCCCATTATTAACACGCACCATATCACGAGTGCCAACGATAACATCAGTTCCTACATTTTTCACTCTTTGTGGATCACCTTCTGGAACCAATGGAAACAGAGGTAGTACTGTGATGTCATACTGCAATAAATGTGTTGCCCGAGAATCCAATATGTAACCCATTTATCCCTATTCAGGATAGTGCGTGGGGCTGCAGTCTATCCCAGAATTCAGTGGGTGAGACGAACAAACACACTGTGTGCAGTTCACCAGTCTCTCTCAGGATACACACTCCATTCACCCACACACTCATACCGAGGGATCATTTTCAGTGTCTTTAGCTGAACGTGCGTGCGGTTGGACCGTGAGATTAAAGCAGAGTACCTGGAGACACCCCACACAAACAGGTAAAATATGCAAACTCCACACAGGAATACCCAGTCCAGATTCAAACCCATAACCCACTGACCCTGAGAGAACAGCGCTACCCCCTGCCCCACTGTGCCTCCCTACCGGGCTGTGAAAACGTTTTTGCCCCTTTCACTCCTGTTTTGTCTGGCGGCGCACCATGGAAAAACTGAAAAGATCAGTACTTCTGGAGGAGGAGAGGAATGGGGGTGGGGCGTCCCAGATATTGTCACCGTAATCAAAGTTCAGGCTCTGGCTGCACTGGTCCGGAATGTGCAGAGGCGTGCGAAGGCCTCTGAGACACTCGCCAGCTACGATGCCACTCTGTTGCTGCACATGATGGGCCTGTGTGGGCTGGATCTGAAGACCCCGTATAGCTGGGACCCCATATAGATCTGTAAAGGACTTTGCCTTCAGGGCTGGGCTGCCCTCGTGGCGCTGTAGGGTAATTATGGCCTTTATAACCTCTGGCCAAACGGTAACGCTCCCGAGGGGAATCCTTGCCCTGGACCCGTCAACAGTATGGTCCAATGTTATATAAAATCATAAATCATTAACTCACAACCACATTCACATTGCTTTGCTCATCAGTGTCTCCTTGCAAGGCCCTTTATGTGCAGGCATCAGCTGGCCCCTAACAGAGCAGTGCCCTCACCGATGCACGGAAACAGAGCGTATTCACCATCCTTTCTGGGAGCGCTCCACAGCGGGGCGCATCTGGGGCCTTGTTGTGCCCTCTGTCTCCCATAACAGGCTTTAGCCGAGATCCTCCCAGACTGCTGAGAGCGTCCTCTATGGGCCATCGGGGGGATTGAAAACACCTGAGCTCCAGCGTCAGTGGAGGATCATGAACATCGTCAAGCAAGTACCGTGGGAGACAAGGAACGTCAAGGTCCATCAAAAGACATCAGTGGACCTGGTCACCCTCAGGAGGAGAGTCTCGCGACTCCCCCAGGACAACGGTGGACTTTTATAAAAGCAAAACCCTGGGTCGAGAGAAATGGGGAGTGGACCACTGTAAAGAACTGGTCATTTAGTCCACCGCCCATTCTTCAAGAGACACCTGCTGGACACGAAACCTGAGGACACACCTTCCATTCTTAGACATGGAGGTTTGCCTTGGTCTTTTGGTTGTTGTCTTCGTTCTTATTTTGCCTTACCTTTTGTGCGTAAATTACATTCTGTACTAAATGCATTAAGTGTTGCTACTGCACCAGTGTAAATGTGTTTGATTGATGTAAATGCCTTTGAGATGTATATGTCTCGCTTTTTACGCTTCTGTCTGTCTATTGGGAAATGTACAGAATGCTGCACTTTTATTGGACGCAAATGTTTCTGTTTTATAAAAATGTGTTGAAAAATGTTAAAACCAATAAAAGCCAACTGCACTATATTTGCATATTTGTCACAATTAAATGTTTCAGATCGTCAAACTAACTTTAATATTAGGAAAAGATAACCAATGTAAACACAAAACTCAGTTTTTGAATAATTATCATATTGACAGAAAAAAGCAGACCCAACTGAGCCTCATGTGAAAAAGTAATTGCCCCCTGAGTTATTAAACCAACCATATAAACAAAATTAATTGATTACTGGGTTCCATTTCTCACAAGACACACCCAGCTATGCCAGCCCTGTTGAATCTAAACATCAATGAAATCGATCCTGTCTGGCAGTTTGAAGTAGGCAAAAGCAGCACATGATGCAGCGATCAAAAGTAATTCAAGAACAGATGAGAAACTAAGTTGTTGACATCCGTAAGTCTGGATAGGGTGACAAAGCCATTTCCAAGGCTCTAAAAACTTTAAAAACTCTTAAACCTTCTCAGGGGTGGCTGACCTTCCTAAATTCCTCTAAGAGCACGTGAACGACACTAACAGGCAGTCACTAAAGAACCCAGGCTAACGTCTGAAGAACTGCGGGCCTCACTTACCTCAGTTAAGATCTGAGTTGATGTTTCCGCAATAAGAAAGAGACTGGAACAAATGGAATCCATGGGAGAGCTGCAGGGCGAAAACCACAGCTGACCCAAAAGAACACAAGGGCTCGCCTCACATTTGCCGAAAAACATCTTGATGGCCCCCAAGATTTTTGGAATAATATTCTGTGGACTGACGAGACAAAAGTTGAACTTTTGGAGGACATAGGCCCCATTACAACTGGCTAACACAGCATTCCATGACAAGAACATCACACCAACAGTGAAAACAGAGTGGCAGTAGTTTGGTGGTCTGGGGCTGCTTTGCTGCTTCATGAACTGGGTGACTTGAAAGGTTATTTCTGCTCTGTACCAGAAGATCCTGAAGAAGCAGCAGTTTGGTTATGCAGCAGGACAATGATCCGAAACAAGCAGTTCATGCTCAAAAACCTTCCAGTGTGGCTGCATTAAAATAATTCTGCAAAGAAGAGTGGGCCAAAATTCCTCCACAATGATGTTGTTGCCGCTAAGCGTGGCACTACCAGTTATAAGGTTTTTAGGGGGGCAATTATTTCTCATGTGTGACATAGGTTTTAAATAACTTTTTACCATCAATATATGAAATGATCGCTTAAAGGTTGAATTTTGTTTTCTTTCACATTGTCTTTGTTTCACACTAAAATTATTTGAATGATCAGACACATTTAAATATGACAAATAAGCAAAAATAGAAGGGGGCAAATACTTTTTTGTGCTATTACACAAAACTATTTGTGATTTATGAAAACAGTCTGAGTTTTCTGCAGGAGAACATGTCTGGCTGGCCTCAAATTTAAGTGTCCTAGATCCCACCTCTCCAGCTGTGAAACCGCTGTCGATTCACAGTCTATTTTCCCCTACAGAATGAAAACAGGCCCACTCATGCTCCATCTTGGCTCAAGATACCCAACCTGTTACCCATGTCATTAACAGCGCAGATACTGTGTGGTCAAAATGTGCTGCATAGGAAACAAAAACTAGGTGAAACCAGATGTAGCAGGTTTCTTAAGGCAACCAGTACATTAAACAAACATATATTACATGAGTGGGTTGAATTCAGCTATGATAACACATTTAAAATGATCGTCATCTGTTCTAAATGCCCAGGTTTGTTTGATTTCACATTCACATTCCATTCATCACCCAAAGAAAAAAATGAATTAAAAAAATAGGAGTTGGCTGTTTGGACATCGCTTTCATCAGTTTCAGTTTTCAGTTCCCAGGCGAGGAAATCGTTCTCTCTCTCTCCCCTCGCGCTCTGACTGAGTGCTGATGCTTTCACTGTTACGCCAGCTAAACCCAGGGCTGTTTCGTGGATATAAATGGCCACACAGATCCGAATGGACACATCACGTGTGAAAGGTTGACTGAGCCGTAATGGAAGTTGGCTGTGTTTTGCTCACTGTCTGACGGGAGTTTGGGGGATCCTCAGCCTCTCGCAGATAAATTATGACTGAAATATCGTTGTGTACAAGATAGACAGTGGACCAGAGGCCTGTTTTCAGGATTACCGAGTTAGCTGGACAACTCTGCCAAATAAAACCCCAAAACCCATGTCTACTTCAGTCTATGTTCCAGATCTTGGGGGAATAGACCAGTTCGGCTTTAGCGAGATTTGGGTTGCGCATGCGTTTGCAGACTACATATGGCAGAAGATGCACAAATCCCATTGAAAAATGGGAGAATATTAAGTTCTCCCACTTTCTCCATGGTAAAAGGCAGCGAACAGCGTGGATTCAGGCCACAAACAGGAAGAATTTTTGTTCCCAAGGAACATTCTAGGGTGTGCAGCGTACATTTTGTAGACTTGAAAGGCTACATCAGCAAGATATTGTCAAGGTAAGTCCTCGACGTTGTTGTTTTCAGCACAAATCAGAATCTGAAATCAAATCTGTTGCATTCAGTTGAGCTAGTAATGATGTAGTTATTTCGGTATGTCTTGGCCTTGTATTTTACGTGAGTACCTGAGCACTTATCCATGTTGAGAAGAGGTTAGGATCATGTTTGCTTGCTGGTTGTTTTGAACAGTGGGAATTCGTTGCAGGAACGCTATAGCTATTTGTGATGGTTCTGCCCTGCAGCCCCTCCCCCTCCTGCTGTCTTCACCTCCACTTCAACGAGCCGCACCTGCTGCTGAGCCACACCTGTTACTCATTGAAGTGGAGGTGAAGTTTAGAGTATTTAAGAGCTGCACTGCCAATTGGCAGTGCAGCTGCATTCTGGAATTTTAGCTCCATGTGTGTTGCTGCTGCTCCCCTGTCTCTTTGTCATTTTAAAATTATATTTATTAAATATCTTTCTATTTTTCGTATCAGCCTGTGCGAGTGGGTCCCTTTATCAGCCTTTGGGTACATGGTCCCAGTGCCAGCCGGATTGCATGTTGCATCCGGCGGGACTAAACCATGACACTATCAGCTGTCTTATGGCGTGAGACCCAATTATCGTGGAATTAATAAAATGAATTTACGTCCGCAAAACTAACGGGCAAGCAAATTCAACTTTGTTAGCTACATATAGGAAGTAATTATGTAATTGGTATCACAAATAAACCAAATGATAATTGCGAGAAATCTGAGCTGAAACAGCTGAAGTGAAAATGATGTCAACCTTGTTTTCGGATGTTTCAAGTGACCCAGTTATCGTTGTTGTTGAGAAAGAGCAGGGTTAGCCCGTCGTGTGTAAATGTTTGTTTTGAGAACAGACGTTTTTCAATTATTGCTGACTAATATTCCCATTCTGAGCTTTGAGAGTGGTATATCCAAATCTTTGCATATCTGTCTCAATTCGTGAGCCTTGAGTCGAGAGATTGCTCTCCTCTCGCTGGCTGCAGGTTTGTTAACGGTCTCCAGTTTTTCTTCTGCCCTACACAATGTCCAGTGCTCGTGCGCACTCCAAATCTCGCTTTTTCACTCCCTTAAAACCGAAAGGGTCTATTTGGTTTTTGCTGTCATCCAGTAACATATTGCCTGCATCGTGAAAAAAGACCCGACAGCTGTTTATGTTCAAGATTTCGGAGGAATCCAGATTTTGCCTGGTGTAGTTAGCCTGCTGTGCTTTAGCTAAGCAACGCTGTGTCCTGAAAGACGACCCTATAAAATGAGATGGGGCTAGTACACAGCCCAGTTCACTGTGTCACAGTCCCTATGCGGTTTCAATCTGCATGAGAGCATCCGATATTTCCAGACACAATCAGTCATCTGTCACTGGCTTTCATTTGCTTAATGGATCCGTGTCAACATGACACACAGTGTGCTGAGACATTTTACTTGTTTCAGTGACTTTGCCAATAATGAGTCAAGCAGGCTTTTTATCTGTTAGTCAATAAACAAATCAATCATCAGTCAAAATAGCATTTCTTCTACTAGGACAGCAATTTGTGAAAAGTGCAGTTAACACGCTTATTTTCTTCACCAACAATCATATTTTATATATTATATTGATGAGTCAATCGACATCAAAAAGTGAAAAATTGAACAAATAAATTTCATTAAACATGTTACCACAGCTCCACAAACATCAGAGACCAAAATAGGACAATTAATTTAACTGGCTAATGGCACTAACTAAAACCTGGAATGGCTTTTATCAGCCCAGTTCACTTTCCAAGTTTAGAAGGATACCAGGAGGTTCAGTAATACTGCACAGTGAAATGGGTAGCACAGCCGCTGGGCCTCTAGGTTCGAGTCCTGGCTGGTCTGGATCCTCTTTGGGTGGAGAGAGCATGTCCTCCCCATGTTCAGATTGCTTTTCTCTAGGTACCCCAATCTCCTACCAAAATATAATCATGTGAGCCAAGCAGATGAATATTAGCTTCTCTGGTGCACTGGTGCATTAACAGAAATTAGCTTTGACTCCAATAAAACTAATACATTTAGTGTGCTACTCTCTGTCACTAGTGCAAAGTCACTAACACACTCCCAGGTCAGAAACCCTGACCATCTCGTTCAAATGAAAGCATGGTGTCTCCAGGGACTGAGTGACCTTCGGAATAATCAATCGCTCTCTCTCCCTTTCACATCATAAAACGAACAGAGAGAGAGAGAGAGAGAGAGAGAGAGAGAGAGAGATCCTGTTAGTCTTCCACGTGTTTTAAGTAACAGCCTGAAGCGCAGTAAAAACAGATGGCCCGATTACGAGCTTGTTTACGATATTACAGTATGCTAACGACAGCTCAGACCCCTCGTATTGCATTTTGCATCTGTCAAAAAGGAAATGTTTGATTTTGTCCGTATCAAGGTAACAATTTATCCGTCCCATCGTGAGGGATGAATCGTTACCTGGCAACGGTTCCTTGCCATCTGCGGCAGAGCAAACCGCAATTTAACGTTCGGTGACGGGGACACGCCGCGAGGCTCGCCAAGCCGACACGCTGGGAGGCAAAAGCCGCCTGTTACCGTGGATACAGAAGAAGAGAGTTCCTCCAGGTCGAGCTTCCCGTCATCCCGTTTTATTTTTCCAGCTGCGTCTCGAGCCGTCCGTGCCCAGCTCGCCGAGTCAAAACTAAGTAATGCGGTTCATCTGAGAAACATGGTCCTTCGTCACACAGACTTGCAAAGGTCTTTGCGGCTCCTGGCTGTAATGGAAAGACCTACCGCTGCTTTCGGTATGTTCGCCTATTGTAAAATGACGTTTGATTTACCGCAATACAGCGTCGAATCTCTGCAAATTTCGGTGAGGGAAAACGTCTCAGCTGTAGTGTATGGACATCTTTTACCTGGAAAAAAAGAAAGGAAAAAAGAGAATACGTCTGCCTCAAGCACCAACAGTAAACTAACACAAAGTTCTAAAATTACTCAGTATTCGTCCTTTGACCTAGAGATATACCTTAAGCTATATTAATAAGTAGATGGTTAGCATACTTCAAATTTTAATTTTCATGGGCGGGCGGGAGGTTGATTTTGTATTGAATTTTATTAGTATAATAACAGTTTGAGTTCCAAACAGCGCAACAAACACAAATCACAAGTACATATACTAACATTAGGAATCAAATCTGCCGAACTCATAAGTGACGCACTTTCTTTTTCCACGCGAATTAAAGGATGTTTCCAGAATTAAATAAATACATAATTGGTGGTAGGGGTGTACATATGGCCTTATTTTCTTCACAAACATTTAATTTTGATCTGGTTGAATTTGGTAAACTGCAGGAGATGATTAAAAACACACAACTATATGTTATTAGTTACAGTCAAAAAGAGGATTTGAGACCTGACCCATAGCCTCGCTCATTATTCATACCAGTGCCAAACCTATTATGAGAGCAATGCCAATGTATTCAATGCTTTGGCAGGAGGGTTTGATGTTCTGGACTGTGCATCATTAACAACGAATTAACACACCATTAACACTCCAATTACACACCATTCACAGCATCTCTTTGAAAAACACAAGGTAGAGCAAAAAGCCCAGACAGTATTGCGCCAGCACCTAAAACACAAAGTACTGGACAAATTTGATCTAATTTTAGCAGGAAAATGCATGATAAAATACTGATTAATTATGATTGTTACTATACACACAGCATTCCTAAAAATGGTTTTAAAAAGCATTTTACTAATAATTATGATATTCCTAGCTAGGCGCTGAAATGCCAAAGGCCAAAACAGTGAAATAAAAAGCAAACAGGCCTAAATATTTAAGAGAATGAACGACAAGTTAAAAGCTGCACAAAATGTTTATACATTCCTCAGTGTCCTTAATTTTCAATGAAATTATATTTTAAAATGTGATTTAAAATACATTACACTGGAGGCTCCTAATTCTAAGTGAAGAGAGTGCTATACAAAAATTATTAGATGTACATTGAGTTTTCATTCAAATGAAATGTCATTGAATCACGATCACGTTTGCCTCAGCAACACCTTAAATTGGATGAGGAAAGCTTGCAATTTAATGAGAATAATAGTCATTGATTATTGGTAATTTTCATACGCTTGCACCGTTAGACTCTCAGGTATCAGTCCGTGAGCGTTCCCATTCTCAGTCACGTCTCTCTCCATTTCACTCTGACGCTGTCCTGCATGACTGGCACTTTCCACCAAAAGAGAGCGTTCAATCACTCAGACCATCCTGACATCATAAAAGACTCAATACAGAGGATTCATCAGTTTAAACTGCCTGCTCCCATCCATCACCGTTAACCCTATTCAACTCCTCCAGCGAGCAGCTTGCAGTCATATCTCAATATTGTACCTCAGCCAGTGTGAAAGCCTGATTTTATTCCTCCATTGTAAGTCACCGTTTATCTTTGTCCTTTTTTCTTTTTCTTGGACACCAAGGACACGGACTGCATTTCAACGCAGACGACCGAGATTTTTCTCCGAAGTGCACTCTGAGCGTCATAGATAAAATTAACTTTGAATGAATCATAAGAACAAACGTTATGTAACGCGTGTGGTAACAATATTTATAACTGCCACGCTAATTTGAAGACAATGAGATTGAAATACAATTTTTTTCTCTTCATGCCTGCGTAATATGTTATTTTGCCTATATACAAGTTTGATTCATTTTGTGGTATTTCTCGCAAGTGATTGTTGAAGTAGCAGCCAATAGGATGATACACTCCAGATCACGTTTCTCAGCTTGCCTCTGAAACTTACTTTCCTTTTGTGATGTCATAATGGCCTGTCTGCCTAGCCAAGGTAATTTTTAGATCGTAGGCTGGCCAGTCAGCAGACAGTATTGGGGAGAAACTAATTTAATTGAGATACGTCTCCATGAGAAATTAGCCTCCTTGGGGGAGTGGTTGACAAATTCCAGCAAAATACATGGAAATCATGTGCATCACATTTGTGAGAGAAAATATAGTCTTGCTCAGCAAGTTATTTGTCCATTGATGTGGAAACATGAGATCTGAATTTGTGCAGTTTTACCGCAAACAGGACCCAAACACAACCCCTCCGCCATGATGTCTGATTGCATCATGCAGCAAGAGTAAATGGAGCTCAGCACACTGTGCACTCTCACACACTATCACTCATTCAAATGCACACACACACACACACACGCGCACACGCACGCGCACACACACACAGACACACACACACACACATACACACACACATACACACACATACACATGCACGCCACACACGTGCACACACGCACATAAACGCACTCAAACACACACACACACACACACACCACCTAAAAGTTAAGATATCACAGCAGGTTCAGTTTAACATTATACCAGTGGATGAAGGAAGATTGAATGGAATGTTGGTGTTTCGTTAAACTTCTCATCAAAACACGCAGCCCAGTTAGTGTCAGATTTTTTATTTAAAATAATAAAATAAACCCTCCTCCTTCGGCATGAGGAACCGACCTCGACTGTGACAGCTGATTGGCAGAAGTAAGGCACACTAGTGTGAACAGATCACAGAACAGGATGGATCGTTCTAAGGACAGGGGGAACATATATTTACACTGAAGATGTCTTCCTCAAGCATGGCAATTCAAAGTATAAATAGCCAAGCGGAAAGGACCAGAATATCTGTACAGCCAGTGCCAGACTTCATCACAAACTGAGTTTGAAGCTTCAGGTGTTTTTTTTTTTTTTTTTCCGCCTCTTCAAAATATCTCTTAATTTGTGTGGAGGAAAGAAAAGCAACATGAAGCTGTTTCTGCTCGCACCTCGTCACTGATTCCTGACAGGTAAGCAGGAGAGCTGGCAGGTGCCGGAATGTTCCTGTGAAAGTGAAAAAATTAAAGTCTTTTCTTTTCGCTTCTGACATTGATTGACGGTAAACAGGGAGCCGAGACCTCGCAGGAGGGTGAAAGCGGAGTCTGAGGTTTGAAACGACCCCCGAGTGGTACCTGTGTTCTTTAAGACGACAGGAGGGTGGCGGGTTTCGGACAGACCGTCTCGTCCAGAGAAAGCCAGAAAGTGGCGGCTAGGCTGCCAGTTCCGCCGTCTCCTTCTATAAATCCCCGGAGTGTTCTGCTGACGGCAAACGCTCTGAGGCCAGCGAGCCGCTCAGAACCTTTCCCGGAGAAAAGTCAACTCCTTTCCCACCTGGGAACCACGGCCGACACACCTGAGCACACACAGAGAATAGGGAGCGGGCTTCAGGTGTACCTCGAATGTTACCTCAACAAAGAAGGAGAAGGGTTTTGAAGACTAAAAAATAAACAAACCAGCCATTATGGGATTTTTCCACTATGAAGTGGTCAAGCATTGTGGGCTGTACTTTGACGACCTAAACGCAGTCAGCAAGCGCAAGCGCTAATAGTATTGCCGTTCAAAACTGGGTATCTACTCCATTTCGGTACTTTCATGACACAAGGCGATAGAACTGCTGTGGCACTGTTGTCAAAAGGGTCAGACTGAGACAAATTACCTGAAACTATGGTGGCGGTTTGGTTCCATTAAGGCCAATCAGATTAACCACTGTCATTCCCTTTGAAATCAGTGCATTAACGCCATAGCAAACTGAGAATTTCTTCAAATGAAAAGCAAGCACACCAGTGGAGGGCATAGTTGTGTCCACAAAGCAGATCATTAAAGGGTTTAAAATCACAGTCATTTAAGTCCCATGTGAATGAACAGTGACTGATCAAAACATAAATACCAACTTTAAAATGTAGAGATCAAAGATTCTGCGAATGATACACACTAGAATATAAAGTGATCAATGCCACGCCAATCATCAAGCAGAATTGTTCTCATGAACATAAAATAATAACAGGTGAAGTGTGCAATCTGGCAGGAAAGTGTCTGTGAGAAAGAGCGATTCTAGTATAAATTCATCACACATGTAAGGCACACATGCGAGAGCACAAAGTTAATTACAGTCAATCAACCATCAACACTTAGGTCCACAGCTAAAATGTATTTTAAAAACATGATTTTTTAACTCAATATTCTAGACGTCTGATATCAAAACACCAAAATGGGCGAAAACAATAAACACACATTACGTTACCGTCACGTGTTTCGCGTTTGTGATGACATGAAAATAGAGCTCGATGAGCCATCTCTAAAAGACTCTATGGAGGAGCTGTGCCCAATCTAGATAATCAGTAAAGGTTATATCATGTTTCACCGGGTGAGAAACACAGTTATTCATATGAGAAATGCAGATTTTCCAGATTGTAAGCAACTTCAGTCCAGAAGCTGGTCAGCTCCAACCCAGAGTCACTTGTTGGATTGTTTGTCATATTTGGCGCCCAAGAAAAATGCCTACAGTGTAAAATTTAGAAATATTTTGATTCATCCTTTTCTCACCCAAGGCTTTTTTGATATACAGCACCCTGAACTGTTTTCAGAAGTTTTCCCTGGTACTTGGTGCTGAGTGAAGAGAGTATCTCGGAGCCCTTCCACCCCTCTTCGACCCTCAAAACTCGTGCTATAGAGGTGTGAACCAGAAAACATACCGCTTTCTGCAGATCTAACTAAAATGGCCACTTGAGCCATATCTAGAGTTGTACACCTTCTGCATAACATCAGTGTCTGCAGTGACAAACAAACTACTGTGCTAACAAATGCACTGTACACAAAATACAAAGAAAGAGAAACAATACTACTTCATTAAGGGCTGCTTTGTAATTTTGTCACTGAAATGATCAACAAATAAACATGAGTTTCTGTTGACAGAGGTCTGCTAGAGGGAGAGATGGAGGACCATCTCAGAGTTAGCCTGCTTTCAAACTACCTTCTGTTCTCCAGATGTCACCGGTGATTCACTTCCAAAAACACTCTGCTTTCCAATGACAGACGCGCGATTCATTCATTACATTCCAGCCCGACAGCGCTAACTCGGCTGAAGCATCAAATAACACTCGCAAATTTGCAGGGAAACACAGAGATATATGAACAGGCAACACACACACACCAGGACTGGCATTTGGACTCCTGCTCGTTAGTGGTGAAAAGTGTTCTATCTTTTGAAAGTTGTTCCGTTCATGGGAGATTCAATTTTTCTTTTGTTTGGCTGGTTTTCTTGGCTCAAAAATGCACAATTTGTCATTATATCATAATGTAATTTATATTTCATCAAAGTATGACTATAAGCACAACTGAATTATCCCCAATTAAACAGACAAATGACAAAAATAGCTTAATTTGCCTTCAAAATACTGAAATAACAAAATGGAAAAAATGATGATAATACTATAAGATAACGAGTGAGGCCCTATCTGGTTTTGTGTTGCTCATTATACAACATGATTTCTGCTCAGACATTCATATATGCATCATTTTCACAGGTATTTTAATGCCAAAGAGAAAATATTCTACTTCCCCTCAGCAACCCAGCAAAGTTGTTCAAGGTTTGACAAACTAGTGCAGCAGAATTGAAAAATGTATCAGTGGAAGAACCACAGATATTTATTGTTATTAAAAATATATAAAATATATTAATATATAAAAAATTAAAGAACTAAATAAATGCATTTATACCTTCGCCTAGTGAAGTTTATTTGACAGAGATAATGCACATTAATGAAGCAGAGTCCAAAAACAGGCCAGAGATAGCCGAGGCAACAAGTGTTCTAATCATGTGATGAGACCTCAAATCTGATTTTTCTTAACCCCTTTACGCAGAATACAACATGATGCCCATTTTTCCTGCTGTGCATGAGCCTGTGTAAGATTTATAACTCAGTATTTGTGTCACAGAGACTGTGGAAAATTATTCCAGTGAAGCAAGACATTTGAAAATTCAATTGCAGAATTATTTAGGAATTAAATTTTGGAATTTACTGATGCCAGCATCTATATCTGTGCAAAGGGGTTTTAAGAAAAAAACATTAGCTTTATTCTCGGAGTTCCAACAAATCTTTTTTTAATCTTATTCATTCAAAAAAAGTTTTGTATAAGATTGAAGTTTAAATCCTTTTTGAGTTTAACGTATCTTCTTGGCTTCTGCAGGATTATAATTCTCCAGTCTCCTGGGGCTTTGCCCCGCCGGGGAGGGGTGTAGAGCTGGATCAGACCGTGGGTCCCACCTGGAGCCCATCCTCAGGGGAGCGTTTGGTGAGATCTCCCCCGTCAGGCAGAGACGGGCTCTGGGGGAGGAAGTCTGATCCGCCGGGCAGAATAGCTTTTTTTTTCTTGTACAAAAGTCAGAGTTCTAGAACTTCACAGTTTTCATTGATTGTGACATCATCATTAGAATGTTCACTTCAGTTCAATTAAATGTCATTTGCACTGCACTCTTTTCAGAAAAAAATAAACTGTCATGCTTTCGAAAGCAGCTGTTGGGAAGATGCCCGGCACAAGTCCCCGAAATAGGTTATGAGGTAAAAATCACCCAGTAGGGAGGACAGAATCCTCAGTGTTCAGCTCAGAACATTCTAATCGCGCATTTCAACGATTAAAAATAGCAGAGAAAAGAGAAATGAGTACAGTGATCATTGGAGCTATTTTATCAGAACTTGATATGTTTTTAATCCGTATTCTATTATCGATGCTGTGCAATTGAACTGTGTGTTATGGTATCTGTGTGAATGCAAGACAAGGCATAGCTGGAAAAGAGCTCAGGCCTGCAAGGGTTAATCTGGGGGGGGTTATCATCTGGCACCCTTCTGAAAATCAGGGGGCATCCTGGGGGGAGCATGATTTATAGCTTTAAGTTCAGGATCGAATTCCTGCTCCCTCTTTGAAACTTTGTGAGGATCACGCGGTCTCTTTGAAACAGCGTGTCATTAGCATGCAGGCGTGTGCTGCTCAGGGTCACATACGTGTGCGCGAACATCGAGGTCACCTTAATTTCCATTCACTTAATCAAGGACGCAAAATGAAAATCGTTTCATTACCGGGGAAAACATCCACATTGGACATGTATAACATGCCATGCAGTTTTTTAATTAATTAATTCGATTCAAATTGCGCTGACATGAAATTTAACCCAAATTGTGGTGATTTATGCACTTTATGTATTCAGGAGAGGCGTGTATGCGTGTTTACACCACAGTAACAATGCATTTCCAAATCTAAATCCAATATAAATTCAGCTTGGGCCCTGGCAGAATCCGCTTTAGCATATTGGCTTATCTGACTCTGCATTACATTAACAAGCAACACAATCAACAGCCATTCGTTTCCATTATTCCTCTGTCTAACAGAATTGCTTGTTAATGAAACAGCGCATTTCGCATAGCTTTGGTTTCGTTCACAAATGAAACAGTCATGTGACCCTGATGGCACGACATGGGAAATGGCGTAAACATGAACACAATACACAGCTCGTGAAACCTGCGTGTATATCGCACCGAAACACAGCACAGAGGGAACACAACGAAAAATAAATAACTTAGGAGTAAATAGATGAAGAATTCTACAATGTTTTCTGTTCTTTTCAATAATATTTTGTCCTATTCTGTTCTGTCCAGTTCAGCACACCTGACCTGCATCATAAAAAGCTTTTATTTGGTTTAATGGTTCTGTAACAGAGTCGATGCTGAAACATCTAGGCTTTTATTAAAGAGCAAGTAAAACGCTGCCCTGCTCCGCATGCAGAAAATCTATAAGAACATGTTTCTGCAGCACTCCGAGCTGAAAGATATACTCATGAAACTTCATTCCACTAAAAACAGAGATTTTTTCTTTCACTTTGAAAATGACGGACCACCCATCCCTCCATCCTTGTCCAATCCAGATGTTCCTGATCAGGGTCACAGGGAGGTCATCCCAGCACATCCCAGCATGCACTGGGTGAGATGCAGGAACTTACCTTATGCAAACAAAAAAAGAAGGTCAAAGAAGATCTTTGAATTTCCTTGAAAATGTTATAGCATATTATATTAAAACATACTGAAGATATTTAACTCGAACATAGATGTCTAAAATAATAGTATCCTATCCCCAAGAGCAATGATTTGACAGCTGAGATGTACATGTAACATTATTCTAACTTTTATTTCATCCTCCAGGTGCATAATAGCTGACTCAACACTTTTTTCTTATCACTGTTTTCTCTTTCATACCCAGTAATGGCCATTAACCAATTTACTGCTTCAGCTCGGTCCTGGTTTGGCCGAATTATTAAAATTTTCAATTATGAGTGCAAGCGACTGGCATTATTTCAGTGAGTCACCGCACTGGCGAAGGCCAAGAAAATAAAAGAAGCAAGAGCACTTGTGTGCATCTGTGTCTTCTGTAAAAACAATAGCTTTAATGTTGGAAGTCTTCATAGATACCAGCCCTGGACGGTCTTTCTCTCGTATGAGAAACAATAACTTGCCAATTTTTACGAGAACAGCTTTATGGTTATCCCCTCGAGGAATGGTTTCCTAGTGAAACAATAACAGCACAGTTAAAGACCTGGGATGTTTACAAGCGGCTCCAAATTGAAGCTACACTTTAGGTCAGGCTCAACTGCAGGTATCTCTTCCTGTAAACAGGTTTTTGATAAAGAGTTTGGCCTCCTGGTCAAGTCTTAGTTCCAGTCAGGGTTGGGCGGCTGTTGTCCCCAGCAGAATAATGTCCACCTCATTGCCATGTGAAAAAAAACCACTGAATGTGCTAAACAAGCCAGGAGGAAAGACATTGGAAAAGGATGCTGCATTACGATATAATTCATTACGCACATGAATCGCTCTATGAAACAAACCAAACTAGAGGACCTCAGATCCCTGTCTGGTACATGACGTATAATGAATACCCATTCCCTGGAAACCTTGCTTTAGATTATATTACATAACAAGCCACATAAATAGATCATCAATGTTCTGTACATGTTACCGTAAAAAGAGGCCAGTATTTTTAATTATATAATACAGCAGTACCCCCACCCATATATTTTAGATGGAGGGTTGGTTTTACTTGCTTTTATGCAACATTGCATTTCACTGGAACCTTTTTCCAGAAAACTGCATTAAAATTATAAATTAAAAAAAAAAAAAAAGTAAACTGATTACTAATTTAATACGGATACCTACTTAGAGAGTAGGTTTTTATTATTGATATGATGTAATGCTCCAGCACGGACAGCATTTAATTAGAGCTTGTGTAATGGAACACTAATGGGCACAGGACAAAGGTAAGGTATCAAGTGTGAAAAAGAGACCCGACTCTATTCTCTATTCCAGCACAAAAACAAAAATATAATGTGAATGAAATTTGAGATGGTTACAGAAGATCAACAGCCATATTAACAGAGCAATATGTAATTATGGTGAGGATATGTATTATACAAGCATATATTACCTAACAAAATGATGACTTATTCCTGGTCAAGGCGGGGGAGTTTCAGAGACAGTGTACTTTTTGAATAGTCAATTGCAGATTGCACAACGCACACGCGGTTCTCTAGACCTACGGTCAATTTAAAGGCCCAACACTCATGTCTAGAAAAGCCTCTTCTAGAAAAGGTTCAAAGAAGAGCCACAAAGTTAATTCTTAGTATAAAAGATAAAAGCCATGAAGATAAACTAAAGTATCTTGAAAAGGAGACTTCGTGGCAATCTGATTGGGGCATTTAAATATGTAAAAAGGATGAGCAAAGTTAACCATACTGGATTATTTAGGCCAAGTTCTGTACGTAAAACTAGGGGTCACCTAAGGAAGTTAGCCAAAGTTAAATTTAGCTGAGATATTAAGTACTCTTTCACAGTAAGAGTGATCACTGTGTGGAATAGCTTGCTTAGTCATGTTGTAGAGGCAGAAAATTGGGGAGTTTTCCAGACCAGCCTTGATTCAGTCCTAGACACAGTCTAGTTCTTAAATATTCTAAAGGCTGTTGGCTTCACTTTTGCGATCGGAAAATGGCAAGCCGAGTTGTGCTGAATGGACCTGTTCTTGCCACTCATGTTATGTCGTGTTTAGACTGAGGGAGGAAACCCACATGAACACAAAGGAAAACAGAAATTTCACTGACTGGATTCAAGCCTGCAACCTCCATGCGCTGAGGCCACAGAGCTTCCCTCTACTCCTGTCTCCCTCTCTGTATGGTCTGTTCTCATTAAGCTGAAATTAACTCCTGAACAGAGTCTTTGGATTTTGATATGGGTTGTGTAGTATTTATGACCATGTGCTGTAAAGCATAGCTTAAATGTCAGTAAAATTCTGCATATTGTTTTTTTGACAGGAAGAAAATAACCTGATAGCACCAGTAGGTGCTCTGTTCACACTCTGCATCGTTACAGGTGTGTGTTCTTCAGACAGAGCCTCTGTAGGTGAGAATATTACAGGCTGTCACCTTCTCCACTTTTCATGTGTGCTGTTCAAGTGAGTTACAACTTTCAGTAAAATTTGCCAAAATTAACAGCAAATCATGTCCATCATGCACAGGGATGTACGTTTGCATAGTACGAAATCAATCATTTTTGCTGCACATAGAGGCATGTTTTTTTTGATAAATAAATCCATAGCCAGTTAACAGTACATGAGTGAATCTTCCTGGTCGTCACAGCCTTATACCTCTCCAGGATCACAGCCCCATATCACCTCAGAGGACATTTCATCAGAGGACCTGGGCTGTAAACACGAGCAGCCATCATTTCAGTAAACAAGCACATATACTGAGCGATGTGTCTCCAGCCCGCTCCATGTGCATCAGGGAAAATGTATGTAAAAGCCATCAAATACATTAAAGTAAAATGGTGATGGTTTACTGGTCATGACATGAGAAAGACAAGAGAGGTGGAAATACAGAAAGTGTAGTCACGATCCCAGTGGCTGTCTCTCTCTCTTTCTCTCTGTCTCACTCTCTCTCTCTTTCTCTCTCCCCCCCTTTCCCTCTCTCCCTCTAACTCTCTCTCCTTCCCTCTCTCTCTTGCTCCATCTTTCTTTCTCTGTTCAATTTTAAAGGCCACACAACTATCCTGCCCGCTCGTCCTTCTCCAAGAATTCGCACAGCGTGAAGAACATACATAAAGGACGACTTATCAGTTGCATTCTTCCAGAGAGCGAGGGAGAGGGGGAGGGAGGGAGAGAGCGAGGGGGGGGAGAGAAACAGTGACTGTGAACTCCCGCTCTTCTATATCCCAGCTCCCTCACCGCCAATAATGATTTCTGTGCCCCTCCCACATGCAGTCTGTCGTTCACCTCCAGCGCTGCCCTTGCAGTGAGAGAGGAAGAATAGAGTCTGGCAAACACACAAACACACACACCTGTGACCCTCGGGGTCTCTGACAGAGGGGTGTTAATTATTCCAGCAGAACCTGTGAAAAGCGCTTCCAATCCCGTGGAGAGGAGAGGCAGTCAGCCTGTCTGCATCTCTCATCACATCTGGCGGCAGGTGCATGTTTATGAAAAGGAGAAATAAAAAGAAGGAAGAATTGAGGCTCAGATGGTGGCCCCCAAAAGGGGAGGGGAGGAGGGGCCATTTCTGGTGCTCAGGTGCACCTATCGCACAAGGCTGCTGCTGATTGGACAGGTGGTGACCTTTTCAGGGTCATCACCTTCATCATGTGATCATATTTACTGGACGCCTTTCTATTGCAAATGCAGACACACACACACATAAAAACACATGCCCGCTCACGCAGAGAAACATTCGCACACACATTACCATGCAAATATTTACTCAAAGACATATAAACTCACACACCCACACACACTCACACGTGTAATAAACACACACAAACACCTCGAGATGCCTTTCAGGCCCATAGAAACATCAGCACAGTGTGACACATCTGGTCACTCATTCCCCTGTGTCAGGACCTCTCTTTCAAGCTGAAGAACCCAGGACGTCCCGGACAGATTCATACAGCCGCACCCTTTTCAAAGGCTCAACAAAGCACTCCCGCTCCAACAAGCCAGGGTGAGAGGTCAAAGTTCAGAGGGTAGCTCTGTGTTTCAAAGAGATGCATCTCCCCTTTCATCTGACAGGGGTTACAGGCCACTTCCATACTCCTCGACTGGGAGAGGTTAAAGGTCGACATCAGAGTCATCTTTGGGTTTTGGTACATATGGTTTTAGATGTGTCGACCCCTCCACCATCTGAGAAGCGATGTGTGACTTCAGGCAGATGCTCCTCTCTGGCAGTAAGATGGAGATTCAAAAGGAAGTGGCAGATCCACGCCATTCCATCGCCATCCATCAATCCACCAACTTACCCATCCATCCATCCTCTGGAAATGACTTCTCAGCAGACTGATACCATCTCATCGAGATTATGATGACCAGTAGCGAGCAAAAAATAATCAACCACTGTGTAGGCTCTCACTCTAACCGTAAGAATGCACACCTCGTTCCAATTCTGAAAAATTTTGTTCAACAGCTGTAGTTGAGTCGATAATAATAATAATAATAATAATAAAAAATTAAAAAAAAAAAATAATAATAATATGTTTGTAATAATGTCTTCATGTCTTTCTTTAAAACCATCACCAATATAAATGATCATTTTAGCAATGGTTTTGAACAAAACCTACAGGACGAGTCGCTCTCCAGGAGAAGGATTGAGCAGAGCTGCCGCAGCGGATCCCTCTGGTTTACAGAGCCAGTATTGGATCATAAATCACTTCTTTTGACCCTGAGGGTCATTTTAAATCGTCAGGAATGTGTAGTTCCAGCAACCAGCTGGGCCCTAGTTCTAAAAATACAGTGGCCAGGCGGCATTGTAAAAATAATTAAAACGTCAGGATTACAGGCTTGTTATTCAGTTTAACTTGTTGATGCTTGAACCAAGCCTACCCGCAGTACACTGATTAAAAAATGAAGCCACGCACCTCACTTTCTTTATCATTTAAGCATCAGATGGGTCAGTGTTCTAAAATGTTCCTTTTCAAACTTATCAGTCTCAGTTCTCAGCAGTTAGATAGATAGCAGCATCGAGATGCTCAGTGAAGACCTTTCTCATTGCGTATTTGACATCGCACCTCAAAGTGCTGGGTGCTTTCATTAAAGCTCTGTGCAATTTCGAGCAGGTCGACTTGGATTAAATTCCAATTAGTTTCTGTCATTGTTTCGCGCACGGCATTCTGAGGTGATGTTTGGCTCTGGTAACCTTTGACGTGCCGCGCGAAGGAGTTTAGAGGCATTTAACATTCCAGCTCAGCTCCAGGCCAAAAGCGCTGCATCACCTCGTGTAACGTCTGACAGAAAGTCCAGAAGATTCGCAACATTTCTTCTGTGCTCGACCTCAGTGAATTTCCAGCCACCTGGCTTTAAACTGGTGTGGAATAATAAATGAATCAGCGGCAGGTCAGGTTATAACTGCCCTGTGTTTCAGCAGAAGCAGTACAGATAAATGTGAGGGCAGGACATGGTGACTTACTCTGGGCAGGGGCGATTTGATGCACAGGGTTCCCCGAGCCCAAACCCAGGAGTGCTGGCAAGGAGCCACCATTTCATTGACCGGATTTGAAAGTGATTGAAACGATACATTTACCGTGGTATAAAGTTTCACTAACAATGTTTCTCAAATGCACGCACCACGCTGCAAACAACACACTAACATCAGTGCTCGAGACCTCCAGCCTCAGAAAACACCACTCTGATCAGAGTCAGGACATCCTGTACATAAGCTGAAGATGTTTTAGTCCCATCCTGTACACAAGCTGATGATATTTTAGTCCCATCCTGAACATAAGCTGGAGATGTTTTAGTTCCATCCTGCACATAAACTGAAGATGTTTTAGTCCCATCCTGTACATAAGCTGAAGATGTTTTAGTCCCATTCTGTACATAAGCTGAAAATGTTTTAGTCCCATCCTGTACATAAAATGAGGATGTTTTAGTCCCATCCTGCATATAAACTGAAGATGTTTTATTCCCATCCTGTACATAACCTGAAGATGTTTTAGTCCCATCCTGCACATAAACTGAAGATGTTTTAGTCTCATCTTGTACATAATCTGAAGATGTTTTAGTCCCATTCTGCACATAAACTGAAGATGTTTTAGTCCCATCCTGTACATAAGCTGAAGATATTTTAGTCTCATCCTGTACATAAGATGAAGATTTTTTTAGTCCCATCCTGTACATAAGCTGAAGATATTTTAGTCCCATCCTGTACACAAGCTGAAGATGTTTTAGTCCTGTCCTGTGCACGAGCTGAAGATGTTTTAGTCCCGTCCAGTAAATAGACTGAAGATGTTTTAGTCCCACACCCAATATGAGCCTTCATCTTGTACACATGGCTGAGCTGACATGAGTAAACTGCCCTGGCTTAATATTAATCTTCCCCAACAGCAAGTAAGATTTTGGTCCCAGGTGGGATTTCCAGGACATGTGACCATCAAAATGAAATAAAATAAACAAATGACCCTAGTGAGGAAAAAACAGTATAGATAATCGGTCGATGGATTGATGATGTAATATGTCACTGAAAACACCGCGACTGCGAATGACATCAGCTCAGCCAGCCATGGGACCCACATACTCAGCAAGCATAATGTAATTCTAATATCACAGCCCATTCAAATCACTCCTCATTCTTTTTCAGAGTAGCACACGATTGGCTATTGCGCTACAGGGTTGCAAATTGGGAAAGGACTGCCGGGAAGGGAAAATAATAGTTGCCTTGTTCGTTGCTCAAGCGCCTCCTGTTGGCCAGACGGGCGCTCGTCAGGAAGATTCTAAGTCTGTTCATGTCCGGGTATCCTCCGCCCTCGTTCTGAAATTGCGAAGATTCAACCAATGAGTGTATAAGAAGCGGTGGTTGACAGGCGCGTGCTTCGGAGGAGAGCCGCGAACTGCCTACACTCTCCTGAGTTGGCAGCAAGGGGTCGCATACGAGCAAGCCTTGTACATAGTTCTCCAATTGGGCATTCCAGATTCAGGCGGGATTGGAGATGCCAAATTTATTTAAAAAAAATAAATAAATCACTCCTCATTCAGGCTCTGCGCCCAGGCCATGGCTGAAGGGGTAAACGGTCAGCATGATTCCAGAGATGCTCACTGTGGAGAGAGTCCACAAATACACCAGTGGGATGGTTAGCCTGGAGCCCTATTCCTTCAGGAGACAGAATTCCCCGCATTACGATTCGCACCTTCATCCGTCTTCACTGCGTTTATATCGCGAGCAGCGGCGGGCGGCGGACGGAGAACTGGTGAGGCGGAAAACATCCCTTGAAACGGATGAGATTAGTGACCCGATTTCAATCATTGTTCTGGGTCAACATGTTAGTTTACCTTATAATGAAATGTTTAGGCGAGTGAATAATAAATTCTATAAAATGTTTAATTCACATGCCTTAATAGGCAACTCTTCACGAAAAAAACCACTGTGGATTTTCCGCGTTAAATTTTGTCACACCCTGAGCAAGTCGTAAAACCTGTGCGTAATGATTGTTTAATTGAAAAAGATTGAAATGCGCTCTTTTTTGAGTTCAACTGGTGCGTTTGATTTCTCGTCTTAGCGAAGACAGTTAGCTACACCCGAGAGGGGAGAGTTCAAGTGTCTTTTACCAGGGAAATTGACTGAAAACAGATCAAGACTAATAAGCAGTTTAAAGATATGTTTATCGCCCTCCTTGTTCTCTGCCCACCGCCCGCCACTGATCGCAAGAGAGGAAGAGTGCTTACAAGTACCTGTTACATTAAACATGTGGACACAACAATAATGCTGCATCATAAACCATCTGAGCTCATAGACGTTGGAACAGGGGGGGCGCCCCCCCCCCCCCCGCCCCCTCCATCAGCCCCATACTGCCCTAAGTCTTATTATTTTTTTAAATATATATATATATATATATATATATAAAAAGAATCTGAATTCAAATGTGTCAGACTTACATTTAGGCCTATGTCTTTCATATCATGAAAAATGCTTTCTATATCTTGTATGCAGCCTAATGAAATGTCCAGATGTAGCCTATAGAGACAGTGCAATTTTGGAAAAGCGTCTCCTTTGTTTTTGATCGTGGCGTGCGCATTGTTTATTTCCTGTTAGCTATCAAAAGGCGGTAAATTCAAGCAACGATCAAGACAATGTAACAGAAGCGGATTTCGCATTTCTTTTCCAAAGCTCACACTGAGTCTGCTAAGCGTCTAAGAGAAGCTAAACCGAAAAAGAGACGCTCGACGCGAGTGCATGTCGGAAAAAAAAACGCGATCGCAGCTATAGCGAAGTCCCGAATAAACATAGGGAAAGCATACCAACGTTGGTGAGAATTCGGGAGTTGAATGGTTTTAATTCTGACGCCGGGTCGCCTTTGTTTCTACTTGAGGTGAGTAGAGCTGGCCCCGTTTCAGAAAGCGGGGTTAGTGGTAACTCTGAGTTTGTTAGCTCAGAGTTGCAGGAAACTCTGAGTTTTCGGTTCTGTGCGAGTTCAGTCCAACTCTGAGTCAGTTACGCGGCAACATACTCCTTTAAGCTAACCTGCTCCTGGCAGGTTTTCAAATAACTCAGTTTCTTCTCCTCCTGAAACTGCAGGCTGAGGAGGTTTTAGACATTGCGTGTCCTTTCCTTTAAGAGACAGAGGGCATTGAAGCGCAAATACTGAGAAGAATTCTCCGTTAGGAGAGTTATCCGACCACGTTTGGATGTTTTATCGTTTTCGGACGAATATTTGTTTGAGCGTTCCGTTTCTCTATAGAATATATAATTTATTTCAACAAAATTTTCAGCCCGCATATTGCTCGCGTGGCACACCGCGGACATTCTCTCAGTTCAGAACAAATTGCGTAGCTCTTCTTCTTCTTCTTCTTCTTCTTCTTCTTCTTTTTTTTTTTTTTTTTTGCAAACGGCAGTTTTCATTATCGTTTTGTTTTATTACGGAAAGACACAACCACGACTTCATTCATTAAAGGCACAGTCAGTTTCTACCACGAGTGGGCTCTTCAAAGTAGGCTACAAAATAATGAATAACTCTCTGGAGAGTTTTTAATTTTTCACAATACATGTTGGAAAGTCTGCTAATTTGCTGTAATGAATGATCAGCAGTTCGTATGTTCAATTCATTCCAAGTCAAAAGACCTCAAGACAGAACAACTAATGTTTTAAAATGTGAAAATTAAAGTCTGTGGAATTATCCTGAAATAAGTCATTTGTATCAGCTTGGAATGATACCGGGCGTTTATCACAACGAGCTGTACACGGCCATTTACCCAGCTGAGTGAGCCATTCTTAAGCTGCTTTCACACCGGACGCGAAACGATTTTTTCCCACGACAGATTACATTCAAAGTCAATGCAAAGACGCGCCTTGCATTGACTTTGAATGTCATCTGTCGCGCGTAAAAATTCGTTTCGCGTCGGTGTGAAAAGCAGCTTTACTTCAAAGTTTCACTTTAAGAAAAGCGCGTTCTTGTTCCAAGCTTCTGAAGGAGAGGGCCGAGCGGCTCTGTTGTGTTTTGAGAACATTTCAACTGTCAACAATAGTGACGTCATATCGCCGATACAGCCTTTAATAACTGTGTGGAAATCAAAGTATCCTGCTTAAAATCAAGTCCTTGTTCAGAAAACCCTGCGCGTACATATATGAGCACAAACCCCCGTCAAAAATCCCGCCCCCCTCTTAGAATATAGTTCCAACGTCTACGTCTGTGCTACAACTCCATACATGATCTGCTAAATCCAACAATAAAATGATGGAAATTTGGTTCCTGTCCTTCTGTCTGAACCCATTTTTCTGCTAGATCGGTTGGCCATTCAATCTGAAACTGCACGTGGGCATTGAGCTTTGGCAAAGGCAAGGACATGGCGAAGCAGGGGCCTATTGCACAAAGGCAGGATAAGGGATTAGCCCAGGATCGGCACGGGATTAGCCTGATCTCAAGCCCCATTTCGGTTGCACAGAGCGTGTGAGCTAAGCCATGGCACTAGTTACTATGGAAACAAAGTCTGTGGAGCTAGCCAGCACCGGAGCAAGCTTACGAACTAGCTAAGCTCCTGTCTGCAGCCAATTTCACCTCTCCTCGTTCAGCAGTCGCCCAAATTGAAAATCAACGTCCTTAACAGTCATTCTGAATTGTCCACTACACTTTGCTATCTCAGTTATAATAGGCCCAGAGTAATTATTTTAGAAACTTGTGACCATTGATGTCAGTAAAATAGCCAATATTCGATCGTTATATTCAAGTAGGCCTATCCATGTGACAGTGACCATCACAGTTCAATCAGTCCCCCTTCCATGTCACATTTTAACCATATTTAGAATCCGTCATTATCAGATTTGTCCTTATTCCCCAAGTTGAGACTTCCATCAGAGTAGAAAATGAGCAGTGCTGCATGAAGTAGGTTACCGTGTTTCAGCGCGGTCTTAAATCGCTGCGGTAACCCCCTACCTACAGCACTGCTGCTACTTTTCTCCGTCTTTATTCAGACTGCGACGGGTAAGGTAGAGTCGTTGCCTTAATGCTGAACACGGGTGCAATGTCGCAAACCCGCGATACTGGAATCAAACATTTTCAGGAGGCTACTTGACGTAATTTTCTGACGCTAACATTCTACTTTTAAATTTGAGTAAGTCTTCATCAGAGGTGATTAATAGCAGCAAGTAAACTCAACTAATCTGACAACGTCTTCTAGATCGGACTTTTATTCAGTTCTTACAGGACAAAAAAAGGCCTATAAGGTACTGCTGAGATCCAATTTACACATGCACATATTTCCATGGAGCTATTTGGCGTGATTCTACCATAAACGCTACCTGGCACTTGTCACACACAAACTCGAATTTATGAATAGTTTGCGAGACTTTAAATCTGTCTGATAAGGACGGCTTATCTCGTTCACGGTAACGCCGAAGTGCATCAGCTACTCCCTTTTGACGGCGCTGAAACACCTCCCGAGTTTAGTCTCACTTGAGTTTATCTCACTTGAATATTCCTCTCAAACGTCTCGGACCATTCAGACAGAAACTAAAGGTATAGCAAGCAGAAGCATTTCAGCGATCCCATCGTCCCTCTGTTTGAACGTGGTCTTTGAATGTTGCTGGCGCATGCGTTTGCTGCAACTACTTAGTGTCCATGGTGATGATCAGCGATTCTGTGATCGATCTCGGGGTCTATTTGAGGTAGCCGTGTGCGCGCACTCAGCAGGATCAGCGGCACCGGGCTTCACTTAGCCAATTCTCCTCCACCCGCTGTTGGCTTTGTGCAATCAATTAAGCCAGCGACGCGCTGTTTGGGATATGGCAATCCTCGCTTTGGCGTTGATCCAGGATCTCAGGATCCGACTTTTGTGCAATAGGCCCCTGGTTAGTCTGTTTTTGTGTTTCGAGCATTTATGGCAAGACTGCGCGGAGTTGCGATGCAGGCATCCTTGCAAGTTCTCACATCGTTATGGCGCGCGCATCCCCGGATGTGGACTGGTTTAAATTCATTTCATCGTTCCGGAAATCTTAATTCTTTACATGAAAAATGCGGTGTTGTGCACTTTCTCGTCCCTAAAATTATATTGTACAGAAAAGAACTGTTTAGAATGCAGTGATTACAGTAAACTTTTTATTTCTGCTTGACGTGAAGGAGAATTGACACGACTGACTTTAAGCCAAAAGCCTTAGTGCATTTCCTTCGGAAGAGTGTTTTCAGATCACTGTAAATTCCGTCTTTGAAATGTATTCCTGGCACAGCGTTTAAAAAAGAGCCAGGCTGAAATTCTAAAATGTTCATATTCGTCATCACTAGTGCCAGCTCGGAAAACGTGGGATTTCTTATATTAGACACTTGAAGGGAAGGAAAGTTAGCGTAGCCACTTAAACAATTAAACCCTGATTCAACACTTCCATTCATCATTACCAATTGATGTACCTCACAGCGGCCTCCGTTTAGTCAGAGGAAATCGACCAGCGATTTTCAGACTCCTCTGATGACTCCCTGAAAGCTACCGGTGGGGAATTAATTAGCTGGTCAATCGTAATTAGATAAGCGCTACCCTAATTATTTCTTGTTGAAATGAGGCAGAGGCTTAGAGATCCAGAAGATTAGAGGAAGAGACCTGATCTTAAAGCCAGGAAGCTGGCAGATGTAAACTGAAACTGATCGGAGTTGCGTATTTAATTAGGCAGGAGGTAAGAATTTCAGCAGATTGAAATAAAGTCTCTTGGTTGTTGAAGGCAAGAAAAAGTTCTTGATACGCTTAGATACGCACCGGAGTCTGAATGAATTTGGACAGTCAGCCAGTATTAAACGACTAATTCCTGTAGCTCACTGCGTACCGAATACCGTAAAATTAAAGTCCGCATAGTCAGGCCAGTCAACGTGGAATGATATACATTCATAAGGTGTGAAACACGTCGGAATTAGATCCTTTTAAAATGAGTTAACGTTCCAAATACTAACAGAATGCACGGGGTATTGCTTTAGCCCAGCGGTCATACTGATTTTAGTGAAGGTCAGCAAGAAGAATAATTCAAATTTACATTTGGACCCATTTTTCTCCTCTCCGGATAACAGATTTTTCCGCGTTTCCTATTGGGATGATAAGTGTATCTGTCACTGTAGCGCCAGGTTTCTGGAAATTTTACGCAATTCTACAAGAAAATATTGTAAGATAGATCCATCCTGATTGTGGGACGCAATAAATCTCATTCTCTTGATGCAAGACCGCAGTGAACTTGTTCAAATATGACGGAACATCCTCTCATGTTCACTATGCTGACTGTAAACTTGAGCAGAGCCATTATGGTCCCCCACGAGTGTCTAGTTAAAACAGATTTTCTGCACACCTAGGCATACTGTGCCTCCATACTTACATATTAACACTTCGCCAGTATTTCTCATAACGCCTTACAGGGAATAAAACTAAGACAAAGTTTTGAATCTCCGTTAAAAAATACTAATACTTGGAAACATATGGAACTAAATGGTGTGTTTATGGAATTTGTTTGAATGTGTCATGTCCCTTTCCCCTTGTTAATTGTTTCCTTGCAGTCCAGCTGTCTGCGTTGGTGTCGGTCTTGTTTCATTAGTTGATTCTATGTATTTAATTATTGTTTTGTTTGTTACCCCGCCTCTTGTGCTCAGCACATCTGTTCACCCACATTGCTAATTGTTGCCTTGTGTATTGAGATTCCTGTTCTCCATTACCCCTTTGCTGGATTGTAGTCTCTCTTCGTCAATGTCTTGTGTCCACCATCTTCAGTGTTAATTCCTGTTTATTGGGAAAACTTTCCCAGAGTTTTCAGTCGTGGCGAGAGGTTTATTCCAGCGCCTCCTCCTCTCCAGTTTGAAGGTGTGCACCTGCCCAATGCGCCTGTTTGCTCCAACCTGACCACAAACTGTCTCAAAAACATTTCAGCGCTAAAAGCATTGAGTTTTTATCAGTTGTCTTAATAAAGGTCAATTTCCGTGATTAACACTGATCTGCGCTTTTTTCTGTTCTGAAATTCGTGGTATGAATGTATCAATGATTACCTCTTATATTAGCAAAGCATATGATAAACTTTTAATCGGTTACCCATGAATATACATGGGATCTATAGCAGGGAAGACATGTGAAGATATGTTATGGCGACTGGTAGTTATGGCGGCTGCATCCATGGGCGTGCTCCTCCTTGACTGCTCCTGCTGTCTCCTGGCAGTCCTGACCTCTTCCAGTCTGCTGACTCTACCCTGCATGAGCTACCGCCCAGAGCTGCAATCAGAGGCGGCGCTCTGGTCTTACCAAGCACTTCCTCAGTGAGGCCTGCATAGGGTCTTTGAACCTCTTCTTCTGCCCTCCCGCAGAGCTGTGGCCACCGCGGTGTAACTGACTAAGGAACTCTACAGGGCAGTCGGTTTCAGGGCATCCTGCCTACATGCCCCAGCCAGCATAACAGGTGTTGGGTAATCGTGCCCTCAATACGTCTGTAGTTAGTTTTCGCAAGTATTGCACTATCATGCACAAGATCATGCCCGGCGAGGTCCAGGATGCGCGGCAGACATCTTATATAAAAATGATCAAGCGCTTTGATGTGTCAACCATAGGTGACCCAGGCTTCATAACTGTAGAAAAGGGTGAATATGCAGGCAGCCTGAGACACTGACACCTTGGTGAGTGCATGGAGGCTTAAGTTTGGAAACGATCGGTGCCAGAGTCCCTCAGAGGCAGTCCTTGCTCGCTTAATACAATATTCCACTTCATTTTTCATTGTACCGCAGTCCTCGGCAAAGATGCTGCCCTGGCACTTGAAAGATGGAGCAACCGTTACCTGCCTCTCATTAATGGTGAAGACTGGTTGCGCTTGCAGTGTACTCGAACTGGTCCTGGCAAATGACCTCTGTTTTGGCGGTGTTAACAGACAACCCCATCCGACTGTAAATTTTGATAGTCATGGCAAGAGCTGATAGAAGATCCTAAGGGAGTAGACTACAAGAGTACAATAATCAGTGGTCTTCCGCTCTGGGACCTGCCTTTGCGGACTTGCCTTAGCAAGCACAGAGATTGCTCAAGGTCTTTTAAAATCAAATACACAACACCACTGTTGGACAGAAGCTGTTAGTAGAGAGGGTGGGTGACACATTGAAGGAAGATGTCAAATAGTACAGGTACCACCACATACCCCTGCTGCACACCTGAGTGTACAGAGAGAGTGCCTGACTCTGAGCCTATCATGGGCACACAGTCTAATAGGCTACTAAAGTGATGACATCACAGCTACATAGCTTCTGGTGTCAGAAGTAAAATCCCTATGGGAATTTATAATGGGGTTTGGACACTTTCTGGCATTGCTCAGACTAGTATTAATTTTATGAGCTGCCTTGCTCCGAGATTAGCTTATGGGGTATACCGATACAAATTCAAATTCCTTTTTTATTGCCAAAAATTATATGCTCTTGCACTTGTAGTCCAGTTTGTAATCCACTTCTGCAAACTACATGTCCATTGCATAAGCGGGCGAGTACCCCGTGATTTGTTCCCAGCCAATGGGGTACCTCAGTTTCAGCAAATGTTCACAACGTACCAAGACAGTAGCCGATCAGTGCCTCAAATTGCCGTTGTCTATGTCTGTGCACCCGTTATTACATAGCGGGCCACTATTCGCTTGCTACATGCCTAGAAATGAATGGATCATAATGAATAGTTACTTCACCATTTAGCTAGCTAGCATTTAGCTATGCTAGCGATCCACCTAGCTAGCCAGCTAGTGAGCTTATTACATCTTGTGCACATAGCTAAATTGATCAAAACAGCAAGTGGTTACTTTAATGTCACTTACTGTTATTTAGCAAGCGCGCTAGCATAAAAATTTGCCAACTACAAATGGCTAAGCTAGCGAAATAGCTTGCTAGCTAGCTAAGTCAATAAAAATTGTGAATAGCCATTATTTGGCTTCTTGGCTAGCGCCAAGCTGGGAACATTTTGCGAGCTGGCATTTACATCTACCTAATATGACGTTAGTCAGCTACCGGCGTCCATAAACTAGCTCGCTGGCTAAGTTCGCCAGCTAACAGCCAGTTCGCTTGCCGGGCTAGCCTCACATGGCGAATATATATTGCTATAAACAGTGAATTGCGATTATTTCGGCACTTAACTAGTGTTAGATGAGCAAGCAGACCTGAAATAGTTATGTAGCTCGGTCAGTTATGCGTTGACAAAGCTGAGAAGCTCGTTTGCTAGCTAGCAACCGAGTTTTTAAGCAAACAAACCAAAGATGCTTGGCTAATAAAGTAAATTGGCGCGAGATGTAAAACTTAATACCTAGCAAGTAAGCATAACTAAGTAGAACGTAGAGCGGCTGACTAATTCAGTCTCACCAAGCTAAGCAAACAAATAGCTGTGGCAAGGTGCAGGTAATTTGTAACGAATTTTCAACTCTTTCTGCCCGGGAATCAGGAGGATCATGGGACGTGTAGTTTTTAGACTACAAATAGGATTGGCATGGTGGTGAAAAATGTAAATGATTTTCATTATAGCTGACTCTGGTCAAGAAAAACAACATTTGTTGTTACTCAGAAATATGACGTAAAATCTCGAAATCGATGAAGGCTTGAAAACAACGGAAAGTGCTTCAAAAGTGAACTTAAAAAACGTATGGGTAAAATGAATGGAAAATTTTACTTCTGACGCCAGCATGAAGTCATCACTTTAGTAGTCTACGTTGTTGAAAAACTTGTCCGAGCAACCAACTTTAAGAAGCAACATTCGGAGCAGTTCCCTGTTCACTGCATCAAATGTTTTTGGTCAGTAAAAGCTCTGAAGAGGTTTTGCTTTGTTTTTCTGGACATATGCTACAAACACACACACACATACACACACACACACACACACACACACCGACAGCAGGAGCAGACTCACTGTGAGCTGTAATAATTCATCTGGAACATTTTGAAAAAATTTGGAAAGAGCAAATACAGAATGAAGCGATAACTGTAAAAACTTGGATGACGTTCCAAACAGAACAGCCCTTGGAAAGGCCTGGACCAATGCTGGAAACGATGCACAGAAAAACATTCACTGTTAAATTGACCCCAACAGGGTACATTTTATATCTGTTGGGTTACAGAATCTCACTTTGAATTTTACGGTTGAAGTCTTAATTGGAACAAGGTTTCCATCACTGGCTGCTGCTGAACAGAACTGGGGGTGTAAAAAATCCCTTTAAACTGATAAGTACTCTTGATCGGTTTGCAGTCATTTTCCTTGATTAATGATACATTAACTCTACAAACATTCAACTCCCTCAGGTGTATTCAATTGTCTCGTTTAAAGTGAGATGAGAAATAAAACGTTCTGCTCGGACTTGAAATTGTGCGCGATTACACCTTTGTTTTCATTTAAACAATCATAAAGGGCAGGTTTGATAGCTTGCTTTGCAGAGTGTGCCAAAAGTTAACGCGAAGATCCAGAGTAGTTTATTCTTTTTTCATGAGGTATAGCCTACTCAGGCAAGTGAATAAAGCATTTTTTTAAATCAAATTTATTATATAATCACTTTAACATTGCATTGAAGAGGATACTGTGTGTTTAATTGCCAAAATATGACTTTCATCATTAGAAAATGTGTTAATCAGGACTAATGATTGAGTACAGGTCAGTAATCATCAGGTTATACCAAGGGATGTATAATTACTCCCCACCCCCTCTTACTGTTCACCAGGTGCTGCTGGATTCCATAGCGTTCATAATCACAGTCTAAAGCATCCACTACATTTCAGAGCATATGACAGACAGTCCTAAAGCAACTTATAAGTAAAAGTATCCATTTGCACCGCAGGACATTTAGCAAAGCAGGAATTTACAGTTGATTAGCCCCCCTCATGTTCCCATGTTTTTTCTTCTTTCCCTCACTCACTCACTCCCCCCCCCACTCCCCAGTTCCCGAGTAAACTCAATGTCCCCCTCTCTCCCAACCCCTAAAATCTGGATCATTGCCCATTGGCCAGGCCTGCCATGTTAGCGGTCACCACACTAAACCACTCCCACCATCCGTCACGTCATCGGCCAGTTCAGTCAGCCACTCCCTGTCCAGACATCAAATCACGACTCCGTTTTCGATTGTTATTACCTCCACCAAACAAAATTGGAAGGAGGTTATGTGATCGGTGCCGTTTGTGTGTCTGTTTGTTTGTGAACAAGATAACTCAACGAGTTATCAACAAGACAACACAGCTTGCCGGAAAACTTTAACCTTGCTGTCAATGTCATGCATCTTATACTGTTTGTGTAGCATAGACCGGAATGCAGATGGTGCACATGGCAATAGCTCTCTGAGGACATTCGTCCCAGCGAGCTAAAAAGTAATGAACGGATATCTCTGAAATTTTGTGGGTGGGTCGCTATTACATCAGGGATGGACCCTATTGATTTTGACTGCGATCAGTCAAACAATATGGCCGCCACGGCAGCTATCTTGAAATCCTATGTCACGCGATAACTGAACTGTGCTGCTTGGCGGAGGTTTGCACTCTAGGAGTGCCTCTAGTTTTTCATATGTGCCTAACAGCCAAAATAAAAGTAAATAAATAAAAAACTAAACCCAAAAAAGACATGCATTTTATACTCTTATGTAACTGCCTGTGATATGACAATAGTTTTCCAGAACGCACTAGCAAAAATGATTTTTGAAAAGGAAGAGCACATCCTTTATGGGCAATGGAGGATTATATCATAAATATATAACATGTACATATCAGTAAGTCATGTTTCTTTATTTAAACGTCTTTCTCAATGTCATGCATCTTATACTGTTCATGTAGCACATAGACCGGAAAGCACATGCAGAATATGCACATTACGCCAATGACCATAAACAAGAACTCTCACAGTGGTTCAGAAGAAAGGTTCCGGTGGTTTGGCAGTGGGGAAACACACTGATTCAGACTGAAGCCTCAGTCCTGTGTGAACACACTGATTCAGACTGAAGCCTCAGTCCTGTGTGAACACACTGATTCAGACTGAAGCCTCAGTGTGTGTGAACACACTGATTCAGACTGAAGCCTCAGTCCTGTGTGTGTGTGAACACACTGATTCAGACTGAAGCCTCAGTCCTGATTGACTGCCTCAGTCCTGTGTGAACACACTGATTCAGACTGAAGCCTCAGTCGTGTGTGTGGAACACACTGATTCAGACTGAAGCCTCAGTCCTGTGTGTCGAACACACTGATTGATTCAGACTGAAGACCTCAGTCCTGTGTGTGAACACACTGATTCAGACTGAAGCCTCAGTCTGTGTGTGTGTCGAACACACTGATTCAGACTGAAGCCTCAGTCCTGTGTGTCCGTGTGAACACACTGATTCAGACTGAAGCCTCACTGAAGCCTCTGAAGCCTCAGTCTGTGTGTCGAACACACTGATTCAGACTGAAGCCTCAGTCCTGTGTGTCGAACACACTGATTCAACTGAACAGTCCTGATTCAGACTGAAGACCTCAGTCCTGTGTGTCGAACACACTGATTCAGACTGAAGCCTCAGTCCTGTGTGTCGAACACACTGATTCAGACTGAAGCCTCAGTCCTGTGTGTCGAACACACTGATTCAGACTGAAGCCTCAGTCGTGTGTGTGGAACACACTGATTCAGACTGAAGCCTCAGTCCTGTGTGTCGAACACACTGATTCAGACTGAAGCCTCAGTCGTGTGTGTCGAACACACTGATTCAGACTGAAGCCTCAGTCCTGTGTGTCGAACTGATTCAGACTGAAGCCTGAAGTCCTGTGTGTCGAACACACTGATTCAGACTGAAGCCTCAGTCCTGTGTGTCGAACACACTGATTCAGACTGAAGCCTCAGTCCTGTGTCAGAACACACTGATTCAGACTGAAGCCTCAGTCCTGTGTTCAACACACTGATTCAGACTGAAGCTCAGTCCTGTGTGTCGAACACACTGATTCAGACTGAAGCCTCAGTCACTGATTCAGACTGAAGCCTCAGTCCTGTGTGTCGAACACACTGATTCAGACTGAAGCCTCAGTCCTGTGTGTCGAACACACTGATTCAGACTGAAGCCTCAGTCCTGTGTGTCGAACACACTGATTCAGACTGAAGCCTCAGTCCTGTGTGTCGAACACACTGATTCAGACTGAGGCTTCAGTCTGTGTGTGATTCAGACTGAAGCCTCAGTCCTGTGTGAACACACTGATTCAGACTGAAGCCTCAGTCCTGTGTGAACACAACACACTGATTCAGACTGAAGCCTCAGTCCTGTGTGTCGAACACACTGATTCAGACTGAAAGTCCTGTGTGTCGAACACACTGATTCAGACTCCTCAGTCCTGTGTCGAACACACTGATTCAGACTGAAGCCTCAGTCCTGTGTGTCGAACACACTGATTCAGACTGAAGCCTCAGTCCTGTGTGTCGAACACACTGATTCAGACTGAAGCCTCAGTCCTGTGTCACACTGTGACTGAAGCCTCAGTCCTGTGTGTCGAACACACTGATTCAGACTGAAGCCTCAGTCCTGTGTGTCGAACACACTGATTCAGACTGAAGCCTCAGTCCTGTGTGTCGAACACACTGATTCAGACTGAAGCCTCAGTCAGTCGAACACACTGATTCAGACTGAAGCCTCAGTCTGTGTGAACACACTGATTCAGATTCAGACTGATTCAGACCTCAGTCCTGTGTGTCGAACACACTGATTCAGACTGAAGCCTCAGTCAGACCCTCAGTGTGTGTCGAACACACTGATTCAGACTGAAGCCTCAGTCCTGTGTGTCGAACACACTGATTCAGACTGAAGCCTCAGTCCTGTGTGAACACACTGATTCAGACTGAAGCCTCAGTCTGATTCAGACTGAAGCCTCAGTCCTGTGTGAACACACTGATTCAGACTGAAGCCTCAGTCCTGTGTCGAACACACTGATTCAGACTGAAGCCTCAGTCTGTGTGTGAACACACTGATTCAGACTGAAGCCTCAGTCAGTGAACACACTGATTCAGACTGAAGCCTCAGTCCTGTGTGAACACACTGATTCAGACTGAAGCCTCAGAACACACTGATTCAGACTGAAGCCTCAGTCCTGTGTGTCGAACACACTGATTCAGACTGAAGCCTCAGTCCACTGATTCAGACTGAAGCCTCAGTCCTGTGTGAACACACTGATTCAGACTGAAGCCTCAGTCCTGTGTGTGAACACACTGATTCAGACTGAAGCCTCAGTCCTGTGTGTCGAACACACTGATTCAGACTGAAAGCCTCAGTCCTGTGTGAACACACTGATTCAGACTGAAGCCTCAGTCCTGTGTGTCGAACACACTGATTCAGACTGAAGCCTCAGTCCTGTGTGTCGAAACACACTGATTCAGACTGAAGCCTCAGTCCTGTGTGTGTGAACACACTGATTCAGACTGAAGCCTCAGTCCTGTGTGTCGAACACACTGATTCAGACTGAAGCCTCAGTCCTGTGTGAACACACTGATTCAGACTGAAGCCTCAGTCCTGTGTGTGAACACACTGATTCAGACTGAAGCCTCAGTCCTGTGTGTGTCGAACACACTGATTCAGACTGAAGCCTCAGTCCTGTGTGTCGAACACACTGATTCAGACTGAAGCCTCAGTCCAGTCAAACACACTGATTCAGACTGAAGCCTCAGTCCTGTGTGTCGAACACACTGATTCAGACTGAAGCCTCAGTCCTGTGTGTCAAACACACTGATTCAGACTGAAGCCTCAGTCCTGAACACACTGATTCAGACTGAAGCCTCAGTCCTGTGTGTCAGAACACACTGATTCAGACTGAAGCCTCAGTCCTGTGTGTCGAACACACTGATTCAGACTGAAGCCTCAGTCCTGTGTGTCGAACACACACTGATTCAGACTGAAGCCTCAGTCCTGTGTGTCACTGATTGCCTCAGTCGAACACACTGATTCAGACTGAAGCCTCAGTCCTGTGTGTGAACACACTGATTCAGACTGAAGCCTCAGTCCTGTGTGTTTAACACACTGATTCAGACTGAAGCCTCAGTCCTGTGTGTCGACACACTGATTCAGACTGAAGCCTCAGTCTGAACACACTCAGTCCTGTGTGTCCTGAACACACTGATTCAGACTGAAGCCTCAGTCCTGTGTGTCGAACACACTGATTCAGACTGAAGCCTCAGTCCTGTGTTCGAACACACTGATTCAGACTGAAGCCTCAGTCCTGTGTGAACACACTGATTCAGACTGAAGCCTCAGTCCTGTGTGTCGAACACACTGATTCAGACTGAAGCCTCAGTCCTGTGTGTCGAACACACTGATTCAGACTGAAGCCTCAGTCCTGTGTGTCAAACACACTGATTCAGACTGAAGCCTCAGTCCTGTGTGTCAAACACACTGATTCAGACTGAAGCCTCAGTCCTGTGTCGAACACACTGATTCAGACTGAAGCCTCAGTCCTGTGTGTCGAACACACTGATTCAGACTGAAGCCTCAGTCCTGTGTGTCGAACACACTGATTCAGACTGAAGCCTCAGTCCTGTGTGTCGAACACACTGATTCAGACTGAAGCCTCAGTCCTGTGTGTGTGAACACACTGATTCAGACTGAAGCCTCAGTCCTGTGTGTCGAACACACTGATTCAGACTGAAGCCTCAGTCAGTCCTGTGTGTGTCGAACACACTGATTCAGACTGAAGCCTCAGTCCTGTGTGTCGAACACACTGATTCAGACTGAAGCCTCAGTCCTGTGTGTCGAACACACTGATTCAGACTGAAGCCTCAGTCCTGTGTGTCGAACACACTGATTCAGACTGAAGACTGAAGCCTCAGTCCTGTGTGTCGAACACACTGATTCAGACTGAAGCCTCAGTCCTGTGTGTCGAACACACTGATTCAGACTGAAGCCTCACTGTGTGTGATTCAGACTGAAGCCTCAGTCCTGTGTGTCGAACACCTGATTCAGTCCTCAGTCCTGTGTCGAACACACTGATTCAGACTGATTCAGACTGAAGCCTCAGTCCTGTGTGTCGAACACACTGATTCAGACTGAAGCCTCAGTCCTGTGTGTCGAACACACTGATTCAGACTGAAGAACACACTGATTCAGTCTCAGTGTGTCGAACACACTGATTCAGACTGAAGCCTCAGACTGATTCAGACTGAAGCCTCAGTCCTGTGTGTCGAACACACTGATTCAGACTGAAGCCTCAGTCCTGTGTGTCGAACACACTGATTCAGACTGAAGCCTCTCAGTCCTGATTCAGACTGCCTGAACACACTGATTCAGACTGAAGCCTCAGTCCTGTGTGTGAACACACTGATTCAGACTGAAGCCTCAGTCCTGTGTGTCGAACACACTGATTCAGACTGAAGCCTCAGTCCTGTGTGTCGAACACACTGATTCAGACTGAAGCCTCAGTCCTGTGTGTCGAACACACTGATTCTGAAGCCTCACTGAACTGATTCAGACTGAAGCCTCAGTCCTGTGTGTCGAACACACTGATTCAGACTGAAGCCTCAGACAGTCTGTGTGTGTGAACACACTGATTCAGACTGAAGCCTCAGTCCTGTGTGAACACACTGATTCAGACTGAAGCCTCAGTCCTGTGTGTCAAACACACTGATTCAGACTGAAAGCCTCAGTCCTGTGTGTGAACACACTGATTCAGATTCAGACTGATTCAGACCTCAGTCCTGTGTGTGAACACACTGACACTGATTCTGATTCAGACTGAAGCCTCAGTCCTGTGTGAACACACTGATTCAGACTGAAGCCTCAGTCCTGTGTGTCGAACACACTGATTCAGACTGAAGCCTCAGACTGAAGCCTCAGTCCTGTGTGTGAACACACTGAACACACTGCCTCAGTCCAGAACTGAACTGATTCCTGAAGCCTCAGTCCTGTGTGTCGAACACACTGATTCAGACTGAAGCCTCAGTCCTGTGTGTCGAACACACTGATTCAGACTGAAGCCTCAGTCCTGTGTGTCGAACACACTGATTCAGACTGAAGCCTCAGTCCTGTGTGTCGAACACACTGATTCAGACTGAAGCCTCAGTCCTGTGTGTCGAACACACTGATTCAGACTGAAGCCTCAGTCCTGTGTGTCGAACACACTGATTCAGACTGAAGCCTCAGTCCTGTGTGTGTCAACACACTGATTCAGACTGAAGCCTCAGTCCTGTGTGTCGAACACACTGATTCAGACTGAAGCCTCAGTCCTGTGTGAACACACTGATTCAGACTGAAGCCTCAGTCCTGTGTGTCGAACACACTGATTCAGACTGAAGCCTCAGTCCTGTGTGTCGAACACACTGATTCAGACTGAAGCCTCAGTCCTGTGTGTCGAACACACTGATTCAGACTGAAGCCTCAGTCCTGTGTGAACACACTGATTCAGACTGAAGCCTCAGTCCTGTGTGTCGAACACACTGATTCAGACTGAAGCCTCAGTCCTGTGTGTCGAACACACTGATTCAGACTGAAGCCTCAGTCCTGTGTGTCGAACACACTGATTCAGACTGAAGCCTCAGTCCTGATTCAGACTGAACAGTCCTGTGTGTGAACACACTGATTCAGACTGAAGCCTCAGTCCTGTGTGTCGAACACACTGATTCAGACTGAAGCCTCAGTCCTGTGTGTCCTGTGTGAACACTGATTCAGACTGAAGCCTCAGTCCTGTGTGTCGAACACACTGATTCAGACTGAAGCCTCAGTCCTGTGTGTGAACACACTGATTCAGACTGAAGCCTCAGTCCACGAACACACTGATTCAGACTGAAGCCTCACTGTCGAACACACTGATTCAGACTGAAGCCTCAGTCCTGTGTGTCGAACACACTGATTCAGACTGAAGCCTCAGTCCTGTGTGTCGAACACACTGATTCAGACTGAAGCCTCACTGAACACATTCAGACTGAACACACTGATTCAGACTGAAGCCTCAGTCCTGTGTGTCGAACACACTGATTCAGACTGAAGCCTCAGTCCTGTGTGTGATTCAGACTGAAGCCTCGAACACACTGATTCAGACTGAAGCCTCAGTCCTGTGTCGAACACACTGATTCAGACTGAAGCCTCAGTGAACACACTGATTCAGACTGAAGCCTCAGTCCTGTGTGAACACACTGATTCAGACTGAAGCCTCAGTCAGACTGAAGCCTCAGTCCTGTGTGTCGAACACACTGATTCAGACTGAAGCCTCAGTCCTGTGTGTGAACACACTGATTCAGACTGAAGCCTCAGTCCTGTGTGTCGAACACACTGATTCAGACTGAAGCCTCAGTCCTGTGTGTGGAACACGCTGATTCAGACTGAAGCCTCAGTCCTGTGTGTCGAACACACTGATTCAGAACACACTGATTCAGACTGAAGCCTCAGTCCTGTGTGTCAAACACACTGATTCAGACTGAAGAACACACTGATTCAGACCTCAGTCAGTCCTGTGTGTCGAACACACTGATTCAGTCCTGTGTGTCGAACTGATTCAGACCTCAGTCCTGTGTCCGAACACACTGATTCAGACTGAATTCAGTCCTGTGTGAACACACTGATTCAGACTGAAGCCTCAGTCCTGTGTGTCGAACACACTGATTCAGACTGAAGCCTCAGTCCTGTGTGTCGAACACACTGATTCAGACTGAAGCCTCAGTCCTGTGTGTGTGATTCAGACTGAAGCCTCACACACACTGATTCAGACTGAAGCCTCAGTCCTGTGTCGAACACACTGATTCAGACTGAAGCCTCAGTCCTGTGTGTCGAACACACTGATTCAGACTGAAGCCTCAGTCCTGTGTGTCGAACACACTGATTCAGACTGAAGCCTCAGTCCTGTGTGTCGAACACACTGATTCAGACTGAAGCCTCAGTCCTGTGTGTCGAACACACTGATTCAGACTGAAGCCTCAGTCCTGTGTTGAACACACTGATTCAGACTGAAGCCTCAGTCGAACACCTTCAGACTGAAGCCTCAGTCCTGTGTGTGAACACACTGATTCAGACTGAAGCCTCACTGATTCACACTGATTCAGACCTCAGTCCTGTGTGTCGAACACACTGATTCAGACTGAAGCCTCAGTCCTGTGTGAACACACTGATTCAGACTGAAGCCTCAGTCAGATTCAGACTGTGTGTCGAACACACTGATTCAGACTGAAGCCTCAGTCCTGTGTCGAACACACTGATTCAGACTGAAGCCTCAGTCCTGTGATTGACTGAAGCCTCGTCCACACTGATTCAGACTGAAGCCTCAGTCCTGTGTGTCAAACACACTGATTCAGACTGAAGCCTCAGTCCTGTGTGTCAAACACACTGATTCAGACTGAAGCCTCAGTCCTGTGTGTCGAACACACTGATTCAGACTGAAGCCTCAGTCCTGTGTGTCGAACACACTGATTCAGACTGAAGCCTCAGTCCTGTGTGTCGAACACACTGATTCAGACTGAAGCCTCAGTCCTGTGTGAACACACTGATTCAGACTGAGGCTTCAGTCCTGTGTGTCGAACACACTGATTCAGACTGAAGCCTCAGTCCTGTGTGTCGAACACACTGATTCAGACTGAAGCCTCAGTCCTGTGTGTCAAACAACACACTGATTCAGACTGAAGCCTCAGTCCTGATTCAGACTGAAGCCTCAGTCCAAACACACTGATTCAGACTGAAGCCTCAGTCCTGTGTGTCGAACACACTGATTCAGACTGAAGCCTCAGTCCTGTGTGTCGAACACACTGATTCAGACTGAAGCCTCAGTCCTGTGTGTCGAACACACTGATTCAGACTGAAGCCTCAGTCCTCACTGATTCAGACTGCCTGTGTCGAACACACTGATTCAGACTGAAGCCTCAGTCCTGTGTGTCGAACACACTGATTCAGACTGAAGCCTCAGTCCTGTGTGTCGAACACACTGATTCAGACTGAAGCCTCAGTCCTGTGTGTGAAACACTGATTCAGACTGAAGCCTCAGACTGAAGCCTGATTCAGTCCTCAGTCCTGTGTGTCGAACACACTGATTCAGACTGAAGCCTCAGTCCTGTGTGTCGAACACACTGATTCAGACTGAAGCCTCAGTCCTGTGTGTCGAACACACTGATTCAGACTGAAGCCTCAGTCCTGTGTGTGATTCAGACTGAAGCCTCACACTGATTCAGACTGAAGCCTCAGTCCTGTGTGTCGAACACACTGATTCAGACTGAAGCCTCAGTCCTGTGTGTCGAACACACTGATTCAGACTGAAGCCACAGTCCTGTGTTCGAACACACTGATTCAGACTGAAGCCTCTCAGTCGAACACACTGATTCAGACTGAAGCCTGTCCGAACACACTGATTCAGACTGAAGCCTCAGTCCTGTGTGTCGAACACACTGATTCAGACTGAAGCCTCAGTCCTGTGTGTGTCGAACACACTGATTCAGACTGAAGATTCAGACTCCTCGGTGTGTGTCGAACACACTGATTCAGACTGAAGCCTCAGTCCTGTGTGTGAAACACACTGATTCAGACTGAAGCCTCAGTCCTGTGTGTGTGATTCAGACTGAAGCCTCACTGTGTGAACACACTGATTCAGACTGAAGCCTCAGTCCTGTGAACACACTGATTCCTGAACACACTGATTCAGACTGAAGCCTCAGTCTGTGTGTGAACACACTGATTCAGACTGAAGCCTCAGTCCTGTGTGTCGAACACACTGATTCAGACTGAAGCCTCAGTCTGTGTGTGTCTGAACACACTGATTCAGACTGAAGCCTCAGTCCTGTGTGTCGAACACACTGATTCAGACTGAAGCCTCAGTCCTGTGTGTCGAACACACTGATTCAGACTGAAGCCTCAGTCCTGTGTGTCGAACACACTGATTCAGACTGAAGCCTCAGTCCTGTGTGTCGAACACACTGATTCAGACTGAAGCCGAACACACTGATTCAGACTGAAGCCTGTGTGTCGACTGAAACACACTGATTCAGACTGAAGCCTCAGTCCTGTGTGTGAACACACTGATTCAGACTGAAGCCTCAGTCCAGTGTGTGTGAACACACTGATTCAGACTGAAGCCTCAGTCCTGTGTGAACACACTGATTCAGACTGAAGCCTCAGTCCTGTGTGTCGAACACACTGATTCAGACTGAAGCCTCAGTCGTGTGTGTCGAACACACTGATTCAGACTGAAGCCTCAGTCCTGTGTGTCAAACACACTGATTCAGACTGAAGCCTGTGTGTGGTCCTGATTCAGACTGAAGCCTGTGTCAAACACACTGATTCAGACTGAAGACTGAAGCCTCGGTCCTGTGTGTCAAACACACTGATTCAGACTGAAGCCTCGGTCCTGTGTGTCAAACACACTGATTCAGACGACACCAGTAACTTCACAGGAGTTTTATCCAGGATGAGATACTTCAGCAGGAGAGAGACAGTCAGGTCCACTCAGTTTTTTAAAGGTTGGCAAAATGACTCCACGAAAGTAAAACCCTTCACAGCAGCATAAATGCATTTTGACGTTTGGAGAAAGATTGGCTTCATGTGAACATTAAATATAAAATTATATGACAAGATCTATTTTGACAGGCAGCCCTGATATTACTCAAACACTTTCAGCAATAGCAAGAAGAAATTCACACACACAAAAAAAGTTATGAGTAAACATTTCTGCTTTTCTGACAGCGCATTGGAAATGGATGCAGGATTAGTGACAGTGAGTCACTCGTCTCTCATGTAACCTGTGATTAATAATAAAACAGAGTGCATCAGATGTAATAGTTTGTTAGTGGAAAAGTGAATTTGAGTGATTCATGCTTACCCCGGAGACCCTGACAGGCGGACAAGAGGAGATAAGTGCGTACATTTCTGTTTTAAACAAACACAACAACAATATCGTCATCATCTCATCTCCCTCCTCTCCCCCTCCACTAAACTGCATCTCTTATTCTCTATTAAAACAAACAGGGTAGCGGCACACATCGCTGACAGCCCACCGAGCGGCTTGTGTGAGCTGCACGTAGCGCGGGAAACGCAGAGATCTGCAATGTCAAATGTTATTCCCCCTCCACAGGCTGAGTTGCCTACAGCCCAGACATGTGCTGCATTTAAATTGCGGCTCGAACACCAGGATGAGCCAGAGAGCATTATGGGAGTTAGTCAAGCTGTCGGGAGGACTGGAATGGAACCTTGACAGGGGCAAACAAGAGTCAAACCAACTGGTGGAAGATTCTTTTGAGAGTCGACACAAGAAACTGCGACTGCAGACATTAGAGAGACATCAGGAGCTTTTATGGAAGGAGAGAAATGCACTGAAGTCTATCCTCCAAAATAATGCCTGCCGAGAAACATCTCCGTAAACGATTACTACCGTCATCTGGGTCGGCATGAGCTGCTTTGTACGTAACATAAAGGTATTAACTATGAAATTAAAAAAAAGTATCACTGCAAGCTTTAAAAGAATTAGATATCAATTTTGTGGACTGACGACTTTTCCAGAGGGTATATGCTAATGCTAAGATAAGCTCCAACATGTACCTCCCCGAGTAACCCTCACCCGGACGGAGTCTGTCAGATAATGAATGTGTGGATGTGCACACACGTATCTCAGGTCTCACCAGTGATCCTACTCGCTTTAATCTGAGTAAAATTGAGGGGGTGGGAAAAAAAAAAAAATCCACAGAAGGTTTTATGGCACGACCTGAAGCATGTGACAGTCTGATTCAGCGCGGCCTCGCTCTAATTACTTAATTAGCTATAATTGAGTGCTGGGGGGATTTGAACGATTTCACAATTTACATATAATGGAAAAGTGGAGGGATGTACTGGAGCAGAACAATGCTGGAAATGATTACATACTGAAGCGTCCCTTGTGCCCATCGCGCACAGTGTGAGAGATTAAAATATTAACAGGAGTGTGCGTTTGTTTGAAATTTCATTTATTAAAAAAAAAGTACTGTGAAAAGACTTCTGGTCCTGCACCAGTGAGTTGGGAGATTCAGAGCTTCAGGAGGAAGGGAAATTAAGGAGAGGTATTTATGGAGGTAATGAAGCTGGTCTCGCATTTTCAGAAAGCAAAACTGATTTCCCAGAACATTATCACAGAAAACTACCAAGGCTGAACTGTAGATCAGCAGTAAAAGACTGTTACCCAAAATTTCCAAAATCTCTTCAAAAGATCCACAGCATGACACACTTCCAGAAGAACCCAAAGAAAAGTTCACGTGTTCTCTAGTACAAGATGTGTTGACTGAATCTGTCGATCTATCAGGACTAACACAGGCCACGTCTGATATTCTCTTCCTTCTGTATTTACTATTTAATTTCTGCCTGGAGAAAAAGGCTCTCATCTTTTGAAATATTTGGCTGCAGTATTTTTGTTGCTGCCATACTTAAATCTGTTCTGTTAAATTCATAACATATATTATAACAGCATTCTGACAGTGGTCATGAGACTGAATACAGTCTTAAAGACATATGCTTATGGCTGGTTATGATAAACAGTTACTTGTGGTTTTGATGACATCACGCAGAGTTCAAAATTTACTGCTCAGGAAAAAACATGACTATTTTTTTTGAATAGTCCCAAAATGATCGTGACGCTGGTTTTCTCTCAACTGAACAGTCACTTTCTGCAATCGGGCTCAGAGAATAAGCTCACATGTGGGGTTAAAGATGATAAACGTTTTTCAGGAGATGTGCTGACCACACGATCCATCTTGGCTGGGTCGTTCGAGGGAACATTCACTGCTGGGCTTGACTCCACTGCCCTCATTGGTTACTGTCAGCAGGAGTGTGGTGTGGAGTGAGTCGAGAGGACAGGCCTGTATCACAGCTAAAGGACTGAAATTCTGTTCATTTTCAGTTTATAATGGTACAGCAGGCCCCAAGCCTGACTCCAGCATCTGCAGATACGACTCAGCCCAGAGGGACGGCACTGTGACCATTTTTAATGATGAGTCAGGGTGTGTGTGTGTGGCCACTGCACAACAGGAAATTAGCTTTTATGACACAGATAATATCCCCAGGACTTTACGAGCTCATCTTGATGAAATTCTGCAGTTACCACTCAGAGTAAAAGCCTCACTATATTTAATTTTTCCTCATCTTCAAAATCTGCAGTTGGCCAGGGGCGGCGGGATCGCCGAAGAGCAGCCGTGGGGCGATGTTACATTATGGTCTGGATTTAAAAGCCATAAATCATGTTTAGTGTTTATATACTATTCAAAAAAAGTAGGGGATATTTTATTTTGAGATCAAAATTTTCACATATACAAAGGGATACGAAACCATGTTGTATAGTTCCTTACTGAGGAAGCATTTCCAAAGAAATTCATCACCCAAACACATCAATGACACTCTCACATTCTGCACGGGATGCTATTGATGATCAAGGGGGTTGTGCCACAAATTTGCATGACTCTGAATTGGAAGGTTAGAGCCACTGTAAAGGAAGATTTTGAAGAGAAAGCATCAGATTATCAGTGGTTGAAGTCGTTAATTAAACAGAGACCATCGCCGCCTAACACAGGAGGAGAGGTTACGTGCCCTTGGCATGCTACAGGTTGGCACAAGACAGGTCGTTGTGGCAAGGGCAATGAATGTTTCCCAGTCTGTCATCAGCAGATTATGGTCCAGACATCGTGCTACAGGGTCTGTTCAGGATAGATCACGATCCAGTCGACCAAGGGCAACAACTCAGGCTCAGGACAGATTCATCCGCACTATTGTCTTGAGAAATCGTATGGTAACAGCAAATCAGATAAGGTCTCAACTTCAAAGGGATACTGGCTTGGTAGTGAGTGGCCAGACCATCAGGAATCGTCTGCACAGATTTCACTTACACGCCCGACGTCCTCGTGTCATTCCCTGTTTGAGGGATCGTCACATTAGGGCCAGACTCCAATGGTGTCGTCATCATCAACGCTGGGATAATCGCCGATGGAACAACATAATGTTCTCAGGTGAGTCGAGGTTCACTGTGGACTTCCTTGACAGGCGCAGGAGGGTTTGGCGCCCGACGTAACGAACGTTTCCATGACGTTAACGTCATTAGACATGATCCGTATGGGGGTGGATCTGTAATGGTGTGGGGAGGCATCACTGCTGCCCGCAGAACAGACTTGCATGTTGTTGCTGGACGTGTCACAGGGCAGTACTACCGGGACAACATCTTGGCACCCCATGTTGTGCCGTTTGCACGCGTCGTTATGGCCGCCGTTTCATTTTCCAAGATGACAATGCCAGATGTCATAGGGCCAGGATCGTTACAGATTACCTCAAGCAGCAGAATATCACCACATTACCATGGCCAGCACTCAGTCGGACCTTTCCCCCATCGAGCATGTCTGGGACATGCTTGGACAGCGCTACGCCAACGTCAACAACCTCCTGCCAATGTCCAAGAACTTGCTGCAGCATTGCAACAGGAATGGAATAACGTTCCCCAAAATGACCTGGGACGTCTCGTTAGGAGTATGCCACGCCGAATTCGAGCTTGTCTAGCCAACCGAGGGGGTTTTTCCCGCGACTGACTCTGTTTCACAATGGTGGTAAATTTGCTGTGTGACCCTGTGTTTGTGTCGACCCTTATTCTGGAGAATCTGTCCTTTACTGACTGTACACAGGGTTTGAATAAATTGACAAATGTTTCTTAATGTTTTTATGTCATTTGTTTCCTTCCTGACCTCATGATCTGCATTTCATGGTACTTGTAAATCCAATATCCCCTACTTTTTTTGAATAGTATATATATACAGTATATATACACACACTCACACTGTAGCTTTGTTTGACAGACCTCTCCTCTCAAACAGCTCCTCTCCTGTACAGTAATCTGCCTCCCAGTCTCTCCATTTATTCCCATCTCCTGTCACTCCACACCAGTCACTAACCTCCCTGTGATACATACAGACATGATCCCAGCGTTATTCCCACGCCGAATGGGACAGAACCTTTTAAATGTCAGCAGAACCTTACAAATGTCAGCCAAAGTGAGATTCATTGGTGACCTTTGCCACTGGGTTAACGCTCAAGTTAACAAAAAATTGACAGATCTATTTTTAGTGCCCAACAACACTATGAAATACTTAAATTGAAGAGACAGAAGGTGTAGAAATTATTCTTGAAAATGCCACTGAGTAAAATAAAAAAAGCACATGGTCATTTCCTTGCATGATTCACAGATGTATCTCGGAATGACAGACCATTACTGTAAACAAAGAACTATATTTGCTAATCACCTCTTCTAGTTAATCCCCACTGTACTGACTGGTCATGTCATATGCTGTGATGTCATGTAATGTGATGTGATGTAATATGTGATGTGATGTAATGTCATATAATATGTGATGTAATATAATGTGATGTGATGTGATATAATGTCATAATATAATATGATGTGATGTAATGTAATGTAATGTCATATGATGTAATGTAATGTGATGTAACGTCATACATGATGAGATGTAATGTAATGTGATGTAACGTGATGTAATGCTCCTTTAGAAGCCTCTGTCATCCACTTCGTTTCTCCATCTCTCTGTTGAAATTTTCAGCACCATGGAGAGCAGCTCAGGCTTCATGCAGCACAGCTGACTCTGGTGATTGACAGCTGCAATCATCTGTCTAACTATGACCTTGCTGTGGCTACACTGGGTCTTGAATCACCAACCTTCAGATTCCCGGCACACTGATCAGTGCAGGGCCATCTCAGCATGTCTTTGCCTTCGCCAAAGTCCGGAAGAGAGTCCATCTACAAAACAAACAAAGAATTTCACCAAGCGCTCCAGGAAAAGTCTGGAAGCTTCCCGATGAGATTAACTTTCCTCGATAGGAGAGGGGCCACTGAGAGGAGACTGTTGAAGGGCACCTGGTGTCTCGTAATGACGTCCACACTGGGGCTGTTCCACATGTCCCCCCAGGAGGAGACGCAGGGACGGACCGGGACACACCTGTGATGGCCTGGGATCTCAGGGGGTCCCAGATATGCAGGTGGAGGTTACTGCAGTGAGGGATGTTTGGGAAACTCTACAGACCCGGATGTCACCGTGACCTTTGTGTGCATTAAGCACTCAGATAATGGATGGGTGGATTATCCAGGAATATCATGGGTAATGGATGAACTGACTGAACTCGCCTTTAAAACAGCACTGAAATTATGAGTCACATTGCATGTGTTATCAACATAGATCAGGTGTAAAACAGGTGACTCATCATACCATAACACGCCTTGTTGATATAGGTCAGGCGTAAAACAGGGCACTTGCTTAGAAAACTTGCTTATATGGAATAATCGGTGACAAGATTTTTTTTGTCCCCGGATTTTCGTCACAAGACTTTTCTCCCCTGAGGACTCTTCGTCCCTGGACTCTTTGTCTCCAGGACTCTTCATCCCCTAATGATAACGAAAGGTGTCACTATAATTGACAGATGGACAGACGGACGATGGACGGAACACCATGATATAAGGGTTAGGGTTGGGATTATAATGCAGCAAGAGGGCAAAGCATTATTGGGGACAAACAATGCAGGGATGAAAAGTTCATGGAGAAGAAAAGTCCAAGTCCTACAACCAAAAGAATTGCACATCAAAACACACCACAGCATTTCCTTTTGTTCATGGGAATGGAACAGGAGGTTATTCCCAAACGAAACAAAGGCACCGGCTATGGAATCCATAATCAACAAGAGGAGTTGAAGCAGAATCCGTCGAGGAGACAGTCCTTTGATGTTTGGAGTGTGTGAATAATGTGATGCTCAGAGACAAGGAGAGCAGTGAGAAGAGAGCACCCTTTAACACACACACACACACACACACACGACCGCACGCACACACACACGCACGCAAGTTCTCTCGTTCTATCAGCACCAGTCAGAGAATCATAGTTCACCAGATAAATACATTTTTGGTGTAAAACTATGAAGATGTCAATGACTCCAAGACAATGTGAAAAAAAAAAAATCACAACACATTTTGTTCTCGTGTGAAAACACACATGAAATTGTGATATTCATATGGAGAGATCATTCCCATCTGATTTTTAAGATTTTCATCTCCCTTACATGAGTGAAACATTTTCTGTCCATCATTTCCAACAAGTGGCATCTACACTACCGCTCAAAAGTTTGGGATCACTTGGAAATTTTCTTGTTTTCCATGGAAACACACATGAAATTAGTCTGAATAGGAAATATAGCAAATGAACAGAACATGCTGACATTGTCTGAGTCAGAAATAATGATTTTAATGGAAAATGATGAATATGTACTTCAAACTTTGCCTTCATCAAAAAAAAAAAAAAACACCTTCACTGTTGAGACTGAAACTGGTGTTTGACGGGAACTATTTAGCGCAGCTGCTAGTTGACAACCTGTGAGGCGTCTTTGTCTTAAACTACACACTCTCAGATATTTGTCTTCTTGCACAGTTGTGCATCGGGGCCTCCCACTCCTTTTTCTGTCCTTGTTAGTGCCAGTTTGTGCTGCTCTCTGAAGGGAGTAGTTGACAGCATGGTAAGAGATTTTAAGTTTTCAGTTTCACGCATTGAATAGCCTTCTTTTCCAACCACAACAATAGACTGACGGGTCTCTAAAGGAAGTTCTTTCTTTCTGGCCATTTTGAGCCTGTAAACAAGCGGGCGGCTGCTGGTGCTTCAGGTGCTGGGCCGGCCTCGGGGGCGCCGCGCTCCCTTTTGCGCTCCCTTATTAGTTCAACGGTTTTCAGCTGTGCAACACATTTGCAGAAGGGTTTTCTAATAATCAATTAGCCTTATAAAATGCTTAACTTGGATTAGCAGCCATACCAGGAGATTGATGCAGAGGACTGACAGTTGCTGATAATAGGCCTCTATGCAAAAATGTAGATCATTCTTTGAGAATCTTCTAATTAATTTTCATCGTTTGTGAAATGGATAAAAATGTTTGTGAAATGCATGAAAATGTATTTTTCTTTGGAAAACAAAGAAATTTGCAAGTGATCCCAAACTTTTGAGCGGTAGTGTATATTTTTGAAAATAGACATACGCACGTGAGACAGCTCCTAAAATAATAATAAGATTCGGGTTATAACTGCTCGCAAATGCTTTTTCCCCAGAGAGAGAGCAGAATAACTGGGGACTGAGGGTGATTGGGGACGTGTGTTTCAGTGTGAACGCTTTACGAAGCTGAACTGGGTCACAGTCGCTCTCCATCACACCAGCTCTGCATCTCTCCCGGCATGTTCACATGACCACAGTCCAGCTCCATAAACCAGGCATCACCATAAAAACATTTAGCCGTGGAACGGGATAGTGATAAGCACAGTCACTGAGTCAGTCATTTCTCCAGTACTGATCATTTCAATGATACATTTTAGATTTATTTATTTATTTGAGCACTTTATTTCCCCATCCTTATTTCAGGTCATTTAATTTGTGGGGTTATTTGTTTTTAGTTTCTTCCCGTTGTGTTTATTTTTTAAATCTCTTTGTTGTGCAGTGGTTTTGCCAGCCTGTACATATCCTGATCCCATCTACAGCACCCAAACAAATAGAGCTTATAGCACAACAAACACGCTTTTAAATTCAGCATGTACGGGGTTAAATATTCCACCGTCCAGAGGCCACATACAGCATGAGTCAGCCTTCTTTTTATTCTCAGTTTGATATGTACAGGAAAAGTGGCCATATTACAGTTTTCAATACACCATCATGAAAAACAAACAGACTTACAAACGGATTGCACTGTGCTTATATTAGCCATACATTTTAACACGGTGATACAGCATTTATGAAGGTCGAGACAAACAGGAAGTGAAAATACACACTGGTAACTTGTGCAGACTCAGTTTCCACTCTTTCCATAGAAAAAACACAGCTCAAGAGGAAACTGCAGGGGCAGGTTCCCAAGGGCATAAATACACATTTTAAAGGGCTGCATGTTTAAAACGAGAAAAAAAAAAAAACACATCAGAGATGATTCCACAAAAAACATATTTCATATTTTTTCATATTTTAAAAAAATCCTGACTGCCAGCTCGTCCCCCTGTGGCTTCCCACTGCAGGCACTTATAACAACATCAAACTCCCACCGATACGCCACAGACCACACCAGGTACTGCACCCACATCTCTGACCAACACGGCAAAAACATCATCTATCTTAACTAATCATTCTGTCTTGCAATGAGTCTTAAAATCTCATTCTTCTCTCTTTAGTACAGAATAATAAGCCTGTTTTAAGTAACTTTTAACTTTCCAGGGTGAAATATTTTTGTTCCACTGATAAATATCTTGAATGTGTCACAATATTTTTCACGTCGCTTTTTTTTGTTTTTTTATTCAGCTAAAAAAAAATTAAAATAAGATTTTAAGATTTCATTCAGGAGCTACATGCTTGTTAAGAAAGAATTATGTTTTGTTTCTATGACTTGAATACAGAGCTACTTGCAAGGTACCATATCACAGCTGAGGCCCAATGAGCTCCATCATCAAGGCCGAAGAACATCCATTATTAGTTATAACTTTCATTCTCACAACTTCAATGTCTCCAAACTCTGTGATCAGAACTCCAAATATCGCAGCTGAACACAAAACTGTAGCAGTTAATATGCAGTTAACATCTTTTGGAGCATGATTGCGTGTTGACAGTGAAGTATCCTGTTCAGCATTAAGTACAGTGCTACAGGGCACTAAGGGTCCTATGGGACGCACGCACACTCAGTCACATTAACACTGAATATTCTAGTGTGTGAATTCAGATGCTGAATCGTTCCTCTCATTAGCAGCTGCCTGGCAGAGCCGAGATGATGGGAGATTATTTCAGGAGGGAGAGAGAGAGGGAGAGAGAGAGTGAGAGAGAGAGAGATAGAGAGGGAGAGAGAGAGAGAGAACATGGTGTCTGGAAAGAGACACCAAAGGCAGCTGAGATCAGAAATTTTAATACCAAACCCGACAGGACACCTTGTGAGAAATAATCTCAATTACACCTCCAAAGTCTGTAGCACTAGACTACTTTTTTTGCGAGCTTCCCAACTCCTTCTTTAGTATTTCTTACAGGCCCAACAGGAACAAACTTACAGTTCATCAATGTAAGTATTACACGGTCACCTCGCTGAATAATTAATTCGTACTTCGACAGAGATGTAATGTACCTCCTGTTTAATCACAATGAAACCTCATATTAACTGGTTCTTATTCATGGTTTCATTTCAATCTGCAGGAGTATGATGTCAAGACAGCAAACACTCACAGTCTGTCCCTTCATTCCTGTGAGATAACAGTGAGATACCAGAGAAGACGATGCTGTAATCTGGGCTCACACCGAGCCGGGCAGTGACTGCTCTCAGGCAGCTGAAGGTACCGAGTTCTGGATCTATACCCTGAAACAGAGCAGAGAGAATGTTCCAGCGTTTGGGCGGGACACAGGAGGCGGGAGTAACGGTGCAGGAGAGAGGGGGCTGGGCAGAGTCCCAGTGTGTCCCTCAGCGGAGACGCTCCAGAAGACGGGGATGAATTTTTCATGAGAGGCTTTAATTAATAACCCGGCGTGACCCTGTTTACACCCCTCAGTCCCTGTGTGTGGGGGAGGGGGGTCCATTAAGGTAAGAGGGGAACAGCCACTAACAGGATGGAGAGAGACAAAGGGTCGCCTGTGCGGAGGGGCGAGAGTGTGTGTGTGTGTGTGTGTGTGAGTGAGGGTATGTGTGTGGGCTGCTGTGTAGTAGGGTTTAAGAGCTACAAGCACGCGCACACACACACACGCAATACAAACACAGACAGACACAGGCACACACAGATGAGCACACTCTCACACACAATCCCCGACGAGTCAAATGTCCACGTGGACACTTAAGCACACAAACACACATCACCTCTCTTACACACACTCACACAAGTGCATACACTTGTGCAAACAAATACATGGCACACTCTCTCACTTTCACTCACACACACACACACACACGCGCGCACACACACACACACACACACACACACAGGTACACAATTAACTCACATACGTCCAGCACTTACTCCGCGTTCACAACAGAATGGATATATGCCTCTCCACAGACCAGCCTGTGCAGTGCCCTGGCGCACGATGATGATGTCACAGTATTCCCAAGGGGCAGTGGGGTGCTTGGCTGGGCAGTGATTGTCTGAGCATGGGGGTCAGGAGGGGAACCCCAAAAAGGGCTCAGTGTTCTGGTCCAGTTCCCCGAAAATCAGAAGGCACAGAGAGAGACAGCGAGTGATGAAGTCCGCAGATCCCACTGTTCTCTTAAAGCGGGGGCAGGAGGCAGTGTCCCAGGGGTGGAGAAATTCATCAAAACGGATCAAAGTTCAAAACCAATCACACTCAGTTCAAGAGTTCAATTCTTTTATCCCTCATTTTCCATTTTATCTTACTGACTGAGAGAGGGATAGGCTTAGAGAGAGAGAGAGAGAGAGAGAGAGAAAAAAACAGAGCTAGAAAGACTCAGTTTGAGATAGAGATGGAAACAGAGGGAGAGGCTAAAGAAAGAGAAAAGTGGTGAGACAAAGAGAGAAACAGCGAATAGGACCAAGACAGACAGACAGACAGAAAGAAAGAACTCTCAGCACCTGGCCTCTCTTTCAGAAGCAAAATGGCCGCCCTCTCTCAGGAGCAAAATGGCCGCCCTCTCTCAGGAGCAAAATGGCCGCCTTCTCTCAGGAGTAAAATGGCCGCCCTCTCTCAGGAGTAAAATGGCCGCCCTCTCTCAGGAGTAAAATGGCCGCCCTTTCTCTGGACTGTGGTGAAGGCGGTTGAGTCGTGCTAGCTGTGACGGGGAGGGTGGGACATCTTGGCGATATGGTCCTTTGGGATTGGCCGGTTTAGGGGAGAGGGTTGGGCTAGGGGCAGGTCCAGGGCTGGGTGCTGAGTCCCGCTGGATATGAATTGGCGTGGTTTGGTAAGGCTCGTAACTGATTGGCCTGTCCTGCGCAGGAGTGGGCGTGGTTGAGGGCTGGGGTGGTAGCTTGTTCTTGTTCTCCTGTTCTTTACGCCGCTGTTCCTGCCGCAGCAGCTCCTGCGTCTCCAGGAGGACTCGAGCGTTAAACCCGCCGCTGGCGCCCAGGTAGCCGTTCCGCGAGCCCTGGTAGCTGGCGTAGCGCGGGTTCTCCTTCGCGCTCTGGAACCCTTCCCCCGGAGGATAGGCCCGGTCCCAGGAGTCCTGCGACACCACGCTGGGGTTCTTACGAGGCTGCCTGTGGGCCACGAGAGGGACGGGTGTCACATTAGCACAGCTAATGCTGCTAAATGTTACAATATGGCTAAATTCAGACTTTTAGCAATATTTACAGCCAAATCTGGCCCGGTTTATGCTGAAGAGCAACAATTAATGCAACTGAGTCCCAGGGTAATCAATTATAACACTTCAGTCCATCAGAGTCCAAGCAATTTCACAAAGTTCTGCTGCAAAACTCAGAGTCTGGCTCTATTGGATGTGGACTCTAGTAATAAAGGTTGCAGAGTCTGCTGATAATGGATGCAGAATCTGGCGCAAACTGATGTAATGTCTGGCACTGGTAGATCCAGGGTCTGGCGCAAATGGATGAGGTTCTGAAACTAATGGATGCAAAGTTTGGTGTAAATGAACGCAAAGTCTAGAGAACGAATGCAGAATCTGAACGCGCAATCTGGCAATAAAGGATGGACAGTCTGACGATAATGCAGATGGATGCACAGTGCAGTGATAATGGAAGTGAAGTCTGGTGATAACAGATGTAGAATCTGGTGATTATAGATGCATAGTCTGTGATAAAGAAGCAGAGTCTGGTAATAATGGAAGCAAAGTCTGGAAGAAAGGAGGAAGAATCCGGTGATAAAGATGTAGAATCTGATGATAATGGATGCAGAATCTGGTAATAACAAATGTAGAATTCAGTGATAAAGATAAAGAATCTGGTGACAATGGATGCATAGTGCAGTGATAATAGATGTATAATTTGGTGACGATGGATGTAGAATCTGGTGACAATGGATGCATAGTGCAGTGATAATAGATGTATAATTTGGTGACGATGGATGTAGAATATGGTGACAATGGATGCATAGTGCAGTGATAATAGATGTATAATTTGGTGACGATGGATGTAGAATCTGGTGATAATGATGCCACTGATGATACTTCTTTCGCCTGCTCTTTTGTCGAGACCTGCCTGCTAATGAAAAAAAAAAAACCTGAAATATTTTCTGGAAGGCTCCGGAGTGAAAAGAGAGGCTGTGCGTGTGTGGCAAAGGGAGAGGGCAGCCAGATAACAGACGCCTTTGTTCGGGGAGAAACTCCTTTCACACGCATTGCGGGGTTTGAAGGTCACCTCACAGGAGGGAGTGTTCAAGACGAGGCCAGAAAGCGAAGCAGCGACTCGCTTTGTGTTTCTCTCCACGGTGCGCTTTCTTTCCAAGGCTGGTCTGCTAAATGAGTACAATTGGTGTGCATGAAATACACAAGGCCATGAGAACCGAAGGATGCAGTACCTGTGCGCCTCCCACACTCCTACATATATTAATTTAACACAAAAAACTTGGTTATACTTGTGTAAATACTGTATACTACATACACACAGTCCAGTGGCGGCTGGTGAACAGGCAACAGGGGAAGTTCAAACCCATCCCCTTAAAATTAATGATTGGTCACGACCTTTTTTCAATCATTCATTTAAATTACCATTATAGAGACTCTGAAAACTCAACATTATCAGGTGTGGTCAGTTTTTATAAATAACGCATACCTGTCAACTCTTACGCATTCGGAGTGAGTTTAGTGGCATATTCACCCTCCCCTGCTGTAGTCAGCAATTATTCAATCTACGCATGTGTAAGAGATTCCCGCGCAGAATTGAAGTCCTTGTGCATGGAGGTTTATCAGTTTCACCTGCATTATGACTCCGTACTTCTCACGCTTTTCTTTACTCAGGGGTTGGAAGCAATTCATGTGTTTCGTTATCGTTTAAATAGTTTAAATGAAATAAGATCATTGGAAGCAATGGAACTGCTGTAGGAATTACGGCACTTTATTAAGAAGTCCCAGCTGTTTGATGGCCAAGAACATTTCATTCTCAAATAATTTCTTCTTCGCTTCGATTTATTGGAGATGAGACTGTTGACAAAAGCTGGAAAATGAATTCTGAATTGTATGGAACTGTGGCCATAAACTGCAGAGAACTTCAGAGCTCAGAGGACAAAGCTTCAGAGCACAGATAGATAATGGCTACAGAAGCGACTGAAAATCTCTCAGGGCAGATATGTGGAAGAGTCAAAAATAAGACCAGTGAATCACTGACCTGAATCCAAGTGAGCGTGCATTTCACCTGCTGAAAGCAAAAACAGAGGGTAAAAGTCCCTGAAACAAGCAGGAAGTGAAGATGCTGCAGTACAGGCCTGGCAGAGCAGCACCAGGGAAGATACCCAGCATCTGCTGATGTCTGTGTGTCACAGACTTCAGACAGTCGTTAACTGCAAAGGGTTTGCCACCAAGTAATCAAAATCTAATTGGGAATAACGTCAGCTCATCCAATTACTTTTGAGCCACTAACACTGAGTGGGTGGTGCATAAAATCCTTGTAATTCCCGCGTGGATCAGAAAATATTTTTGACAGAACCGTTGCACTGAACTTTAAGTCTGCACTTCAAGCACATCTTCATTGTTTCTGTTCAAATTCCAGTGAAGCAAGACATTAGAACATTCAATTACTAAATTATTTCGCAATTAAATTTTGGAATTTACGGACTCCGGCATCTATATCTGCACAAATGCAGTGCAGTTTTCAGACATATTGCACACATTTCACTTTCGCAGCCAGTTCAGGGCAGCTTTTGTCCACAGCTTTTACACCATAAGCAGGGGCTGATCCTCCACTGCCGAAGCTTTATTTAAAGAATGAGAGCTGATGAAATATTCTTTCCGAGCTCCTCTTCGCTCCATTTAGCAAAGTCTATCCAGTTTGCATTATCTCTGCTTCAACATCTGTCGCTTGCATTCTCGGCCATATGCACGCGCGAAGTAGCAGTGTCTGTTCGCGGTATAGGTGCAAACCAGACGTGCTAAATCAATGTTTACGCACGCAAGTGTCATCTCTGCGGTGTGTATACCGCAGATCTGACTCGTCTTGCGAGTCATCCTTTAAAAACACGCTACCAGAGAAGAGACTATATCACAACACCATCTGTGCGGAAATAATGAGAGGAATCCTTCGGCCGGCGAGTGAAATGACTCCTGTTCTCCTTATCGCCCTCTCGGCCAAAACCTTAGCAAGTACATCAGATACAATCTGGAATAAACAGGCTAAAATTCTTTAAAAATAGCTCACTCATATAGACTCTTTGTTAAATCGCGTGTCACATGAGTATAGTGCACTCGAGAGCTGATGCGCGTAAAGGGAGAGGGATGCGCTGACTTCTCAGAAAAGCGGGAAAAAAAAAACACTTTTGGACTAAAATAGCAGAGTGGGCGGTTGTTTTGCTCCTCTGGAGTCTGTTGGTTTTTCCCCGGCTCTATTGAATGAAATCTGACAAGGTAAAAAAGCAGAGCTCGGGGAAACTTTTTACGATGAAACGACAGGAAACCTGCAGATAGTACACCCCCACAGTGTAGCGTAGGTAGTCCACTTGATCAGGACCAGAAAATTCAGCGTGGTGTGTGTACACACTGACAAACACACTCAAATTCACCAAAAATTATGTAAAACTGGTTGTAATAACACTGACACATAGTGACCCTATAGGCTACTCAAAGAGCAGTGTCACAATTACTGCACATGCTCAGAACTTACATCCCCAGAGGGTGAATCTGCTTGACGGCAAGTCATCATCTGACTCCATCCTTGCCAAACAGTCTTTGTTTTGCATTGCATTTATTTATTTTTGTTACTCTGGAATTATACTTTTTATATTAAGGAGCTATCAGTGGAAATTTGAGGATTCAAAGCACTATACTAAGCTTTAACAAAGGGATGCGAAGGACATAAGCTGGTTGCCATCGCCAATAATCATAGAAGAAGAAAAATATCTTCTAGATTTTGACGGGCAGTTGAGTGGATTTCCATCGTTCAAAACTGTGAGCATGCACTGTAATCCTGACACAGCTCCTTTAATTCTGAAAGAGAACAGCATTGCATATCTTTACCAACGTAAAAATAATGTGCATCATCTGATATTACTCCTGGAATCACTCACTTAAACCAACCAGGCAGATTCAGGTGCAATATTGTAAAACTGATCTAATACTGTTGACCTCGATAAATCAGCAGTTTCCCAAACTCTGCGCACAGACAGAAGCAGGTGTTTGAGATGCGTTCCTCTGTAAGGGCTTGACTGGTGTCAGGTCCACTTCAAGCCAAACAAATGTCTTCATCTGTTGGGAGTCTTTGGAGAAGAGGTTTGGGAAACACTGTAAGAAGTGACAAAATACAGTGAGCCCCATAATTCACTGGACAGTGACACATATTTTGTTATTTTGGTTCTTTTAGCCAACTCAGTTACCGAATCTGAATCCAGTTGAGCATGCATTAACCATGCTAAAGAGGAGACTGAAGGGTAGAAGTCCCTGAAACAAGCAGGAAGTGAAGATGCTGCAGTACAGGCCTGGCAGAGCATCAGCAGGGAGATACCCAGCGTCTGCTGATGTCTATGAGTCACAGACTTCAAGCAGACAATGCATGCATAGGATATGTGACCAAATTTTAAAAATTGTTCATTTACTCTACGTTGTGTCAAACAATCTAATATTGAAGCACCCGAGGGACTGTGTCCAAAAGGTGCTATCATTTCTGAGCAGTTCATCCGATATAGATGAAAACGCCCTTAAATTAACACTGACAGTCTGTACGAGAGTACAGATCCAAAATAAAAAATGTGTCACTGTCCAATGAATTCTGACGCTCACTGCATCTCCTTAATACCCTGTTCCATAAATCAGTGCTTCTGAGCTTAAAAGCTGCTGGTTTTCCACCCTCCCTTTACCTGGGAGTGAGGTGTGATGAGAGTCTAGCCAATCAGGAGCGATAACTGTTGACTTACCTGCTCCAGTCAGGGACTGGTTTAGTGGCTAACTGAATCAACAGTGAGTTGCTTTTGCTAAACACATTGGCTCGATAACTGCAGTGCACTTGTAATACAGGGAAATCTCCCCAGACACGGTCATAAACACCAGCTTAGAAGTTCAGACATTTTTTTATTTTAATTCTGTGGTGATTTTATCAGGTGCAGTTGATTGGTTATTTGCAATTATCCTACCCAACATTCATCTGACCATCCAAGGTACTGCAGTTGACTTGTGCCCATAGTTCCTTTTTGCCGATTCTATTTCTTTGGTTTTTAGCAGTCCTTGTCATAATTTTTGACCCTGTTTCCATCTCCGCCTGAAATAATTTGGCTTCTTTGTGATTGAGGCACCAGCGAATTACAACCCCAATTCCGAAATAGTTGGGACAAAGTGTAAATTGTGAATAAAATCAAAACACAATGACTTTCAAATCACACCAGCCAGTATTTTATTTACAATAGAACAGAGATAACATAGCAAATGTTGGCACTGAGAAATTTTACAATTTTATCCACAAAATGAGCTCATTTCAAATTTGATGGCTGCTATAGGTCTAAAAAAAGTTGGGACAGGGGCCTGTTTACCATGGTCTAGCATCCCCTCTTCTTTTTAACACAGAGCGGAGGCGTCTGGGCATTGAGGCGACAAGTTTCTTGAGTTGAGCCATTGGAATTTGATCCCACTCTTGTTTAATACAGGCTTCCAGCTGCTGTAGAGCTTTGGGTCATCTTTGACGGACTTTTTGTTTAATTACGCGCCAAATGCTCTCAATCGGTGAAAGATCAGGACTGCAGGCAGGCCAGTTCAGCACACGGACTCTTCTACTACGAAGCCATGCTGTTGTAATAGCTGCACTATGTGGTTTTGCATTGTCCTGCTGAAATACACAAGGCCTTCCCTGGAATAGATGTCATCTGGAGGGGAGCATATGTTGCTCTAAAACCTTTATATACCTTTCAGCATTCATGGTGCTTTTTAAAACATGCAAATGTCCCACACCATATGCACTAATGCATCCCCATACCATCAGAGATGCTTGCTTTTGAACTGAACGCTGATAACAGGAGGGGTGGTCTTTCTCCTCTTTAGCCCAGAGGACACGACGCCCATGATTTCCAACAAGAATGTCAAATTTGGACTCGTCTGACCACAGGACACTTTGCCACTTTGCTACAGTCCATTTTAAATGAGCCTTGGCCCACAGAACACGACGGCGCTTCTGGATCATGCTCAACAATGGCTTCCTTTTTGCATGATAGAGTTTTAGATGGCATCTGTGAATGGCACGGCAGACTGTGTTTACAAACAGTGGTTTCTTGAAGTATTCCTGGGCCCATTTAATAATGTCAATGACAGAATCATGCCGGTGAGTGATGCAGTGGCGTCTGAGGGCCCGATGATCACGGGCATCCAGTAAAGGTCTTCGGCCTTGTCCCTTAAGCACAGAGATTTTTCCAGTTTCTCTGAATCTTTTGATGATGTTATGCACTGTCGATGATGAGACCTTCAAAGCCTTTGCAATTTGACATTGAGGAACATTGTTTTTCAAGAATTCCACAATTTTTTTACGCAAGCCTTCACGGGTTGGAGAGCCTCTGGCCATCTTTACTTCTGAGAGACTCAGCCTCTCTAAGACATCCCTTTATAGCCAATCATGTTACACACCTGATGCCAGTTAACTTAATTACTTGCTAAATGTTCTTTCAGCTGATTCTCTTATATATTAATTGCTTTTTCAGCCCTTTTTTGCCTGTGTCCCAACTTTTTCAAGACCTGTTGCAGCCAGAAAATTTGAAATAAGCTCATTTTGGGCATTAAAATGTAAAATGTCTCAGTTTCAACATTTGAAATGTTATCTGTGTTCTATTGTAAATAACATATTGGCTCATGTGATCTGAAAGTCATTGCATTTTGATTTTATTTACAATTTACACTTCGTCCCAACTATTTCGGAACTGGGGTTGTAGGCCCTGCCTATTTTGACCATTTAAAACTGCGTTAGCAACTTCATCTTCTGTGGAAACTTCTCTAGCACAGTGCTGCTATATAGACCTTTCTGAAGCAGACACATGCTGCTAATTAGGCCTAAAATTAGTTCAGTATGGATTAGAACCTCTTCCACCCTGCAGTCCCATGTAGGTCCGTCAAATGCAGCTGCTGTATTCAAACTTGCGGAACTTCAGGACTAATCTTAATTCTAGTGGAGATCCCGAGGTTTACAAAGATCCCAAATACACAAGGCTGAATTACAGGGAAACGCGTCGAAAATGATGCACAAGACTTAGATATTTTACATTTCATGTTGCTGTGGCCATAAAAAACATGGTGCCCTGGGTTTGAATATTTCTCTCAATATAAGTGTGATGAAGCTTCTGCAGATGCAGAATATGGATGTGACATTGCCCTACAATGAGAAAGAAATGCCTTTTCAGGGTTAAAGTGGTTAAAGACTCTAAATTTAAAAGCCATGTTTTCAGAGGCGTGACTTCGATAAATTGACCATGACCTGTGTGACACTGACCTGGGCAGTGAGCTGTACTGCCTCTGGGCTTGCTGAAAGGCCTCGCGCTCACCCAGCCGCTGCCTGTGTGCCTGCACCTCCACAGACACTGAGTGTCGCCCTGTCTGAGTCCCATATGGAGCTCCAGCACTGCTGCTCACGCTGCCCCTGGTGGCCTGGAGGAATAACTGCGGTTACTCACAAACCGCAAACATGGAGTCCATCAGGATACTTACCCATTAACAAACACCGCGGTGCTGGTCTTACCTTTCACATAGTCTTAGCTGTCCAGTGGTAGAGATTAATGGAGTTTAGGAGACGGGATTAGTCCAGGTGATGGTTAGTATTTGTTAGGCGTCAACATTGTGACGTTAACATTAAACGTTAATGTGCAGTGCTGACTTCCTGCCCAGGCTAATTTCCAAAGCCTCCAGGCTTTTGTGCAAAATTAGCGAAACAAAAGACAGTCATTACAGGCACAAGCTTAGAAAACCTTGTCAATATATCGGTTTTTCTTTCAAACCAAAGGGAAATGTGGTGACAGATTTATTTTGATCAATGTTGCTTGTTCAACAGTTTTTACAATTCACAAAGTAAGTAAAATAAAAACAAAAAGAAAACAAACCAATCGGACTTGTTCTGGATAAGACAGGTGATATTAACTGGCATTGACTGGGCCCAACTTTGCCATGGAGATTAAAAGAAAAACAAAACATGCAGACATCCTCCTCAATAATAAATATTAACGCAAGCTAAAATCAAAATGACACAAGTGATTTTTTTTGGGACACAAATATCTTGGGTCTTCTTCCGAACTACCTCTTTAAACAAGGTTAACACTTAATTTCACAGGCTGTAAAATACAGTATTTACAAAATACACACAGCAGCTCATTCATAATTTTTCGTATCTTAACTTCAGAGGCAAGTACTTTGAAATGGGCTGTAAAATGTATTTTCATAGTGCTTACCAGTCTGTTCCACAGTACTTCATAGTAGGCCTACTTACCTCAGAAATGAAAATTATTACCAACTAATTACACAAGTCACTGGCATTCACCGAGTAAATGGGAGGTAATAAACAGCTCGTTAAAAAAGCGCAACCATTAATTTTAGGTGCCCACATTTCTTAAATCAGCATGAGCAACAGTCTTACCTTTGCCAGCCAGGGTGGAGATGCAGTCACTTCGCCTCTGAGGCCACAGTTTAAAACTGAGTGTGGTGCGATGGGCTAGTTTAACGCTGCGATAGTTTAACGTGTTCTGCACTTAAGGAGGCCTTTGATATTCCATTTCAAAAGCTTAAATACGCGTCACAATCCAGAGCAGAAGTGACCACAGCGGGAGTCTCATCGCAGGATATTTCGGTGTTAAAGAGATAATGGCCAAGAACAGCGTCTTTCAAACTACAATGTCATATTTTTGCGTCAAACACATCTCATTATATAGCTATTACCGCGTCCTATCCAGATTATGATGAACATCGCTTCTAAACACACAAACACACACACACAGGCGCGCGCACTCTCGCTCTCTCTCTCTGGAACGCACATGGATACACACAAGCACGCACAAATGGGCTCGCACACACACGGGAGAGAGGTAGATCGGAAGAAATTACGACTAATTCAAGACGTGGTGTTGGTGTCTGCTAAAAACAGCTGCAGCGCGAGAACAATGAGTCATTTTAGAAAATCATCGCGTATTCTTCCTCGTATCTGTCTCGCAAAACAAACACGCCATTCAGCGTGTCAAAATAATCGCGCTTAATCTCTCATCCTTCAATGAAACCACCGAATTCTTGCCATTTTCCCACCACAACCAGTGATTTCAACAACAAAACGAGAGCATTTTACACCAGCCAGACGCAGGTTACTAACGGCGACTGATTTCTGCAGAAAATAATTCTGCATCATCACGTAAATCACTCAATCAGTCAGATTTTTTGTGCAATGCTCTAAACACCGTGGAGTGGAAAATTTAAAAACAACCGAACTGCATCCTGCACAAATAAAAGCAAGTCATAGTTCAACAATTCTCATATATAGGCTACTCTGCAGTCCATCAGCATTCAGCAACACAACCCTCATATTGACGCTGACTGAACGCTGTCCTTTTATGCAAAAGGAGTCAGCAGCATAAGAATTAAAGCCCTCTAAAGTAGTGTCACTACTTTAGCATAGCGTACAGAAATTTATGGACCTCAGTATAGCCCTGTACACTTGTGTACAGTACAAAAGCACAACGAAAAGACCGGACGAGGGTTGTAAGCGGGGGATGATTAGTGGGCGTAAAGACATTAGCCGCCGGGAATCTGCTCGCCAACAATGCAACTCTTGATCAGCAGAATCCTATATTACCATGATGCACAGCGACCATACAGAGATTCACCACAGCAGTATTTTTCAACAGAGAAGGGGAAACCCAAGGAAAAGCCGGAACGTTCTGTACGGTCAAATACCCAGAACACTGAAAAAAACCTCAGCAGCAAGTGAACGACGAGGAAAACGATTTCAAGCGATAAAAACTAATCAACATATCAATGACAGGTCATTTATAGAATGGCGACTTGCCGAAATCGTGCACAGATCTCTGAAACAGAATGAACAGAATGGAGCTGGTTTCAAATCTCAAGCTGTAATAGTAGCAAAGTAATGAACCAAAATGTGGTTTTAATGTTTTTGGTGACCTTGACCCTGACCTTTGACCGAGGAACTAAAAAAACTAAAGGCTTCTGCCGACAAACCTCCTCTATCATATGGTGAAGTTTCATGAACAGAAACGAGATGCAAAGGGTAAAAAAAGCGTATTACTAACAAACAGACAAACAAACATACAAACAGACGACTAACGCAACCGACTAACATGCTTGCCAAAATCATAGATTTCAGCAAGTAACAAAATCACAGATTTTGGCAAGTAATAAGCAGATACATAATTCAAAGAAGAGCGCACACCTTTGCTGAGGCCCAACAGTCCCCCACATGTCCGGGACACATAAAGTACGAGTCGCGGGCCGCTACTGAAGATTCTGTAACCCTCATCAAGGATGGTTCCCCTGAATTTAAGTGTAAAAGAACTGTTTGTATTTCTCAAGTTAGAGCAAAAATGTGGAAAATGGCCTCCTTCCTGTCCAAGGTGAAGAATCCTTTAAAAAAATTCCTGGATCCAGAATTAGCACCGAATAACACCCAAAATGAAATCACCTCTAATTTGAACCAAGGCACACCTCGGATAAAAATTTCATAGAAATCTGTCAGTAACTTTTTCCGTAATGTTGCAAACAAAGAAACATACTTACCCACAAATCGAAGGAAAAACACAACCTCAAAAAAGAAAGAAAGAAAAGAAATAGACGGGACTCCCTGTCAGGAGCCCGAGCCTCCAGTTTCTCTCCCGGCCTCTGAGCACCACAGGCTCAGGGGGGGCCACAGACTGGGCCGGGAGCAGAGCTGGACTCCGGCCCAGAGTAATGGGTGCGGTCAGTGTTTGGGTCGAGGGGATTTCTCTCCGTGTTCCAAACACACCATGGGTTCCTGCTCTGAACTGTTCGGGACCGGCACAGACAGACATGTGGAACCTATTATAACTGTTCACTCTCTATGTCGGACTGTCGAGACACAGACCAGAGCACAATCCACAGCTCTGCTTGAAACACTGACGGTGGGGTAGATCTGGAGTTCTCAACATAATCTAAAAAGGGCCAGTGAATGAACTGACTTTCATTCCAAACTAGAAATTGTACACCTGACTTGCACACTGGGGTAGATGATGATGTCAGAGGAAGGATATAGTGGGCATAAATTGCCCAAGGCACTCCCGTACAACGTGTGTGATATCGACCACATCACTAGCTTTCGAGCAACAACCACAAAAGTGGTCGACTCACTGTAGCGTACCAGTCCAGCTACATATTTCATAATGAAAAATTTTTCCATCATTGTGTTTTGATTTTTTAAAATGTTTTTGTAAAAAACTAGATTACAATAAGGATAAAATAATAATGAATTATTATTGAAACGGAGTATGTTTTTTTTCTTTCTTTTTCAAATTGGATGACGCGAACCTATAAGTAGATGACAGGTCGGGGAAGGAGGGCTGCTCTGTGTTACGGGAAGTGCGTAGTGCGGGGTGAGAGTGAGGGGAGCGAATGAGTTGCGTGATGCGACATTCAAAAAAAACAAACATGACAGAAAACTGGGAGTTTAAAAATAATACTACTGGCAGTGAAGGCTGCCTGGCGCCCGAACAAACTTTTTCTTGAGTTTCCTCGTTTTATCTGCACGATGCTATTGCATTACACTGATACTGTAGAGTCCTCCAAGGACTGGGATAAGAAAGAGCACAGGCAAAACCTTTCAACCCACACAACCACTGACTCTGCTACCACCAAATACCAATTAGCAACAAATACAAATACCAACAAGAGAGTGTTTTATAGGCAAAGACAGCGCCCCCCCCACCAACCACCAGTAATTTTAGCAAAAATAGTAAAAGAAACATCTACATACAATGTTGAAAGAGTGTGCAAGGTTTGATGTCAATATCTTAAACGGTTTCCGAGTTACAGACCGGAAACATTGGAAACGCCAACGGGAAATTGCAAGAAAACAGTATTCTCCCCTCCCTCCTGGGGGAGACATAATTACCCATATTGCTGGGGTGTGTATGTTAAAAGGTTTCACACTAGCTCAGGGTCTTGGTGCAGGCTCACACACACGCGCACGCGGAGTAACACACACACACGCACAAGTGAGTGCACACACAAACACACACGCATGCGGATACACGGACGCAAACACACAGGCACGCACACACACACACACACAGTTCTTTTCACAGGGACGCAGAGAGAAATGGTCACATCACAGCGCTGGGTTTATATCTCCCAGGGAAGCTTGCAGAACGTTCCGGAACCTTCAACACCGAGGAGAAAAGAAAACATTGGGAATTCTGAGCAGAACGCTATGTATTCGCCGCCGCGTGACAGTTACTCTAAAACCGTTGAAGGCCTATACTTGCGGCACATCGGCATATCAACACGTCTTAGGACCTGGTAACAGCAAACATAAAACGTTTGTTTTGACTGAAACTACGAGACCATTTCAGGAAGGCTCTCGTACTCGGAAACCCCTTAGATTTAGGCTTTTTTTTTTTTCCACAAGGGCCTCAGTCCTGCTCATTTTCACCAGATGAACATCAAAAACTCCAGAGTGATTGAGGCACGGTCCACGTTTTGGTTTCCTGATGTCACATTTCAAAAAGGCAGTTATGTTTTACATCAATGACAGACTTTGCCAAACTGTGTTGATGGCTTTACTGAGCTACCAGCTGAAGCCCGATTCAGAAATTAAACATAGGGCTCAATCACAGGAAATGCCTGGAGATCCCGTAACAGCCCTGCCACTTCAGAGCAACGTAACCCAGCACAGGAGAACACACAGCTCACAGTATAAGACTCCAGTGCTTAAGTATATGAGTTAACACAGTGGGGAACTCCAAAGGGGAGCCAAGGGTGTCAGTCTGATCCAAATATCACAATCTGTGCCAGGTGAACCAAATAAAATAGTGCAGTAATTTACAGTGATATACCAAGCAATATGCATACTTATCCCATAAATGATAAAAAAATCCGTGTGACACAACCCATGAGATACAGGTTTGGTATTACACATGTAATACTGTACAGCTTTCTCACGTCACGATTGGTCAGATTGCGTTCATTGGCAAACATGGAAAAGTTAACAATCCTACTGCCGGAAACTGGTAACCATCGCTAGCGTTTGTTTCTATTTTGCGGTTTATTCAAGTCAATGGGACAAATAATTTGCTATCTGGCATGCTAGCCCTTTTTGTCATTAAAGTAATAAGTAATAGGGGTTACTGCTTTTGTAGAAACTTCAGCGTTAGCTAATTCATCCTATTGACTTGAATAGACCGCCAACTAGAAGCTAACGCTTTCTCCAATTTTCCAAATGATACGACGCAGACATTTATGGGATAAATAGGATCTCAAATTCGTGACCCAAGATATCAAATTTTTGAAACTCAGTTCGGCTTGGATTAAACGAAAATTACTACTCTTTTTTCATAAATTTGATTGGAGATTCTCTATTTCTCCAAAGGCCCATATAAACAATATACTGCAGTAATACCCTAATTTCTGTGAACGTTAAAAGGAAGGTTTTGGAATGTTATTTTTTTCCCAGAATTCCAAGTCAGTTTTCCAGAACTCCATAGCGTTAAATGGCAGGTGTGATTGCTCATTGGACGGCTCAGTCAATAACATTGCAGAAACATCTCCTCTGTGAGCACGTCTTTAAGGTGTTGGAATATGTGCACTTCTACAGACAGTCAATATCTGATTAAAAAAAAGAATAAAAACATGCAAATCCATGGAAATTACAACAACAAAAATTCAAGTGCAGTATAGCAATACCACCATAGTTTTATTCAGGTTTTTCAGGCTATAAAAATGTTGAATGTCAAGGTTGAATTCATCTATTCCCATAAACTAAGCACGGAAACAGGAATACTTTGTTTAAAAAAAAAAAAAAATATTAGTTTCACAACCCAATGAGAACAGAAAAATTTACAGTGACACCAAATCTAAAAAAACTAACCTTACAAAGACACTATATTTTGATACAACATTCTAAAAACAGGCACAAATATTTTCACACATTTATATATAGATACAGAGACACGTGAACAAGCGTAAAAATGGCAGCACTTTTCAGAAGAAGCTTTTTAAGTACAGAGCGCTGGCATGCGTGAGACACTAAACAGTAAAAAAAGAAAGACAGTGATCATTGTTAAAATATGCTCCAAATATTGGATCCATGTGAATTCGTTTTAGTAGCAATGTTTATTAAAAAAAACAAACAGACAGAGAGAATGGACAGACTGGGGCTCGGAGGAATGTAAAGTGGGAAGCAATGCAATGTTTAAAGCCTTCAGCATGAAAACAAGTCGATTCAACAAACTGCAGGAGAAGCGATTACCGCAGCCCCTTAATGACCACTACAATCTGAATTATGGCGCTTTTATGGTTTATCAAAGCTGTTTTGTGTTTACAGTTTTTTCTTTTTTGTATTTTGCAAAGAGAACTCCCAAATTACACTCATCTGTTTTTTTCTGAAAGGAAAAAAAGGATAAACATGACGTATACTCCTACAGCAGTCTTACAAAGGCACATAGATGGCGATGAGATGAAGTTGTTTGTCTTTTTAAACAAAAAGGGTCCAAAACAGTTCTTTGTCCAAGAGGGGGGAGGTTGACACTGAAGGATGATAGAGTTTGTCGGGCCACATTTTTTGTGGGTGGTCCTCATAGTGCCAGACCCTCGGAGGAGAAGAACAGTTGTAGAAAACGACAGGAGGGTGAGTGAGGATGACGACGATGGAGAAGGGGGGCGGGGCCTGGTGATGATGTCGCGTGATTGACGGAGGTGAGGGGTGGAGTTAGCGGGGTTAGCTTGTCCGTGCGGTCGTGCCTGGGTTCAGCATGCAGGTTGTGGTGGAGGTGAGGTGGGGTGGTGTTAGCGCCCCCTGTGGTGGGCGGTTGGTAGTGCAGTTAGTGGGACGTGCCGTGGGGAGCCGCTGGGTCCAGTGTGGGCCCTACACACTCACCCAGGGCTGCTCGAAGCTGTACGTGCGGCGACGCTCCTCTGAGTCCGACTCCTCCTGTCGCGCCTGCTGGAACTCGTGCCGCAGCCTCTGTATCCGGTCATGGTTGCTAAGCGCTAGCTGGTTGCTAAGGGGATGTACAGAAGAGGAAAGAAAAATAAAACGATGAGCGAAAAAAATTAATCAATCATTGTGTCAATCATTCTATCAACTAAATCAAGATATCAGTCATTCTAACAATAAATTCAAACAATCAAACAGTCATTTAAATGAATAAATCAATCAATTATTCAATCAATCAAATCAATTAATCATTCTATCAATCACATAACATCAATTAATCACAATCAATACTTGAGGTACAAGTGAACTTAAAACTCAACAGCTTTGCCATTCAGTCGCCCATTGGGGGGTGGGGTGCAAGCCTGAAATGGAATGCCAAACTAGAATATGTCTGAGATATGTTTCATGCAAAGTGTCATCAAATCTGATCAGTATTTGCGATCGCTAGAGGTAACAGGTCCTTCAAACAGGTGTCTGAGGATGAGGGAGCGTCAAAGAGTCACAAAACGGCCGTTTTTCAAGAATCATGAAAACCCGTCATTTATAAGTTGAGACGTGTTCTGTAGTAATTACTAAATTTCAGCTCTTTAGATTAGAAAGGTCTAAAATGGAAATCTTCCGTTCGTCAGTATGGCCACCCTGCCACACCCACTTTAAGTGATGCAGGACTGTATTGCTCTTTCACAGTAGTTCACGTGCTAAAGATGTTGCAGACCATGTTTTCTCAAGTTTGATCAGTATTTGTGACTGCTAGAGGTTACAAGTCGAATTGGTTACGCATGACCAGCGACGATGACAAGAACAAATTTAACACCATCCTAATAAGCCAGCTGGTCAACGACCAGTTGAGTTAAAAATCAAATCAATCATTCTATCAATCAAGCTATTCCATCAGTTTAATCAGTGAATCGTTCTATCAATAAAATCAAAACAATCATTCCGTCAATCAAAACAATCAATCAATCAATTATCCTAAGGAAGCATCCATTTCATATTTGACAATCTTTATCAACCAACGTTAGCTATGCTCTTCAAAACGTGTACATCTGCGTGCAGGCGGTCAATAAAAAACAAGATGAAACAAAATCACATAAATGCAGGATACATCAGTGGTTTCCTTGGGATACTGAAGCTTGAACAGTCTGCCGTCACCTCAGTCTGAACGCAGCAAATGAGATCAGGAGGTTTTCTTTTCCCATAATGCAACAGAAGGAACAGAAAAACGGTCTGGAGCATGCATCTGGTTGTCAGCCCGTCCCTGTACCTCCATTACAGGTCATACAGGACTCCAGTGGACTGAAAATTCAGCCTCTGTGACGGACTTCAGCCATTAAACAAGCTCGTCAAACATACATAATTCATTCACAATATTAATGATTAAGAGTCCTATTGAAGGCCAGCACCGCAAACCAGTCAGGCTTCAAGAACAATCCATTGGGTACTGAGCACAGCCCAGCCACACCGGTCAATACACATGAAAACAGCTTCTCAGGTGATTAGTGACAGGCATGCAATTTTGAGGCACCTATCAATGCAATAATGTGTGATACTGTAAGTGTTCACACTGTCGGCCTTGAGAAGCGCCGTTATACATTACCTCTCACAGGTCGCACCTGTAAGTGATTCAAATCACAGCTGCAGTCGTGTGAGACCTACAGCAGAGGAGACATTACACTGCGGCGATAACGAAGGCCTGAGATGTTCGTCAGGACCAATAACAGCAGCTATTCAGAGGCTGCATTTCACCAACCGACCACCTGTGCAGCCCAATCGCCAGCGATAAGGGGAGGCTGGGCGATGAGACACCTCAGACAGTGCAAACAGCTGGTTTCTCTGCCCTGCGCCGTACACTACATGTTCTAAGTAAGCTCTGTTTGGCCTCTATGGCCCATATCTTTTATTATAATTATTATTTTTTGGATCTTTTCCGCACCGTGAAGTCAGCCAAACGGTTCAGCCCACCACAGAGCAATCTGCTCCCATTGACTCAGGGGGAAGATGCTGTGGCACGTGATTCCTTGGACTAGCCCTCGCTTCTTCTACACTGCGCAGCCGCATCGCTAATTACACTCTGCCTGTGCCATCGGCGGGTCACATGCTCAGCATACAATTTAGTTCATATGGCTACATGCACCTAGCCAACCAGAAAAGGTTGCTACAGAGCGATGAAATAATGGATTTTAACCGGCTTAACCCTTGTTATTCCGGTGAGGCGGCACCAATTGTGTGCCGTAGCCGATACTGGTGTGGCTGGGATTCAAACACCCAATCACAGGGCTCAAGGACGTCTTAGCTGTGAGCCAGCCGGAGGTCGGCTACTGCCAATGTCTTAAAAAATGAAAACCACTGAAAAAAAACTGAATCGATTGCTATAATATAGCACAGTCTGTACTTATTTAAACAGTGTGACACTACATTTAAAGGGCCAGGACTCCTGCACAGTTCCCACCATAAACACCCACAGATGTTCGCCAGCAAATAAATGCTGACCATGTGCACTCATATTCACCATTTTATTATGATTTCCTGGAGTATTGATCCAAAAATAAAACACAGTGTCCAAATGCTCATGGATTACACTGTACAGTCAACTGAATAATATCCCCAACATTACTCTGAAACAGATACTGTTAGACTATAACCAAAGCCATTAACCCCAGTGCACAGGTACTGTTGATCATCATGGGACAAAACAGAGTTGTCTTTCTGAAGGGTGATGGTTTTCATTGCCAGTGAAGCAGAGAAACTGATGAGCAATACCTGCGTTTTTCCACCACTGCCCTCAGCTTATATAACTGCAGTTTAATATTACAGGAGGAATGCGCCGGAATCTGGGCCAGTTTATGTTTATAAAGAGAAGGGAAGCCCAACACACTGCAATATTCAGTAAATGCATTCACTTCTGGGATACACACACAGCAATGCAATATACTGCACTATCAGAAAGTGATAATGTGCATTCTTCCAATATTCTGTCAAGTGCTGCACCATCTACTGTAGATATTATAATTTATTTCTGAATCCAGGGTTTCCAGAAAGTTCTACTCCTATATGAGGGCAGTCATTCGCCTCTGTTATAAAGAAGGTATCGTGTTTTACAGGTTATTCAGTAGTCGTGAGGAACCTGTTGACTCACTGGTTTGAAGTAAATCCTGCTTCCCGTGTCGACTGATTTCACACAACCGCGCTGAAGTAACTTCTACTAGGAGAGACTTTGGAGATTCAAAGCAGATATTAATAAATTAAGTAAATAAGAACTTAGTAAAGGGAGTTGTTTGAAACTCACTGACATTTCATTCCAACTTGTTCCACACAACCACGTAAAGTAATTTCTGCCGAAAGCAACACTGAAGATTAGAAGCTGACATGAATAAATCACGTCACACTGAAGTTGCTCAAAACAGTTCTGTGGATCTTTTTCCCATAACATTTTTACACAGATGCAGGATTTCATTTTTTGTCAGCATAACGGCCAATTACTTTGACACAGACTACACGCCGTCACATCGGAAAAGTGGGAAGGAATCTTCTCTGAAAGGCGAGGAAAGACTTTATCCTGCGATTAACTCCTGCGACGCACGATTTCGCACCTGCTGACCTCTTAAACCACTGCGAGTCCAGTTTAGCAGAGGCTTCCCGGAAACAGAGCGTGAGCTTTATGGGGATTACACAAATTTAAGCATGTTCAACCAACAGCAAAGTGGAAAACCACTCCTCAGTCAGCTCTGGAAGATGGTGAAATGTTCCAGAAACAGTTGGCGCATAAGCTAGAAACAGCTAATGGTAAATGTACTGCTGGTCGGCACACCCACACCATCCTGACTGTTCTGCCCCTCTGCGTGAAGATTTTAAACTTCTCAGCACTCCAACCTCTTACTCTGAATTTCAATTATTTCATTTGAGCTAGTGCTTACTGGACCTGACTGGGCCTGGTTTCAAGGGCACTTAACCTGGTCTGTTACCTTCAGTCTCGCCACAAAAATCCATAACCACAGAACAAGATGGAAGTCAGAAATGTCAAGTGTTATCTAGCCAAAAGATCACAGGGAGGATGACCTCAGCGGCACCGAAAAGGTGGCTCTGCTTAATAAACTGTTCATGTTTACTCCACCAGCTGCATCTTTATAAGGATTAAGTATGAATGAAACTTTCTCTTTTGTTTCCTGGGAAACTCCAGGTTAGTCTTCATGATTTTACTCCACTGGCAAATAATGTGAAGAGTCCAAATATCTCATCACTGACGACGTTCTTGTCTTTGTAACAGAAATAAGATTCTAAGAGTAAATATGACACTAAAATGCGTGCCATAATGGAGATGTGTTTTTACTCTTGGATAAGTGAAGCTTAGGAAGGAGTGTTGTGATGTTTATTGTTTATCAGACTCGAGCGTCACTCACTAATCAATCAATCTGCCGTTAGCACGGGCAGTAAGATTCACAAACGGCTTATCCAGGAGTCAGCTATAGTGTCACTGTGATTTGGACACTGCAGCGGTGACTGTAGGCTTTCCCCAGCTCTCGTGAGATTTAAAACTCGTCATGGAGATGACAGCTGAAGGGGCGGGGCTTCACACACACTCTGATGAAGGGGCGGGGTTATTCCCTGTGTGTTTCAGAAGCACCAATGGGGTACTGCAGAGGACGGAGCCACACAAACACAGTCCCCCAGGGGGGCGCAGGCGAGGGGCATTCACAGAGGCTGGTTTAAAACAGCAGCTCAAAGCCGCTGCATCAGTGTCGCGTTTAAAGAGTCTTCCTTCAGTCAGGGGACTTTGTTTGAGACTGAGCTGGAACGGGTGTGAATTAAAACATAATATGAAGCATTACAGCAGAATGAGTGGATAAATATGACCCAATGAGTAAAATATGGAGAAAAATAAGGAAATAATTATAAAGATATTAAAAAAAGTAAGCCATACGCGGCTTAGGAAGACGGGTTGAAGGCCGCACCTCAGAATCACTTCAACAGCTGATGCGTGATTAAAGTAATACCTGTAACAACAGTCCTGTGCGTCTGCATCTGTCTGTCCTTCTGAGGTCATACCGGAAGCCAGTGGACGGGACAGTGATTACAGACCCTGGTGTGAACAAAGCACAGCCTCGCCGGCCCCTTTCGACAAACAGAACAGACGTCATTTCCTCTTGAATGCAGGGGGAGGGGAGGGGAGGGGAGGAGCATGCTGAACGCAAGGGATTATGGGACAGCGCTGTTGGGTTTTTACATAGACTGGCCCTCCTCAGGTGTTATACAGAGGGAGAGCGAGGGGTCTGTAGCAGCGGGGGGTCTGGTCTGTATCCTGCGGAGAGGAGCTCATCTCTCACATTATTAGCGCACTGTCTCTCCCGTGTTTGGGGAGATAAACACTCCCCTTATGGCAGAAGGCGATTCGGAGAGCACTTCAACATTTTACCGCAACTGCCTATAATTCTCCTGCCTTCAATGAGCAGGTAATAGAGAATAAGAATGTTCAATTCTAGAACTTTCTAATCCCATATTATTTGCAATTTGACACCTGAAAAACACACAACAGTCGCAGTTAAGAGCAAACTTACAAAAGAATAGCTGTTGCTCAAAGTTGGAATAAAATATTTTTACCTCTCTTCGTGAAACGATCGTGACAACGGGATTTATTCTTGATAGATAAAGTGTCTGAATACAAAATGATTCAAACTTTATGAGCAGCTGTATACTTAAAGAAAACAGAGGAATTCCTTCACTCAGTTCAACAACAGCACAGTTTCCATGTCTCGTCTCGATCAGCCACAAGCAGTGAGTAGCAGGTCAGTGTTATCAGATCCAGTGATGCTGATTCATGACTTCCTTCCCTCCTCAGAGAAGACAGTAATTCTGAGAAGACAGGAAGAGGCCCTACAACTCACTCCTTCTGAATTCAGAGACATGAAAGGATGTGAATCTGAAAATGATTCAACAGATCCGGCATCAGACCTGGCCGCAGCTCAGTAGTGTGCGATGGACGAGGAGGCGACATGCAGCATTGATATTTTCCTTCATTCACACAGCCATACAACACCTCAGCAGAAATGCGTTTTATTTCAATACATGTTCCTCAGTGTCATCATGAATTCTGTTTTGCTTCCGTCTCATTTGCGCACACAGGCGAAACCGCTGTCAGAAGGACCATTAAACTGAAATGTCCATCATGAATCTCTTTGGGTTTATACATAAAAGGCGCTGCAGTGCAACAATAATACAGCAAAAACCAGTTTTCCCGCAGGAGGTCAAACGGACCCCAGATTCTGGAGTTCAGAATCATTCTAGAACAGAGTCTGGGCTCACACCTCGATCCAGAATCAGGGTCACTCACACCTGGGAATCCTGCTTCCCTCGCTCTCTACCTCTGTTCAGGAGGCACAAAATGGCCGCCGCACTTTACCCAGGCGAGGGCGACACATCGGAGGCTGCTGAGCGGAGTTTCCCTCTCATCGCTACAAAGCGTAAAAAAAGCACTCAGTGAATACCAGGATCTCCATGTCATCTACTGCGTGGAAAGTCTTCTGATCTGCAAGCATATGTGTGTGTGTGTGTGTGTGTGTGTGTGTGTGTGGGTGTGTATGTATGTATGAAAACATCGTTTCATCACAAACCTGAGGCGGACGCTGGCCGTACCTGCCCTCCCCCCCTCTCATCAGGGATTAAACAGGAGCCTCACGACCCCCTGTACTGGCTGCCCTGACCAATAAACAGCCACTCAATCTAACACCAGTGGCCCCCAGTAAAGGGGGGCCATTACTGAGCGTACCCCTCTGTCATCCAGGGGTCACCATGGGGGGAGCGGCTCCAGGACGACCCCCACTGGGCCCGGCCAAAAACTGACGCGGGTCTGCTGCTAATAACGAAACCTTATCTAACCTGCGATCTGTTGTTACCGTTTCTGTGACGTTTGGTGCACATTTGCTGTATATTGGCCTGGATTAAAACCTCTGCCGAATATTTTAAATGTGGTGATCTACACCCCAGTCGCTTTGCAGTGGCAGAGTCCAAACCTGGACATGAGTGTCCCTGAGGAGGCTGAGGTGAATCCAGGCTTTAGCTGCAGATGTGCAGATGAGGTCAGGAAGTGAGGTTAAGTCCTTGCTGCCGTTAGGACAGGCATTACCCTGATCTTACTGAAGGCCACAGGTGGATTATGTTTGCCAGCACAGTCAGCCTGTGAGTGCACTGGCTGTCAGGGTGTGATTCAGTCCGAGTGCGCTTACGAGGCCCAACATCTGACTGACGAGTACGATCTCACTGAGTTATCTTCATGAGCCCTGGCTACTCGGATTGTAAAGACTCTAGAAGCTTCCATGGGCCCTGTCTGACTCTAAGAGTGCTTCACAGGCCGACTATTCTGCAGGAGTCTTTAAGGGAAGGAAATGACTGGTGAGGAAGTATAGCATTGTCGAGGAGTATAAACACACACCAGGGAAATCACGGAATCTGGAACACAAACACAAACACACACACAGCCATTCTGTCATCTGTTCTCCACTGTCACAAAACCGAGGAAGACGGAATACACACCTCTCTCTCATTCGCTCCCCCCCTCCACACTGTATGTGTGAATCAATCACGAGGTTCAGCAGGAAAAAAGGCCCCAGATGTTTCGTTTCGCTAACAGTCCTCCCCTCCAAATGCTTCCCTTTTCATTTCCATCTTATTTTTGAGTGTTAGTTCAGTAAATCAGCTCTCAAATGGACTCAGTACACTCTGAACCCCCCCGTACTCTGCAGTTTAGCACCAGACCCACTGTTCCAGTGGATAAAATCTTTATTAACCCTTCATTTAATGTTAATGCATTTAACTATTCATACTGCATCTAATTCAAAAGACGTGCGTCACTTTTAAAGAGATGTTGGCGTTATCTAAACATATCTTCTGCAGCTAAATACGTATGTAGCATCATTTGAAATGAGCACAGCAGATCTGTATCGATATTCAAAGATCATACAGTGGAGGAAAAATAAACAGAAAATGATCATTAATGAATTCAGAGAAAGATCGTGCTCATTAAACACTTCCTGCAGGAACCAGCGCTCACACACTTCATGATGACCTGTCGCCACGCCGAGCTCCCTGCAGCACCGCTAATAAAGCTAGAACGATCATCTCCATGCCAAACGCCACAATCCTGTCCTCACTGCTCAGGCAGTCACTAAACCTCACATCGGAGCCCAGAGTCTCTGACGCTAACATCAGCCCAGCACCATGAAAACAGCTCATATCACGAGTTTTTCAGCAGTTCTTCAGATTTCCTTCGCATCTTCTACCATAGGGAACATTAATGTTTGTTTGAGTCGGAAGAGGCATTCAGGCAAAAAGCGAGAACACGCTGTCCTTTGTTCATTTTTTTTTTTTAATAAATTTGGCAGCTCCAATCCAACCCGGATCTGGAATGTCCAATTAGTGAACTGCGTACGCAAGCTTGCTCTTCTGCGACAAGTGCTGCCATCTCCGGAGAAAGTAGACCGTTTGCGACTCTCCTCCGAAGCACACATCTGTCAACTGCCGCTCTTACACTCATAGCTCAAAATTTTGCAAATTCGGAACGAGGGCGGAGGATACCCGAACATGAGCAAGATTAGAATCTTACAGACGAGTGCCCGGGTGGCCAACAGGAGGCACTAGAGCAATGAACACTGCTACTCCAAAACCAGCTGCATCCCTCCCATTTTTCAGCAGCGCAAAGCCAATTATGCGCTGCTCTGAGAGCTGGCACTGCCACAGTTCAGATTCGAACCCACGCCACGGTGATTACTGCTGCCACGCAAAGTGGCACCTTAACCAAATGACCTAACCTGGTAGCCATGCTGTTCCTAGTTCATGTCGCAACCGACATGGCTACGACTAGATGAGCAGAAGACTCAGCATTTCCTCTCAGTGTCTGGCCAGAGCAGCAGTGCAGTGCTCAGAGCTGTGCACACAGGAAGTGGGTCAGTTTTTGAGCGAGTCTTTCTTAATTACTGACCAATTGTAACATGCCCAAGACACATGCCTTTTTACCTCGCACCTCCTTTACCGCCTTTAAACGCTGCGCGTTTGCGTTTTAAAGACGGAATGCTATCATAGAAGCATTTCAACGGTTCTCCTTTTCTCTCCGCTAATAAATACGAGCATGTTTTATCGTGGTCCGCGTTTTTCACGTGCAAGCACATCACCTGTGTGACCGGCCCCTTAGAAAATTCCTTAATTGGCAAGAATATGCAAGCCGATTGTCATGGATGTCACCAGCTGAAATGTACGCGCAAATATTCTCATTTAAAACAGGCCGGCAGGCTGAGGTGTTAAGAACAGTCCACAGCACGGCTCGTTATCAGAGCACGCATTAAGGACAGCAGCCACACCGAGAAACTGAATCACAAACAATTACCACGCGTAAATACATAAAATAAATTGATATGAAAATTTCATCAGGGGCAAATTGCCCTTGTAGGGTACAAATGCTCTCACAGTCTTATTAACAAGCTCCCTCACTGACAGCCCTTCCGCTGTGATCAGGGAATTTCTTCCAGAAAATTCTTATGCATATTAATTGGCCTTTTGAGGCAGGGGGGCAATTACGTGATGCGGTGCTATATTCTAGACAGAGTCCTGGCAGAGATTATGCATTTTGTAAAAGCACGCACACACACACACACAAACACACACACACCTGCAGCCACACATGTACACATACACATGGGTCAATGACAAATAAGCCTTTTAAAAATGTTTTTTTTTTTTAAATAAATCTTTAAAAATGTACAGAATACATTTATTTGAAGTTGGAAGAGTGTGTTTAAACAAGTCTCAATGATTGCACAACATTTACAGGGTTTTAGTACAGTTTTAGACTGTATTTGCAATTTCACCAGCCAAAAAATGTCAGGTGGCGCAACCAAAAGTTTCTTGGAAAAAAAAACACACTTCCCTTTTTTTTTTCTACGTGATTTTTTAGTAAGTATACCTGAGAGTGTCTACTCTGCCTAAAACATTATTATTTTGTAGTTGAGCTGGGTATTAAAAGTAACTTATGGATTCTTTATTGTAGGGGGCAGGTATTTTGGTTTTCTAAACAATTTAAGAACAAATAAACTATTAAACTTTGTTTATTTGAAAGGTTTTCAATATAAAATTATGCCCCCATATTAATATTATATTAATTCATATTTTAAATTACATATTTAATTTCACATAGTTCACATAGTGTTAACTTGCACGGACAGTTGCGCCACCTGACATTTTGAGGGTTTGAGATGACAAAACATAAAATATATATCATTTTTATGATAAACTGGAAATATTTTCAAAGTAAACAGGTTTTATAGAATAAAATGATGCTTATTATGAATCATTTAAAATTATTTTAAACCAAAGTAGTGCACTCGGACAGTGTCACGTCATTGACCCACATACACCCTCCTAAACACACACACACACACACACACACACACAGACACACACACACATACACGTATGCAAACACACAGACACCATCCTATTTCAGCAGATCGCTAACATACATTTAAGGCATACTGCAGAGGATTTTCACAACCATACTCAGTTATTAATAGTACGCCATGTCTGTGTTCCACTCCATCAAATACCTTGACTGTATGCCGGTATTTGCAATGATAAAAATGCTTGGGATACTCTAGGTGAGACTGTTTTATATTTGTATAGTCCATCTGAAATGCCTAAGCAATCAGGAGGAGTCGCGCGAGAGGAGATGTGGATTGGGTTTGCGAGAGATAGCCTAGCATTAGCAGGGAAAGAATCCTGCACAGTCGGGCTTTACAGACTCATGAATGTCCCAGTTAAACTGAACACAAGCAGCACATACAGCGGGCAGCTGGCCGTGGGGTTGGTGGATGTTAGGCAGGCCCCGTTAATGGATTAAAACAGAGATACGGGGCAAAGGTGGAGGTTTAAGGGTGGGGAGGGGGGTGGGGTTCGAACATTCCTTATGTCCAACTGAAGGATCCTGTTTCGCCTTCCTTACCGTCCACGCAAGAGCACCATTCACCCTCCCACCACCAAATAAACACACACACACACACACACACACACACCTCGCCTCCCTCCTCACCCACAGGGGGCCGGCCACCCACACCCTCCTCTTCCTCACGAATCCGCTTCCTGCATGGGATGTCAGAGCGGCGAGTCGGGACGAGGCCGTAAACGAGGTTCTTAAACACCAGGACAGCAGTTTTACGGCACAGAGGGCACGGCCTGACATCATTGAGAAGTTAAGATCAGGTTCACCGCCACGCAGTGTGAGAGCGGCCCTTTACCTCAATGACGATTGGTTCTGAGCAGTCACTGTTATTTCCTCGGCCAATCACCTTCAGGGACACAAAAAGGTCAAAGGTCTGACTCTAGAGTGGTATGTCCACAAGCAGACATAAACAGAAAACAAAAAACAAAAAAGATGGTTCATAAAAACTCAAACCGCACATCACTTAAACAGCATCATCCAGACAAAGCAGTTAATACGGAGGCTACTTTGCTGAGAAGTGAATTATCAAAGGCTTGATGAATTATACTCCTGTAACAGAAATGGCTGTTTAATTATGAGCATGAGATAATGACATTCACTGCTGGAAAGATTTAACGGGCTCAATATCCAATCAATAAATACCTTTAAGAGCGGGATAATGGAGGGATAATAGGCCCAGAGAGCACCCTGTCGGAGGGGCTGATGAATATTCCGGAGCTTAAGTGCGTACAGACACTGGGTGAGACACAGGACTCGGTGCACTGGGAGTACATTTGTGTTTGTAATGAAAAATAAACCTGTCAGCACGGGCCGCAATGAGACGGCTTCCGCCACCTGCCCCGAACATTCATATGCTAATGTGACTGGCCTCAGCGTTCCACCGATCATTATCAGATTTCACCGACATACTGCCCCACTGTCAGAGCTGTGATCTATGGGAGCATTAGCCTCGGCTACGATGGAGTAAAGAAACGTCTGACGTAACTCGAGGAGGAGAGGGATTTGAAGATAAACTCCGAGGCAGTTAGCCGGTTAGCCTCCCAGGTATACAGTGGGACACAAATCAATCATTGAGGGCTCATCGTCCATCAATCAACAACGAGAGACAAAACCGCATCATGCGACAGAAATCTCCCCACCACCAATGACTATCTTCAACATTCGCTCCTTAGACTCGGATTTCAACTTGAATTTCCCCTCAAGTCTGTTCAAAGTTACAAAAAGCAAAGTTTTTTTCCCCGCACTGTACAAGAATGTCACTTAGGTATTGTGTATCAGCTGGTTGCAGCGCTTCACTGAAGCTACACCACTCTTATATCCAGAGAAATATTCAAACCCAGGATGCCATGTTTTTATGGCCACAGCATTACATCAGATGGAAAACAAGACCACAGTGTGATCACTATCCCCACATCGATCAAGGGGCATAACTCTGTTTCAAAATATGCTTCGAAAACCATTCTCAAACTCAACGTAGATCATGAGTAGCTTATTAAGCCTGCAAAATTTCGTGCATCTCGGTAATAGGTTCAGAGAAATCTGGCCCCCATTGTGGCCCTGAAGGACACATGCACACACGGACAGACAAACGGACTGACGGACGGACGGACCCCAAACCAACATCCCCGTCCCGCTTCGTGGCCGGGGATAATAACTGCATCTAGTAAATCATTTTACACACATTTCCCTGTAATTCAGCAGGACATACTTGGGATCACTCACTGGAAACCTTAGTCTCTCCACTAGAATTTAAAATGGGCCTGAAGTTCCGCAGGATACAGCAGCTGCAGGTGATGCAGCCCTCTACGGGCCTGAGGGATTGAAGGGGTTAACCTCTAAGTGCTAACATTGACTTAAGAGTAAAATTCAATTCAATTTAAGTTGCATAGTTCCTTTAACAATGGAAATACACTCAAATCGCCTTACATAAGACTGGGCCTGTGCTGCTAAGCAGCCAGTTAATGGCGACAGTGGCGAGGAAGAACTCCCTCATAGGGAGAACACTTATGCAGAACCGAGAACCCAGCTCTAATAAAGGAGAACCCACTTGCCTGTGGCAGTGCAGTGATAAAATATGACCGGCACTGACGCTAGCATGAGATAAGGCCAGTCAAGGCATGCTCTCTCTCACCATCAGAATCTCTATTTCATTCACTGTCATTAATCCACTACACTTCAGCATAGATGAAACAAAACCATGTGAGCTAAAACTGTGGCATGGTGAAGTATTGCTTAGGATTTGCAACAAAAAATCCAGATGTGAATACTATGTGTAATTATCCAGCAGCTAATCAATAAACTTCAGGAATAAAAGGGTCACAATAGACATCTTTGAAAATCTTTCTTAGGTGGTTCAACCTTAAAATTTAGATGGTACAATGAGATAGTATCACAAAGAAAGCACTAGCTAGAAATGGGTCACCACAGAATCCTGGAAAAAATAAATTTCATTTGATATACATTAGAGCAATGCCACTGCCAACAAAAATGGACTCTATAACATGCGTATCACTCCAACACTTTTCACTTTTGAATTAGGAGGGTACGTTGGTGAAATCAGAAGGTGCCGTGGATAAGGTTGGACACATTGAGTCACAGCAAATCGAAACCTTCCAAAAACATCACCAGAACAGCCCACTGGAAACAGGCAGAAAAATATGTCCAGAAACTAGAAAATATGTATCCTCGGACACAGATGCTCCTGCTACTGAGAGTTTGTGAAGCCCCTAAAATTGTAAAATAATCCGATTTTGTAAAACAAAATATGAGATGCAGACCTTCGATCTGTCTAGAGAGCATTTACCAAAGCTTGTCGAATTCTGTTCAGTAGTTTTTGAGGAGAGACAGATAGACAACATCCCCTGTACGTACGGATGGACGGATGTACGGACAAGGGTCTCTCCATATGACCTGCCATATATGGCGGGGACATAAAAAAAGGTGTATACTCCGACCCAGCAATAACAGACAGGCTTTAATTCCACATCAGGGAGAGGAGGCATGTGGTGGATTCAACAGATTACCGAAAACAAATCAGCAGACCTGCAGCTATTTAGCCATTCGGCAGAAACCCTTATCAGCATTTATACGGCAGACACGAATCCCCATGACCTTATAAATCTGCTCTATAACACTCACTGCTGCAGCGTTTGCAGGAGGTCGATCCAGGACAGCGCACCTTTCCCTGCAGATGTGTTTGCGGGCACAGTGTGGGATTTAGCACAGATAGGGCTGGTAACCCGGTGATAAATGCAGCATTAGTCGAGCCAAGTTTCAGACTGCTAGAAAAAACAACAATGCTGAAATATTAAACTATTCTACAGAAGATCAAAATAACAAAAACTCCCTCAGCTGACTTAAAACATGCTTACATCTGCTTAATCTTTTAACTGCATCCAACCAAAATGCAAATCACAGAACTAGATTTTCCGCACAATGTTACACTTAATACAGAACATATTCATATTTAAGAGGAAATTTTCTATTTTGTGTGGGCGTAAACAGCTAGATGAAAGGTGTAGTGGTCAAACACCCATCAGGAGTGACAAACAGTGACAGGAAAAAAATTACCTGAATAATTCAACACTTGCTGCTCACGACGTGAGATTTCAGAGGCGTGAACAAGGCAAGGTCATTTCATCAATAAATTAAACATCGTCGGGTGACCAGTGTGAACTTCCCTTCTAATTTCACTGTCGGACTTTGAGAAAGTCAAGGAAACGGGTCGCACCTCTTAATAAATGAACAAGACTGTAACAAATGATCGGTGAGGTACGATTAGACTCACCGAGAGCAGAAGTAATGACTGGCTGATGTTAGAAGAAGCCTTGCGCTACACTGGGACCCAAAGCCAATTGAACAATCCCATTAGACCTGAGAGGAAAAGAACTCACAACGCTGGCCTGTTAAATTTCAAAGCTTTCCTTTCAATCAGACCTGACAACTCAGGAATTAAGAGAGAAGGCCTTTTCTTTGCCCAATCGGTCCTGCTAGAATCCCTCGGACATCCTAGAGAACCTTCACTGAATTGAAGTGGAATGTCCTTAATAACAAAAGACAGATTTATTAAGAAAAAAAGGCTGTGCAATACCATGGCAACAAAACTATCAGCAAGGTCACTTGGGGAGGAAAATTAACGAAGGAGAGAAGGCACAATTTACCTCTGGTTGACTGTTAAAACGCTCATGCTCACCTTCTGTAAAAGCCTTCCCTAACCACAGTCCAGTCTCTCTATTCTGTGGACATCACCTTCCCATAAGACGCAATGTTCACGGTGCATTTTGGACACTAAAACCTAGTTTTCAGCAAGAAGTCCGGTCCAATGCAGTTCATAACAAAATAAAATTTTTCTTCCTGTGTTTTCATTGTCAGAAGTTGTAGACGGCACCAAAAGAGCCATTCCTATCCATCCCAATTCTTTGTCACCCGTTCCATTGAGGTACCCAGCGCACTGATCTGATACACTAAAAGGTGGAGATAGAAATACTGCGATGGGTTGATTGGATTATCCAGCGTTTGGCGCGCAGATGAGACAGTTGTAAAAGAGTTGGCCCTCGTAAGGAGCGCAGACTCTGGGACCCCTGCTGTCGCGGCTGTAGCATCTACCCCCGAAACCACAGCAGATGGACACGCGACACGCTAACGCAGCTACATCACAGGAGCACGCGACTGACAACAGCGTTAGCGCGGAGCAGGTTTAACATAACAGCAGCTACAAGGCTAACGGATCACGAGAGAGAGGGAGATGGAGCGAGGGATGGGGGGAGAGGAAGTATAAACGTAGAAAACAGAAAGAGGGACAGAGCGTAACAGGGAAAGGGATAGAGAGAAAAATACTACAAATATCATTTTATTCATTTTATTTCATTTAAACTGTAACTTCTACCAGTGCAATAATAATGATACATTTTTTTTGTCCCTGAAGGCTAACCACCTCTTTAATAATAAAGCACAAAAAATGACTGGTGATGGTGAGGGAAAGACTGTAAATAGACAGAGAAAAAAATGAGAGAGAGGGATAAGAGGAGAGAGAGAGAGGGAGTGAGAGATAGAGAGAGGGAGATAGAGAAAGACAGAAGGGAGGGGGATAGAGAGAGGGAGATAGAGAGAGAGGGAGAGAGAGAGGGAGAGAGAGTGAGAGAGGGGAATTGGGCAGAGAGGAAAGGCAGTGAGGTGTGATACTGGGGTCAGGCGGTTGTTTGCATGTTGTGATGTCAGCACTGGTTTATGTAATAGTGTTGCTGATGGTATGACTGCAAACAGCAGTAAATATTAATATTAATAATTATTAATTAACAGAATATGAAAAGTGCATCGTTAGCCTTTGTGGCGACCCCGTCGTCAGGTCCAGGTCTACTGAGGTAACGGATGTCCTCATCCTCACCCCGAAACATGATGGGGCCTGGTGGTGTGTGACCTCATCGTGGCCCCGCCCCTCCACGCACCGAGGTGACCCCAAAAACACAGCCTGTCTCACACTCAAATACCCCATCAGTCACTCGCTAATTACCCTGTCACCTCCCACGGCCCCCTGCTCACCCGCACGAGCTGGTCCTCAGCTTTAGTGCGTGAGGCTGATGGATCAGATCTGGACTGTTCTCAGATAAAGTCTGACTGTAGGTCCTATAGGATCACCCTCAAACATGGCCCTTAACCCCCACATTCTTCAATTAAAAAACCTTATAAATAGCTGAAATTTAATTCATAGATCTCCCCTCCATCTGCCAGACTTTAAGAAGACCCACCACAGCACATGCGGCCTCGGAGGTTCAGCTGTTTATTATTACAACGCGAAAAAAACATCATGTTCCCCTGTGTGCCCCAAACTGGCAGTTACTTACTCCGCGTCAAGCCATCGGAATCCACTATAACATGCAGCTCTATACACTGTTTAACACATGAGAGCACACTGCATATTTTTCAAGGATACTATATACACAGATAGCACACACTCACAAAACGATATCATACAATGTGTAAAATTGTACATTTCTTTACTAGAAAAGCATTATCTCTTCACATGCCTTTATTTTGGGTGTACCTTTGTCACCTTTAACTTGGAATGTTTTTACGCAGGCAGTGACTTGAAATGTACTTCGGGGGGTATGTGTTGAAGGGATGCAGAGAAAAATAATAGATGAAATGTCAAATTAAGCAGGCCAATCAAACAGAGAGGTCACGGGGGTGAAAGAATGTCTCCGGTGAAGAGGAAGAATAAAGAGCGGAGGTAAAAGAGAATATTTGGTAAGTCTAACAGTCCAACAGTGCAGGAGACCGGCGACAGATTTAAAGGGACAGAGGACAGGGCAGGAGAAAACAGCTCGACATTATAAACTACAGAGCCGTAGTCTTCCTCACATGCTACTCAAACCTTACACACTGGCTACTCATACCTTACACGCTCGCTAGTGCAGCGCTCTGTGAGCTGTCCCCTCCGGTCGGTATGCATAGCCACAAGGGCTTAGGGAGAAAACCAACAATTCTGTTATTACTTTGTTATTACATTGACCACATGCCTTATTACATGCTAGTAACTACATGTAATAACCACACGTTAATCACAACATCACAGCACATCAAATACTTGCCTGCTCATTGCTTCTAAACTATATATTCACATGTAGATAAAACAAATAAATAAATAACAAAACTGTACACAAATAATGGCACATTTTAAAGTCCTAAAAACAAAGCAAGACAAGGGGAAATTTCCAGGGAATGCCAAGACAATGCTTGTCATCATTTAAATAGAGCGCACCAAGGGGGTGTTTTTATTTAAATTTTCTTCACAGCTAAGTGATAACGGTCATCATTTTGGCAGGTTTGTCTTTTACAAGAGGAAGACATCCTTCCAGAAAGTTTGTTGTTTTTGTGGAGGAGTGTTTCAACGCTGATTCAGAGGTTAAAAAACACAGGAAGCAGTTTTAGAAACACAAAAGAGAACAGGAGGGAGGGAGAGAGAGAGAGAAACAGAGAGAGAGAGGGACAGAGAGAGAGAGGGAGAGAGTGCACAAGATAGGGGAAGAGAGATGGACAGATAGAGAGGATAGCGGAAGTTTTCAAATTCTACTTCGTCCGTTTTAATAAAGCAGGAAATATCAATAAGAGAACACAATTTCCTCCAGTTTATTAAAAATGTCATTTCCTGTTTTAGAAAACTTCACTCATGATTCTGTCAGGAAGTAGCCTGGGCAAAAATTTCACAGGAGAGGAAAAAAAAACAAAGAACTGTGACGTTCATCCCTGACCCCCCCACCACCACCACCAGTCTTCTTCTGTTATTGCTCTGGCAAAACAATTTTTTCAAACAAATAGCATGTTTGCGAGAGTCTCAATCATGAAATCCAAGCACAAAAGCGTGACCCAGGGGTAGAGAGGTAGGGGGTCGGGGGGAAAAGCTTTTTTCTACTTAATTGAAAGAAAACAAATCTTCCTACTTCCTGTTCCAGCTGTAATCCCTCTCGGAGAGCTCTCAGGCGTACGGAGGTATCTCGCACTCTTCTGACAGTTCATCTCATTAAAGGACGCGACCTGTGCAAAATGCCAACTTCCCTCTCAAAACACGCGTTCTGATTGGCTTGGGACTGAAAACAAAACGCGCGGCCAGCCCTGACGGACACTGAAATGGAACTGCAATCATCTTCTCACGGCGAATCCTCGCCAGGGCACACGGACAGTCCTTCCCTCCTGACGGTACCGTCTCGTTCCGATACTTCTGTCAGTGCAGCGGGGACACGGTTATCAAAATCGACTTCGTCACCCAACCCTCCACTCAAAGTAGGCCCGTTCTCCCCTCAAACTAGAGCACAGCTCTGTGTGTTGTCGAGAGAAGGTCTTCATGTTGTCTGCGCAGCCTGTCGCTGCGACTTCCGGGATGTCAACACAAAACGCGGCCGAGAGGGGAAGTCCCAGGTCAGGGGTTCCTAAAAGTTTTCCGCTTATCGATCAGGCATTCCGAGTGTCACGGTTTCAACGGCCAGCAAGCACTCAAAGGTCGACAGCACCATGTATTTAACGATGACTGACTGTAACTCATGGGGACTGGCATGCGTGAAGGCGAGGGCATTTATATTCCCAGTGCCCAATACTGGCGGCCATGTTGGAGATCGTACAGATGTTCCCAAGGCCAGAGAAGAACCTCTCTAACAGTAGTGAACATCATTTTCAAAACAGTAGAAGTTGCTGCTGAAGACAACAGGGGCCTAAGCCATATAGAAACAAAAAAAATACCTGAAACGTGATGTTGCCCAAGTCCCCCTCAGAGCACTATAGGCAACTCCCCGCAGGGGAGCTATTTTAAACTAGTTGGCACATGATAGGTTTTCAACAGCTCAGGATAATTACATTTTTAAGCCCTTGAAAATTTATTCAGCGCTCTAAGGGTTAAGTCTCAGTGAAAGTGCTCATTCCCTCCCTCTCCCACGTTATCAAACCCGACCTTAAGGACTAACAGCTACAACACAACCATACTTTATTTATCGGATGGTTTACTTATTTATTTCATATATAGATGAACACAGCTCTACATTTTTTATGAAAGAAAAAAAATTGTTTACGTTACACGGCAGCAAAAAGAGTGAAGCGTCAACACTGCGGTCAGGACCAGACACACGGGGTATCGAGACTCATAAAACAGCGCGATTAAAGAAAACGGCCCTTACATTTATTGAGCAGTCACACTTCGAGAGCCACTTTATTCTTTCGCTGTCTATATGGCGTTTTAAGCGCCTCTCCCATTTCCCAGACCGAAACATCAGACCGGGCTCACAGATACGACTTCACAGTGACGGTATTAGTTTTAAAAGCCTCCGAATGCCACACCGCTCTCCAAAGGGCTATCGCTGATGTGCTGCTGCGAGGCTTAACTTTCATTACAGCAGTGTAATCTCGATTAGGAGTCGAGTTATAACTCCGGGCGAGAGACTGGTGACCAGACGTGACCTGCAGAGTTGGGTTATCGTAGAGCTGTGGAAGGGATGTGTTTCGCGCGCTACCAAAGACAGACCACAAACAGGGTTAAAATCAGTTTTACGTTTGTAAATACTGGATATTCCATTCATGAATTCAAAGACTTCATTCTGTTCATTAAAGGACTTAAAATTTAAAAGTACTGAACTGTATTTGGAACAGTAAGGTCCTGTCTCATGCCCACTGCATGCTGGGACAGCCTCCAGCTCCCGCGTGACACTGAACAGATACTGAGATTGAATAACTTGGATGTCATGCAGTAATTTTTAATCACACTCATAAATGTTATCCCTTCAGAAGAAATCATTTTATTACAAATTTGATGTAAATCAAGGATCATCTACTCACGGTCCTCAAGGGCTAAAATCTGCTGGTTTCCCACCCTCTCTTTACCTGTGAGTCAGGTGTGAAGGCAGTCTGGCCAATCAGAGGCAGCAGCTCTTCAGCTGATTGCTTAATTAGCTGGGAGAAAATAACACCAGGGCTGGATCTGGATTCGAGGACCAGAGTTGATGATCCAGGCTGGAAATGTTGATTTTCTTCACAGCAACATTTATTTATAATTTACTGCCCAAAATCAACAAGTAGCAATGACTTGCATATATGCTAATGTACATTGTGAACCATTTCGTCAAGTTACAACATTATATTACAATGACTTTGAATGTGTCTGTGAGATTCATGAGACGAGCACATTCAGTGTTCATTCTTCGGTCTACAGAGAAAATGGACTCGAAACTAAATAATTAAAAAGAAAAAAGTTGCCCCGCCTCCCTAATATATTCTGAACACAGGCACAACACACAGACACACACACACACACACACACACACACAGAGAGACACACTCCTCAGGCCCACAGAGACAGAACTAAACAATGGGGCGGGTCGCTGGGTAACCGTGGCGACAGTCCCACATCATTTGTTACAATTACGCGCCCGTGTGCCGCCTGGCCGAATCGATGGCGGGCGATTGACGGGGACGCGGCCGCCCGATCGCGGGACAGCGCCGGGGAGGGGATGGAGAGACGAATCAGGCGCTGAAACAATATTCGCCGAGACTCTGCCGCAATATCGATCCGCCATTATTTGTGCAAACAGCCCCTGGGGGAATCGGGGGCTCGTCCACTCGCCTGAGGAGCGAAGCGGCCGGATCGATACGACTCCGGAATAATCCTCCCTGAAAAGCACTGCCCCTCCCTCTCCCCGCTCTCTTCGACTCGAAAGCGCCGACAGGAAGAGGCAGACAAAAGCTATTCCCCAAAATGACGGCCTCGTCTCCCAAAGTGCCAAGAGAAATTACTGTCCTTTCAATGGGGAAGAAAACCATTCCGCTAAAAAGCGCCATTATCAGAGCAGGCCGAACCTCAGCTACGCTGCTCCTTTGTTACATGATGGCGATAAGACAACACGCCTCAGATAAAGCTTTCAGCCTTTCGAATATATCCACATCACGGGTACGGCATTTAACCCTTTCAGAACACACTCAGATCTGTGCTCGAGCATGAACGCCTCTAACAGCCAGGAGATCAGAGGATAAATAACGACAAACGGGCAGAGAACGAGGAGTGACCTTCATGATGAATTAGACCCCCACACGCCTTTTCCTAGTCTCTCTACTTCCTCCTGCTCCATCTCTTTACCAACCTCCCAACCCCCTTCTCCCTCTCTCTCCCCCCTCTCTCTCTCTCTCTCTCTCTCCTCTCTCAGAGTTTAAGTACATACTGTACATATAACTGTAATTTAGAAAATTCCATTGTGACTTGGAGAAAATTCCTGTCATAATACTTGAGAAGTTAGCTGACTGAGCACCATCTCTCTCTTTCTCAAAGTTAAAGAACTATGCATATCACAGTAATTTCGACAGCTCTGCACTGGCTCAAGGAAAAGCCTTGTTAAAATAATTGAGGACACTGGAAGACGGGGAGTATGCACAGAGCAGTGAATATCGTTACGCTCCGAGTTTGGTCTCTCTCTGTTAGTTCTGACTACACAGAAGCACTACAAAGAAGCTCCTTGCTGGTCTTGTTGCTCTATCATTATACATTTCTCCGTTCTTATGAGGTGAAAGTGTTTCGGTGACATCAGGCACTGAGAAAACATGATAACGATTTCACCCGTTCGCCCTTTTCCTGGAGTATGTCTCTTTCATTAATTCACTACAGTGATGATGCAAATTATACAGGAATATCAGTCTCTCTCTCCCCCTCTCTCTCTTCATCTTTTTCTCTCATCCCTCGTTTTCTCTAAAAAACAAACATACGCACAGAAATCATCCTTCCAGAGGGCAGCTCCTGCAGTTTTTGTCCAATTACCAATTCAAAACATTTTCAAGCAAAAGCGACGAGGCAACAGAAAACCGAGGGACGTCTTTCAGTCCGAGGCTGAATATCGTGTAAAAATCCTGAAAGCACGTTACCTGTGGCTGGTACTCACTGGAACTGCAGGTAAAAATACAAAACAAACATCCAAACAAGGGCAGCGCCAGAGCACAGAGGAACGCAGTCACAGCGGGGCTCAGATACGGCACTAACCACTCTGTTGTTATATTAACATAATGCAATATATCCATATCCCAACTGAACATAGCACAATATAACATAGTGTACCACAACATAAACTAATGTAAAATAACGTAACATAAGGTAACATCATGACATAACGTAATATAAGGTGACAACGCACAATAACATAACATCACCTACCATTATATAACGTAACACTAGAAGGGCACTCGGTAGAGCGCATACCTCTGCCACACCACTCGTTCGACCGATCGCACTCAAAATTAATAGGGTCCATCCTTGATGTTATAGCAACTCACCCATAAGATTTCAGAGATATCTGTTCATTACTTTTTGAGTTTTCTTGTACACAAACAGACAGACAGACAGACAAAGCAACACTGGCAAAAACATAACCTCCTTGGCGGAAGTAATAGCGTAACAAAGCAATGCAATAACATAATGAAACATAGCATTACATTACATAATGCAACATACATTTATTTGAACCCTCTGTGTTTTACGTGCTGAATTGGAAGGGGGCGGGGGGGGGATAGTTAAATTAGGTAAACTGAGGGCTCTTCTAAGTCCACCTTCTCCAGGCTGTTAGATGAAATGGAAACCACTGCACAGGTGGACTGAACTGGGCAAAGTATTTTCTACAATATGGGTCCTTTAAATCCAGTATTACAGGCTACGGCAAGAGTGGACCCAAACAAAGTCTCGGAGCTGATTTAACGCTGGGCATTATAGTGTGTTTTCTCTCTTCAGAGGTACAAAAGCCTTTTTTGAAGCTCTTCACGGGATGAAAACACTTTTTAAGACAGTCTGTTTTGCAGCCTGCTGGATCAGATGGCTGTTTTTTTTTTTTTTTTTGCAGATTGGTGAGGGGCAGGTCATGTTGTACACACCCTCTCTTTCCACTAACAACAAGAGCAGAGTCGAGGCGACCGCGATGATTTTCTCACAAACAGCCTCTCGAAACGAGCGTCTGGCAGGGACCGGGCAGCCAGACCCACACACCAGCTGGGACACCGACAAGTACAAGAGAGAGGGTTACGTAAGTGACAAAACGTGCTGAAACCCTTCTGGCGTTAGCGCAGTGAGCTAACATGAACTCACAATTGAGGACGAGATCCAGCTCACACAGAGCTGCCACTTTGTTAATTATTTGAGTCATAATTATCAGGTTAATAATTATTAGAAGGGATATAAAAAGAGAGAGGAGGATGACAGAGAGACGGATAGAGAGATAGAACAGCAGGAAATGCGTTAGACGGAGTAAATAGGTATTCCATTACACAAAAGCAGATGTGAGCCGTATGTCGCTGTGGTCTTGTGACCACAGTGTCCAGCCAATGGTTCTAACAATGAAACCAAGTCATCATCACTGCTATTATGACATCACTGAATTTACAGAGGAGGTTACAACCAAGGTCAAAGGTCACTTAGGGAGAGACAGGTTAAGCCAAATTAGAGTCGAGCACATCATCAGTGATGTCACGGATTTTAGAGAGGGGGAGGCGGCCAACAGCACATACTTCATCCCAAGGTCTAAAACACTTTCTTAATAGAGCATTTTAATAGAAATATAATAATGACTGCAATTAGCAACCAAACAGTATTAAATTCTGCAACACCACCATTAAATTTCGGCCTTGTCCACACTAATAAGGATATTTTTCAGAATGGAAAATTTCCCCCTCTGTTAAAAAAAAAAAAAATTGTCTACACGACAAAATATCTCAGTAGACACGGGAGTGCAAAAACGTTAAAAGAAAGTAGATTGCGATAAAGTCAACATCATCAATACATAACATACCTGAGAAGAATATTAGGCAGAACATTTATGAGCATGTGCAAACTGAAGTGCGACATCATCGTTTCTAAAACGCTCCACTTTACATGTCTGCACAAATACTCAGACACCAGAGTTAAAAAATAAAATCCATTTTAGTGGCCAAAAATGTTAATTGCGTGTGGACTAGTGGTCAAAATGCATAAAAAAAAGCAAGTTTTCAACAACACCCGTGGATGTGTGGACAAGGCCTAAGAGAAAGAAATGGGAAATCTACTATTGGACTGTCACCACTGTCACTGCTGAGGTCACGATGCTCCAGGGGAAAGCTGTTATTACCTCACACAGCCCCGCCCACACATCACAGCCACAGCCCATTGGCCAGAGCAGATGGTGCTTCCTGACACTTCATTCGACACACAGTGCAGCAGAGAGAGCCATTAACTCCTCTAAAACAACTTAAACACCTCCCCTCGAAATCACCGCTCACACTGCGCACTCCACAACATGTCAACCCTCTTATACCAAACACTGAGCTGGTGTGTGTGTGTGTGTATGTATGTGTGTGTGTGTGTGTGTGTGTGTGTGTGTGTGTGTGTGTGTGTGTGTGTGTGTATATGTGTGTGTGTGTGTGTGTTTGTGTTTGTATATGTGTGTGTTTGAGTGTGTAAGTGCGCTTGAGAGAGAGGGTGTTTGCGTGTGCATGCGAGTGTGTGTGTGTGTGTATGCGTGGATTTGCGTTTGTGTGTATGTGCGTGTGTGTGTGTGTGTTTGTATATGTGTCTACTTGAGTGTGTGTGCGCGCTTGAGAGAGAGGGTGTTTGCGTGTGCATGCGAGTGTGTGTGTGTGTGTATGCATGGGTTTGCGTTTGTGTGTATGTGTGTGAGCATGTGTGTGAAAAAGTCTGCTTGTGTGTATATATATGTGTGTGTGTGTGTGTGTGTGTGTGTGTGTGTGTGTGCGTACATGTTTTCCAGGATAGAACCCTTTTCCCCAGTACTGCAGACACATTATACTGCTCTTCGCGAAATGACAGTATTAACACAAGGCGTTAAACCCTGACACATAAATCATGGGCCTGTGATCATCCCATTTACTCAAACACAACTAGAGGGAAAAAACCTTTCAGTGATAAACTACTGAAGCAATAATGTCGTCTCACAATAACGTTCCAAATAACAAACCAAACGCCAATATTTCTGGGGCATTTTCTTTCTCGGGGGCTGGAGACAGATGTTTAATAATCTAGGAGGAGAAGTTTTTATTTTTATTATTTCTAACATATATACCCATCATCACAAACAGAAAACAACACAGATTTAACTCAAAAAGCTTCTCATCACATCCAGGAAGAATGTCACAGCCACAGGTGTGAGACAGACATCACTGGAAGCAGTTTTTACCCCCAACAGATCAACTTTGTGAGAACTTTATAGAAAAAACTTTTACATAGTGAGGTCCATAAGTAATTGGACAATTGAATGGTGGGCAGTAATACGAGTCAATGTTGGAATTTATGCCAACAATGACTGAATTGCACAGGAAGAACAGCCCTTTACATCAAGACACTTTCCAAAAAATACAGACCTCACTGTGGATTAGCAATGCATGTTTGCACCCTCCATGTGAAGCACTATGGCAGCCATTTTGTTTCATGAACCAGAGGGGGAGAAATGGGGCTTCATTCTGCCAGGGAATTATACAGACTCGAGAATGGGACTCTGCTCATTGCATCTGGATATAGGCCGAGGATTCCAGATAATGCTGCAAGCCAATGGAGAGATGCAAAGATCAAAACAAATTTTTGAGCCAAATACACCAAAAAAACAGTCCTGTCGGATAAAAGGAAAACACTGGGTTCCCATCAGACCAACACACTCTCCCCTCTACAGTAGTAGCCAATTCCCTCAGGCAGAGGATAGATACGTTTTCAGCACAGCTGAAACTTTGTCAGAATCAAACTCTGGCCCTTTCAAATGAGCGCGCGCTCGACTCCATGTACCGCTGAGAGAGCGAACAGTTCAAAACTTTTAACTCTCAAAGCTTGTCAGGAACTCTTCGAAGTGCCTTCCCCCTTCCGTAAAACACTGGACGGCCCAGATTTCCACACAGCGGAATGGAAGAGAGAGCAGCTACAGGAGAAGAGATTGAATCCAGACCTGACTCCTCCGTAAGGGAGCGTCTGTAAAGTACACGCCGAGAAACTCAAGCCACCACCGCTGCAGCTGAGCTACTCTCCCAGCTTTTATAATACATCCCAAGTCAATAAAGACGGTGCCCAGGGTTTCTACAATATCTTTCAATGTGTAACACAGTCCTGCAATGTGCTGTGGGATAGCATGGGCTCTATTTATATCATTATACATCACACAGTGCATGAAGTTGTAGGAGCCACAGGTAAACTGATGAGCGCACTGTATTCTGGGCAGTGTGTGTGTGTGTGTGTCTGATTGTGTGCGTGTGCGTACTTGCGCGTGCTGTAAAATCTCAGTCTAATCAGGGTAAGGATTGCAAACCAGCACTTCCTGCCTTTAATACCCGCCCCCTGACACCAGAAAGCAGTGATGTCACACTTGGCATTTTGCAGTGCTTTGATTGACAGCTGAGGGAAGGTTTATTTAGCTCTGTCCCCAATAACACCGCAGTGAACAGAGCAAACACTAATCAGTCCTGAAATGGCACAGCACAGCCCTTCTCAGCCCAAAACAAATAAAGCAGGGCCTGGATGGGGACCCAAATCTTCTTCAGGATCCAGCCAGACTTTTCAGCATTATGGAGTAGGGGGGGTGGTGTGTCTTGGCCCTGTAACATGGGTGTGTATCCCGGGGGAAGCAGAACAGATGGAATAACCCACAGTCAGAGCCGAAAGCGGCGGTGAGCTCGGGATTGACGAGGATCAGACCGGACAGTGATGACAGGAGCGTCAATTCCTCGCTGTGATGTCATCATTGATCGCCGCGCTGGACTAATCTGCTAATCGTGCGCTGCTGAGGGTTCACCTCATCGATATAAACGCAGGACTGAGCGTCACCTCTAATCTACTGCTGCACGACCTCAGTCCAGACATGTGCGAGCGCTACTAACACCTCTGACGAAGCTGAACGGGCCTCACGCTGCTGATAATTAAAAAAAAAAATCAGACTTCCACAGGAATTTGAGGATTCGAAACATTACTTCAAATGAATACTTGAATTGTGCACAAGCAATAACACGACAGAAAATTAATGTGTAATAAATGAGTAAAAACAAAATAGAATGAAATTAAAAATTTCAAATATGTAGTTGGCCCAGTCAAAGTAGAATTTTCACAATATTAAGAATTTGTACACAGAGGGCACCAATTTGCTCCTTGAAAGGTAAATTTTCAAGCTCCAACGCTCATAAACTTTTAACTTTCATTTTTTGGCATTTTCTTTTTGCTCGCTAACATTGAGATTCTGTGGGAAGATATCATTTAGCAAACACAAGGAAATACTGGAATCTTTCTGCAGTTCCTAAAAGCCTCATTATGGAGACATGAGTTATTTTGTCAGACGTAACAGCGGAGTTTCTCAGGCATGCTGGGTAATAAGGCTTAACCTCCCTGAGTCGGAGTTTAGATGGGCCGGCTAGATCCAGCAGTAGTGCGATGACCAAAGCGCGCTCAATACTGCGCCCTTTGACCTTCACCATTCTACTCTTCCTCAAAGCAGAGAGACAGAGGCAGTGCAGAATTCAGCAGCACCCTGCGCGCACATCTACACCCCATGATCAAGATCTGGAGTAATCAAGAGCGAACTGGAGATTTCAGTCTGCCGCAGAATCCATTAAAAACTCTCCCCACGTCCACGTTAATGTTTCCTAACTCACTGAGGCAAGAAAAAATAAACATGCATCTCATTTCATTTATGAACTGAAATACGATCAAATGCCTCCATGTGAATTGAAAAACTGTTCAATCATTTTAAAACAACAGTATGTTCAATATTAACACAGCACTATGACTTGTTAGTCCGGAAAAGAACATATATAATATTTTGACCAAGCTCAGGATAAATTTTTTTTTTTTTTTAAAAACTGCAATATTTCAGAGGAACATGCAATTCTTGATTTCTTAACATAAATTTATGACTTCTACTTCTGTAGGTCCATGAACTTACATGTCCTTTCCGAACCCTTTCGAACGTGCCGGAGAGCACATGGTGTTCGAATGATGAGGGTCATTAGTGCTTTACGGCCAATTTCATGGATTGTAAAAATAAAAAAAGGTTTTATTACTGGAAATGGCAGCATTCAAGTTGAATGGTTATTTTTTAAATCTGGCCATTTCCTGGAAGGGAAACATGCTCTAAAACTGTACTATGGTTCGTTACGAATAGCCCGGTGAAGAAAATGTTATGTTTTCGTTTTTTCATGATTATCTGACGGTGCTGCACAGATTTACTGTGCAAGGACAAATCTGAACCGTAACATACCGAATAGCGATAGACTATTCTTCAACATAATACGCGGTTTGAAAACACACAATGCGCTGATTGTATGTCCACCCAGTGATTTGTCAGAAAGGACAGCTTTTCTCCGAAATGAGATGAATACTCAAATCAGCGCAGTAAATGAACCGACACAAAAGGCGTTAACAGGAGGCGATTCTCTAAAAACTGGACTGGACGAGGAGATGTGAAAACAATCTGCTTACTTTCCGCAAGAGAGATTAACTTAAGGCAAAAAAAAAAAAAAGACAAAGGTGCTAAAAACAGTTTTAACTGAACAAGCAGCAGAAAAGCAACAAAAACATGATTTATTTACATATTTATTCGCACATCTGAATCATAGCAGCATTTCTGAACTGCACCAGGGAAGCTGCGTCTTATCTTCAGAAACAAAAACGAAAATCCAATTAAAGAGGGCCGAGTAAATAAACGGAGTCCGATATCCCGGCGAGGCCCGGGAAACAGCAGCGAGAGTAAACAGTAGCTTCTCTCCCCCTCTCCCTCGCTTCCTCGCCCAAAAACTCTGATTAGAAAGGGGAGCCCCATCTCTCCTGTGGTCCCTCCAAGCGCTGACGGAGCTACATGAATTATCAGTGCTGGATTTTGCCTGAAAAGGTGAAATTTGGAGTTTGAATAATCAGGTTCGGTCGGAGGGGGGTACTTGAGGAGCCCAGTACCGCTCCAAACACAATTTCGGACCCTGGTACGGCTCCAGGATCGTCGGCCAGCGAAAAAACTGCAATCCATTCGCCACGAATGTGTTTGCAGCATTACCTGCTGCGAGCTACCCACTTCTTTAAATGTCCTACGTTTTCTTTTGTTCGTTTATAAAGGAACCAGACTTCGATGGCAGCTGTGTGCCTGTTTATATCTGGGGTACCATTGGCAGGCAGGGAAACGACAAGAAACAATCCCACCTGAGAACAGGAAAGTTGAGGGGAAGGTCACCGAGTCAGCGGACAAGGCCACTGGCGAACAGCAACCATATTGTTTTAAAGATGTGAAACTTTAGCGGTAAAAGGTTGAAACGATGAGCTGTAAAAAGACAGGAGAAAGCAGGGAGAGATTGGTACAGATTCCAAAAGTGTGATTTTTGAAAAAATCATTTCTAAAAAAGTCAGACGCGCCTTAAAAAAGTCAAAGTTGACTCAAAAAATTCAGCGACCAACTAGAGGCAATATTTATTATCTAATACCATCATATCACCAGTTTACCATAAACACACCACTAAAACCCACGGCTGGCGGTTTTTTTTTTTTGGTTTTTTTTACAATTTATTGAAAGTCATTCAATCCAGTTCAGGCCTCCCACAACAACTCATGACATCATCAATCTCCAACCAATAAAACGCATCCATGACACAACTCGGCAGTCTCAGGGCCACATCAGACCAGCGTTTTCATTTGCAGAAATGTATGACATCACTTTCAAAGCTGGCATCGAGCAGCACTTCCCATCCATGGATAACACACACAGAACCCATGAACAGCACTGCGGTGAGCCACACATCTATAAAACAGAGATCAAAACGTCCTCATGTGCAGGAGCATTAGGAATAAGGGCATTCCGTAATCATCTCACTGGAGAGGAGACATGACTAATCCCGGTTTCCCTGACGACACAGGCCTGCTGCCGATCTCGTTACGGTGAAAGTGCGGAACCGCAGTCCTGGACGGTCACAGCGTCTGCATATCTTCGCCGCACTTAAGCAGTTCGGAGCTTAAATTTGGTTTCTGATTGGATTAAGTGTTCAGACCTCATGTTTCTGAAGCCTCCACTGGCTGTAAGTCGAGAGCAAACCAGAGGCACAGATGAGGGTTTGAGAGCTGAGCTTTAGTGTGTAAATGCGCACGGCCAACGCTTTCAATCTGAAAATCCTCAGCCTTGATTCCACCACCAAGTAGAAGTCTCTCAGCGAACACGACCTCCGCTGTTGTGAAATTCGTTGGTGGAGGAAGTTGGATTCAAATTTTCCCAGCATAAAGTATTTGAACAGAGTAGTAATCAGACGGCTGATGCGGGTGTTGGTGTCACATGACACCGGTGCTCGACGGTGCTGTCTTTACACATAGAGATCCTCTCAGATCCTGAATCAAGAATGAGTCGGACCTTCACCAAAATGCAATCACTTCCTCCTTAACACACTTTCTACCAAACCACTAAAATTTGATTGACAACCATGAAGAACTTTGAGATATCCTGTTAACTGACGAACTATCAAACAAACCAACAAACACCAGTGAAAAGATACTCCCTCCTCACAGAGGTATAACCAGCGAGAGATTAAGCAGTAAGATAGTTCTGGAACCCAGTTCACTTGAGGAAGAGTCTGGACACAGCTTAGATGTTTAGATGAATATGCAGATCAGCACCAGCTACTCAAAGGCCGGTTGCTACTTTGCCTGGAGTCCACGAGGATCAATTACAGCTCATCGTAAAACCACACAGCTGTTAGGTTTGGACGCTGAGAAGGAAGATCAGAGCCTGGAAATGGAGGTCATCTCAGAGCAAAACAAACAGTGAAGATAAAGGTCATGACAGTGGTGCTAACAGGCCTCAAAGCAGCGGCGGAACGAAGCCAACAATGCATAAAAACAACCCCATTGACCCAACGAGCGTCGATGAGTGACACAAGACGGGGCGTGACTGATTACCCAGGCCTCGGACTGACCCCGAGGATCACTTCCTGCTGTACTGAACCCCTCGCTAATGCACGCTAATGCCCAAACACCGCCCTCACCTACAGTACATAGCAGTGTGAGACCAATTGATCAGGAGCTGCAATCAATAAAGACTGAAAATAGGTAAGAGACGAGTAACTGCGGTTTCTGTTTATGTTCGTGAGTGTGTGTGTGTACGTGTGTGGGTGTGAGAGTGCGTGTGTGTATGCGTGTGGGTGTGAGAGTGTGTGTGTGTATGCTTGTGTGTGTTTGTGAGAGTGTGTGTGCGCCTATGCTTGTGAGTGTGTGTCTGTATGTGTATGTGTGTGTTTGTGAGAGTGTGTGTGCGCCTATGCTTGTGAGTGTGTGCCTATGATTGTGTGTGTGTCTGTATGCGTGTTTGTGAGAGTGTGTGTGTGCGTATGCTTGTGTGTGTGTGTGTGTGTGTGTGTGTGTGTATGTGTGAGAGTGTGTGTGCGCCTATGCTTGTGTGTGTGTCTGTATGCGTGTGTTTGTGAAAGTGTGTGTGTGCGTATGCTTGTGTGTGTGTGTGTGTGTGTGTGTGTGTGTGTGTGTGCTCGCCTGATTGCTTGTGTATGTCATTATGTATGCTTATATGTGACTGTATGCATCAATGTACAGGGTCTGAATAAAAAATAAATACTGTTATAATAAAATTACCATTTGGAATAACAATTTATTGCAAACATAAGAAAATGTTCCTCACACCAGGCAAGCACTCAAGCAGAGAGGAGCAGCTATGTCCACATTCCTCTGTTCTGTTTCATATTAATGACCAGATTTTCACTCAGATTTGAAAACAATCCCTGTTCAGCATTACGCAGTCAGCAGTACTGCAGGTTTTAATAAGATCTGTTCCTCGTAGTGAATTATATTCGAGATGACTTGAGATGCTGATGTTTATCAGGCCCTCAGAGTTTCTCATAAGGACTAAAATCATGACGGACCGCAGGAGAGACCCCCCTCTGCAGGAAGGTTTTAGCACAGGGACCACAGGTCCACACACTCATGACATCTCATGCATGAAAAACAGTCACACAAAGGCTCACCACACAGCAAGAGGGTTGTGGGTTCGAATCCAGCCCGGGGCCTTTCTGCGTGGAGTTTGCAAGTTCTTCTTGTGTTCGCATGGGTTTCTTCCGGGTACTCCGAACACGAGTCCAAACACATACATGCCAAGCTAACTGAAGACTGTATAGTACCCACTAGTGTTAGTGTGTGAGTGAGTGGTGTGTATGGTGATGGACTGGCAAAAAAAGCTTGGGTGTGGTCCTGCTGGTGACCCATTGCATGCTGGGATATACTGCAGTCCAGACCTTGAACAGTAATAAGTGGGTTAGTTCATGAGTGTCGAGCAACAAAAATGACTAGAGTTGTAGTATCCTGACCTGTCAATCTCAGTGTTCAACCAATGATTATATACTCTAATGGAGGGACAGGCTTTGCTATAGGCTGATGGAAGTCAGAACAGATTTACTCATTCAGGTCCTCTCTGCCCTTCATATTTTATCTGTAGCACAGTCTGTGCAGCTGAGAAATATTCTAAGAACAGCCATTCAGACAACGTTCAATCACAGAAAATCACATTAAGCCCGACTGTCTGACATTTTAAAATCGAAAGGTACAGCTGAAACTTTATTTCGAGGGTTAAAAATGGCCACTCCGTCCAGTTACTTCCAGACCCCACAAAACACTTCCCAACAGCACAAGCTCGACTGACACTAGGCTCTCCCAATCACTGAGTACAAACAGACAGGAAACAGAAGACGTGTATGAACTTTAAATCCGAGTAAAAATAGAAGTGACACCATCTACTTTAATTTACATATTTTGGAAGGGCTCTGCAGTTTGTATAGGCAAAGCTTCTGCTTTTATGATTTAAAAAAAGATGTTTTGGATTATGAGATTTACTTGACGGCTTAGCTCCGAGGAGATGGGATTAAAGAGGTATCTCTGAAAATAGCAAACTGACAAAGGAGCTCGACGCGGGGCGGCGTTCGGGCCCCAGGGATCAGAGCTGAGCGCGCTCCATTCCATTGAATTACTCTCCTCCGCCTCGTGCCCAGATTGTGCCGAACAAAAAAACGCCTTCATCTGGGTTCAGAGACGCCTTTGGTTAATAAATCCGGCGCGCAAGAGCACTGGTGCGGAACAGAAGTACAAGCAGGAACATCTTCCAAAGAGGCGCATTATAATGCAGTGTTTCGCAGCGTAGGAGTTCAGTTCAGTCTCGTTAACATGAAACGAACGAGCCAGATGCTTTGTGTAAGAAAAAAAACACGCAGACCAAGAGATGTACTCACAGAGACACACAGGCGCGCGCGCGCACACACACACACACACACGCACACAGAACAGAACCCTATTTACATACACGCGCACACACACACCGAACAGAACCCTATTTACATACACGCGCACACACACACCGAACAGAACCCTATTTGCATACATGTGCGCGCACACACACATACACACACACTCAGAGGGACAGTACCCCTTTTGTACACACACCGCGGTCTGCGACAGCCGTAAGCCGGGATGCAGGAGTGTTCTCCCTCGAATCCCACTGGCTTGTAATGTTTGAGGAACGCGCTGTTAGGGCTCTACAGACCGATCCCGCAGCTGTAACACATCTCACACAGAGCATCCGTGGAAATCTTATCCAGTATACTGCCACACTGAGTAATTGGGCACACAGAGCCCCCACTGCATGCTGGGTAATCTTCTTAAGGTTCTGCCTCCATGGCTGACAAAGAACAGGTAATGTAAACTGCTGATATCTTGGAACAGGAATGCATAGAGTTTACTGAACATGGAGCACTCTCCAGCTACTGTTCACTAAGCCTCTCATCCACCCACTCTAACACACACAAAAACACACACACACTCATACATGCTCAAACACTCACACACTCACAGACTTGCACAATAACAACGAAAGGTACCAATGCAAGCCGCCATCCAACTGATCTGGAATCAGGGGTTGGTGGAAATCTGGGCCAGAGATCGACCCAGTGACCCTCCTCTGACCAGATGATTAGCTCTACCCCCGGAGGAAGAAGAGGAGACATCTTCCTCTTCTAAACATGAAAGAGAGTGTTTCGTGGAACAGTACAGTAATGGGTCCTCCGTGGATCCTGGGCAGCTACAGGATTGGCTGCTGTTTGTTTTTTACTGAGAGGACAGCAGCCAATCCTGAGCCGAAGGACCGAGCCAGCTGAGGTGACTGCGTCACGAGCAGGATTTTTAATGATTGCTGAAATGCTAATGATTGTGTGCTACTTGACCCACAGGTCTCCAGAACTGCAGCTGGGAAACTCTGCCACTCTCTTAGCATGCTAACATGCTAATATTCCTAGAGGGAAACATGCTAACATGCTAATATTCCTAGCGGGAAACATGCAAACGTGCTAATATTCCTAGCGGGAAACATGCTAACATGCTAATATTCCTAGCGGGAAACATGCTAACGTGCTAATATTCCTAGCGGGAAACATGCTAACGTGCTAATGGTCATTGGGCTACAGGGCCAGGAAGCTCAGTGGACTTCTTAGGAGAGGGATACTCAGATCTGAGGTGTGACCAGAGAGAGTGATCCGAACGTTTAAAACCACATTCAAAAACCGATATTCCAGAAGAACAGGAGATGCTAGCGACAGACCCACCTCTGCAGAATTGGTCAGGCTGTGATTTTCAAAGCCCCGCGAAACACACGGGTGTCAAGGACGCTGCAATCAAAGCTACAGAAAAACCTCACGAGAAAGTAATGAATCAAAGAAGCTCATCTGTTACAATTAGGCCAGTAATTAGCATATGCAAATAAGACTGGCGTGGAGCGCGTGTCCTTAATTGGAGCGGAGAAGCATAGATTTTTTTTTCTATTTCTCCCCGGAGCTAAACAAGGGTCGATGAAACATTGAGCAGATACACGCCGCAGTCAATGCTCACTAATTTATTTTTCTATTAATTAGCATCACTTGTTAGCACAAGAAAGAAATTCCAATGAATGTTTCAAGCATGGCGGTGCTTGTGAGTTCAGACAATTATCAACACCACAGAGGAGACAACCTGAGCGTAATGAACGTCCTAAATCAGCTCTCTCGAACTTCAGGGCTGTACTTTCATTTCAATCAACATCCAGGAAATCAACCAAACCAAGAAAATTGACTTTTTTTAGCTGCAAAATGGCCTACATGAGTCACCTCAGAGCTGAAAGGAATCGAACAGCTGGAGCGGAGACACCAGCAGTCCTTGAGAGGGTTTTGTGATTCGAACAAACAACTTTTTTGGCTTCCTTGCTTTTGTAAAACATACAGGCATAACGGTATTAATATTGATCTTAAAGTCTTCCATCAAGCTCTGGAAGAGCATGCGTTATTCCCTCTGGTTCCGGAAGGTTCTTCCAGCTTCATGGGCATGAGACAAGACTTCTGAGGACCGCCCTTAAAGACTGGACTTCGCTGAGTATGTGCACACACACGCGGCCACACACACTCACATCCGACATGCACTCACACGCACGCACTCCCACATTTAAAAATATTACACATACGATCGCACACACACTTACACACGCACCCACACACACTCACATTCCAACATGCACACAAACACTTCAACATACACACATCACATATACACACACACACACACACACACACAGGCTCTTAGACACACACACACGCGCGCGCACGCGCACACACACTCAAACACATACGCAAACACACACCAGTGATGTAGGCGAGACCTGTAAGTCCGAGACAGAGACCTTCAGAATCCGAGTCCAAGACCGAGACTGAGACCTTGTACACAATATAATGAATGAATTGGCAACTGCTATGTTTAACTGTAAATTAAATCAAATGGCCTGAGTAGTACCAGCTCATGGCTAGCAGTAACCCATCCTTATCTTGAACTGTCAAAGATTGAAGACAAATATCATCACTTTGTGGGTCAAAATTCAAAATTAAACAGAGATATACAAATTTTAAAATCAGTGACCACTCTCAATAACAGGGTGGCAGCGGGACTTGATCCCAAGAACTCCATCCGCAGGTGGAGCAAAATGAGAAAGAGGAAAAAAAGACTGCTTTTAATGAAAAATTAGAATACATACGAAAAAAACGTGTGCATTCAAGTCCAGCCTCGTTCATTGCCCAGAGACTAATAAAGTTTTGAGAGAAGGGAGAAGACGTGTTTATACGTGTATTCATCTGAGTGGCAGCAGAGTCTCGGGTTGTAAGAGTCCAATCAAGGTCTCTGGTACAATCAACAAAGCTGACCTTACATATCATGACGATTAATCAAGATCAAATAACTGCTTAGAGACAGAAGAGAGGTGCTAAAAGAGGTTAAATTCCTTTAATTTTCCATGGTCTCGACAGCAGAGACGCAAGACCTTGACATTCGAGACCGAAATGGAGACCAAGTCTTTGACGCTCGAGACCGAAACAGAGACCAACTAAAACAGGTCTCGAGATGGTCTCGAGACCTACATCATTGACACACACTCTCTCACATACACGCGCACACACAAACGCACCCACTCTCATACACAAACTCCCAAACATGTACACACACACACACACACAAATAATACCCCTCTCACTTACATAAACACACACACATGCACACAGGCACACACACAATACCCATCACTCAGGTGCACTGGCTCTTACAGAATTACCCTCCGAGCAGCATTGGAGTGAACTGATGCTCCTTAGAAAGGTCTCCTGTTCGCCCCACAGTTCCTGATGTCTGCAATCGGGCCAAATCCAATCAGGCATCATTCCGGAACACGTCAACGCCCTTCAGCTACTACAGGCAAACGTAAACAAAAATCCGTTAACTGTCAACACAACTGCGGCAGGACGTACAGCAGAACAAGCGTCACGCATTCTCATCTCCACACCGACCGTAAAGCCAATCTCCGAGAGCCGGTTTCATCGACTGAACTCATTACTCAACATCCCGCGAGCGAGGGACAAAATCTATACACCCCAAACCACAGGTCAGAGGTCAGAGTCCCTATAACCACCCGCTCCATGCTCTTACATTTTACCCTGATTTATACAAACTGGGTAAATTAACGAAAGCAAACCCTTTAGTTCCCAGAGACCATGGAGGTATAATTGATTAATGATGTTTGTAAGTCCTGCACAGTGATTCGACGCCTGGTTAAATTCCCTCTCACGTCCCTCAGGAATTCAGTGCCTGAACTCCCAGTGTCTGCAGGCGATTTTCATTTACAACAATTGTGAAAAACAGGGCAAATTACCCAAGCCATACATTTTTTTTTTTCATTTCAATCTTCGGACAGATAATTGATGAATGATTTTTCACCTGAGGGTCCCGCTGTACCCTTCCAGACCTGCTAAATAAACTCTCCTCTCTGTCAACCCAAATAAAAACATCCGTTACATGCATAAATACACATGTAAATCATGTGGCTTTCCAGATATAATGAAAACACTAATAATAACAAACAGCCCTGGTGCAGATCCCCCAAACCCCGCTCAGTCAGAGTGGCTGATCGCGGGTTGGGTCAGGACCCGCTCTGGGGTAGCGGAGCTCATATCCGCTCAGTGTTATTATGGCCAACAGGGGGGTTACACCAGATAATATTTAAATTAAGGCTAACACACACAAACAGGGGTTTAAAAGGCCTGGATTCCTGCAGGTAGAGGCTGACAGTGGATTTATATGCAGCAGCAGGATTGAGAGATGTGTGTTTTTATTGGTTTGGGGTGGGGGTGGGGCAGTTTACAAACTGCAGGAGGACAGAGTTCCTTTTTAATTTATTTGACGTCTCCAGCATTCAATGGATTATTAAATCAGAGAAATGCCAGCGGAGATCTCCTGCTGCCGTCTCAGGAGGGCGCAGACCGCTTGTGGTTCTCCAAAACACACACCCGTCAGCTGCCACATCCTTACACTCACGGTCACAGCTCTTGATGCACACAACGAGGACGGAGGAAACCTGAACATGTATCAGCCCAGAGAACAACCCACTGGATGGCCTGTAGGAGGCACCAGAGGAATGAACAATGCTAACCCAAACCGACTGTATCCCTCCCATATCCCTGAGCAGCGGAAAGCCTGTTATGAGCAGCTCGCACAAGCCTGCTGCCCCCAGTCAGCACTGACATGGCTGGATTCGATCTAATACCAGGGTGTCAACTCCTACACCACAATTATGGACGGCTCTCACAAGACTGCCACCTATGGTCAGTACTGATGCAGGACCCTGGAGTTAACTCCTGCACTACAAGTGTCACCTTCACCATCCCAGAAGCCAAATGACTTTTTTTTTTTTTAAAGTGCGTGTGTGTGTCTGTGTGTGTGCAGGGGTGGGGTTTATCCAGACAGCCCTGACCCATATGAACTTTTGGTCCATTGCAGTGTACTATGGGAAGGATTTCAGGTGCGTGTGTTTTCAAGACGAATGAGGATTTTCACCAATGCATTTCACTAATGATGTAATGGAGATGACTTCGTTTTACAGAGCCACGGGCATTAGAGCCAAATCACGTGCTGCAGAGCGCACGGAACATGTTTCTCTGAGCATTTTCACCAGCAGATTTCACCAATCAGTGACCTCCTCTCCAGCTGATGATGTGTTAACCCCTTGTCTCTCCGACGGCCCGTCCACCGGCCATCAGATAAGTTAAAAACAAGAACAACTTTCAATTTACTTTGGGTACGCCTTGGACAAGCATTTCAGGCAAATGTTACTGGAGTGAGAAGGGGTTAATGAGTGAAATCAGCACTAGTGTTGATCGTCTGATCTCAGGCTTTTGTGTCATGTGATCAGGCATCAAGGCAGTCATTGATTCGCGGACACACCTAAGTGACCAAGAAGCCAATAAACCATCATTTATCAAAAACAACATGTAATTTTCCCAAGTGACTCCAAGAATAACCCACGTCTGCATAAACTTGCGTAACTCCTGTAACTTGCAGGAGGATATTCAACATCCTCCCCCAGATTTTCCCTGCCATGTCAGATCTCTAGTTCTCGCTCTCATGTCTGTAGCTTAGCGGAGCTTCCCTCAGTTGAAGACCCAGTTCAGCATAACTGCCCGATCAGCAGTCTGACCCCGATCGGCCATTACTGTCCGCGAGGGTCATATGAGAACCACCAGACGGCTTCCCTCTTTAATACCGAGAATAAACACCATCAATCCCTCCAGTTCTGAAAAGAGAGATACATTCTGGGACCAGAGAACACAAACAAAGCCTCGATTGTGCAGACAGACTCCTCTGATGGACCTTTAATTTGTTCATTTAATTTTCGGATAAAAATGAACAGATCTCCAAACAGTGAGTCAAAGCAGAATCACACACCCCTCACACAGCGAGGGTTCCTCACTGAGAGGTCCGGGCAGATGAATGCTGACAGCTCTGTAAATACGTCACTTCAGATTTCCTGCAATCTGTCCCCTTCATATCATACCCTGCATTACTGGGGTCTAAAAATACCCCAGACCGACTCTGCGGGGCGATGATTTACACCTGCACAAATTCGGGAAACCCTATCGCCGCCTGTTTGGCCATTACAGAGATTTATTGGCGATCGTGTGGCTGGCGGGGAGGAACAGCGCGCGGGATGTTAATTACTCACATCAGGAGGAACTGGAAGAGCTCCGGCTGCAAGTTTGCTGGCACAGTTGTGATTGGCTGACTGCCTTGGAGCATCATAAAGTGCTCCGTTTCACTCAAATTTACATCTCTCTCTCTCTCTCTCTCCTTCTCTCTCAACTGCTCTCTCTCGCTCTCTCCCTCTCACACATACACAGACACACACAAATGTAAACACACACCCTTATGGAATGTGCATTCTATAAAAACTTACAGAACAGCGTAAGCAGAATTTGATGGGCTTCGTTTACACACTGCTTATATCCCTTTACTTTCCACAACAATGTCATCCATTTCCTGCCCTGAGCGCTCATCCATAGGACCGATTTCAATTTTCAAACACTCATTCCTGTTCAAGTAGCAGAAAAATAGCATACTTCAAAGCCTATTCGCTGCGATTTTGTTCTGGCTTAAGGAAAACCACTTCATGATAAAAACGACATTTTTCAGCAAAACAAACTTCTAGACCAGTGAAATGCACCATGTGTGACCTTCGATTGGGCAAACACCTATCCTCTTTCTCAGTGCCGATGCCTGGGCTTTGGGGATTGGCTGATGCTGAGTAATGGTCCAGTACCAGTGTTTAATTAATCAGCTGGAGCTCTCACAGTCTGCAGGAGACTGGGATCAATGTTCTGTGCGTAAGGAAACATCAGGCTTGAATTAGAGATAGTTTTCCTAACTTTGTGAACCAATATATAACAAATACATACCTGGACATACATGTCTTAAATTCTTATTTATTAAAATAAGGGTATCTGATACCAGATCAGCCCAATGTCATCAACACCTGAGCAATCAGAGCCAGTATCAGACCGATATCAGTATCGTTGCATCTCTATCTTTGAACGAACACCGTGTGTCACTTTCCGCAGGCCCGGGGCCCAGTAAGACTCCAGTTACCTGCTTTTATTCTGGTGCCATCAAAGAACCTCAGCAACAGCGGAAACCAACTGCAGCTCAGAAACCAACAAATTCCACAATCTGATGGTCATGTAAACTAAAGACTCTTTAAACCCATAAATGTCTGAACGACAGCAAACATTGAAGTATCATGTTCACCAAATCTGAAATGTTTCAAACAATTTTCAAAAGACACATGCAAGGTATTTAGGCTAGTTTATTAGCTTTATTTGCTGTCTGTTCCTACATGCACAGCACTGGATGTGTAATAACCGTATCTATATTTCAGGAATGGAGAAAGAGGAATTTCGTGGATACGAGACTAGAATAATGTTTTTATTTTGATGGGATTACTTCCAAATGGAGAATGTGTGCTGGGCTGAGATTAAAAGCATTTACAAACCATTATAAACCGAGAAACGTTTGACATGCGTATCGGGTATTTCCACATGTGCTTGTAATTACCGCCTTCTCACGGCAAGACTTTCACAACTACGAGATTCCACACCAAGAAACACACACACCAGATGCTGCACATTACGGAGCGAAGAAAGAGAAAAATACTGACGATGTGTATCAGAGACCCGACGATGCTGCTCAGGTATTCTGTCCCTGAATCCTCACACCAGTGTTTGGCTACAGAGGACAGGGGTGAGAATCATATCATATATCATATCATATATCCAGCAGGGCAAATCCACGTACAGATGAAGATGCATGAAAATTCTCTCAGAAACTGTGCCCATCCAGTGCACTAATGTATTTGTGTATGTGTGTGTGTGTGTGTGTGTGTGTGTGTGTGTGTGTGTGTGTGTGTGTGTGTGTGAGTCTTCCAGAGTTCCACAGTGTTCAGACTGAAATGTCATACACGCTGTTAGCCACCGGTAGGTCCTCATCCTACTAGACCAATGTGCACCATGCAGAAGAAACCATCCCATTTATTATTTGTTTTAATTAATTTACCCGGACAGGGAATCTCCCGTCCTGACGCCAGGCCTTCAGAAGATCAGCACTCGCCACACAGACATGGTGATGAGACTCATATTCCCTGTATGAAGAGCTCGTTGGTGATTTAGCACCACTACAGTGTTCTTAAGTACACAGTGAGTCTCTAAGGAGAGTTAATGAGCTTAAGGCCCCGTCAGACATTAAGTCCTGGATTCTGACTTCATTCATAGGATCATAGGTCCTGGCTGCCCTTTGTAATATACTGTGTGCGTGCGCGCGTGTGTGTGTGTGTGGCCGTGTGTGTGTGCGTGTGCGAGCGAGAACATGCTTGAGGGAGTGATTGAACGAGGGGACGTGTATGAGTACAGTGGGGGAAATAAGTATTGAATGCGTCAACATTTTTCTCAGTAAATGTATTTCTAATGGAGCTATTGACATGACATTTTCACCAGATGTCGGTAACAACCCAAGTAATCCACACATACAAAGAAATCAAAACAAATAAGTCCATAAATTAAGTTACGTGTAATAAAGTGAAATGACAGGGAATAAGTATTGAACACATGAAGAAGAGGAGCTGCAAAAAGGCATGGAAAGCCATAGGCCTGTGCCTAAAACCCGGGTACCCGAGTCCCGCTTGAAAGGTTCGGGTCCCGGGAAGAAAATTGCGATACCCGTTTCCCGAAAATCAGTACATTGATTGTGCACACGATAAAATGATGGATAATCATTCATGGAATCACCCAGACATTCGCTAATAACATGTAGCTACATTAGTTATTCCTGTAGCGCACGACTGTCGTGCGCCAACGATTAGTTTATCAACTTACTTGAATGGGAAATAGATGGAGAATCAATCAGTGGCAATTTGGAGATTTTATATAATCAAGGAGGTATTAATCCCTACCTCCTTGGTCTAGTCAGCTCACGGTCGCTAGCTGCCTTTCGATCTCATCAGCATCATGATTTTTTTTTTCTTTTTCCTTTCAACAGTTATGACGATGAATTTTGATGATATTGATACAAATTACATGATATATTTATTGTCGTTGTGATTGATAGTCCCGGTTGATAGTAATAGTGATGATGAATACGGCGATTCGGTATTCGGTAACAATTGAAGTTGATGGAATAATTATCAAATGATGATGATAATGAGGAAATGGGAAATTCAGGGGTGCAGATATGAGTTTTGACGATGGGATTGTTATGATGGTATAATGAAATACTTATTAATGATAATAATGACATCGGTTGGACATCCGTACACTTCGATATAGTAAATGAATTTGAAAAATACATTTGGAAAGTAAAATATCGTATTCGTAAAATAACTGATCAGTCCGTTCAACGTTCGTGCGTGAGACTAGTTCACTTGGTTGTCTTTTGTTTACCGTTTAATCTCAGCCCTTTACGCTAGCCATTATCATGTAATTAATGGATTGTTGATGTTTGGTTTTTCACCCGCTTCGGTGTCTAGTAGAAAGTTCTTTTATCATTTCCATTATGGCGGCAAAAGGCTTCAGTGTAGATATCGAATCAAATTCCAGAATGATGAAAATCCCCTATCTCGTGAGAAAAAGGCGCAGTTTGGCGGCAGGGTGTTCAATGGAATTTTTAGCTAGCCTAAATAATTTTAATTGGCTTTAATTTTTTGCCAAGTTGGCTTGGGCCTATAAATTAATGGACAGTAGCAACAGGAACTTTATGAACATCAGTGTTATGGTTGAGTTCGGACTCTGGTTAGTAGTAGCTTAGCTTATCCATCATGCCCAGTAATGTGTGGGATTCGTTCTCGGAAGATGAGTCAGAGCCAGGAAAGGTACAATGCAAGATAAGTGGGAACAAACTACTCTACAAAGGAGGAAATACAAGTGCAATGCATCGACATTTACAAGGGGTGCATAAACCGTCTGAGTCTGATAAGCATCCAGCTCTGCATCTGACACCAGCAAGAGACAAGGATCCATCCCTTCATTCCCTCGAAGGCTAATTTGCCCCGAATCAAGGAGTGAAGGTGAAAAACATTTTGTTTAAGCGTATCGAACGTGACATGTAGAAATTATCGCATTCGCACGGAGCGCGGCCAAATGTAAAACTAGCAATAATCTTGCAAACACATTCAGGTAAATTACGTGCTGAACAAAGCAAAGTTAAGGTCTGCAAAATCATCATCCTCTACCCGACAATTGCTCTCACCCCCTTTCCGTTTACTTTGCTCAATTTGAAATTAAACAGTTGATTTGCTCAAGTAACAATTGAAATTGGTAGACAGTCTGATTTATTTGGATATGTTTTGTTTGTCACATTTTTAAATTTAAATGACAAAGAAACATGATAAATTTACCTGAATCTGGTTGCTAGATTATTTCTAGTTTTACATTCGGCCACGCTGTGTGCAAGTGCGTTAACAATTTACATGTCACGTTCGATACACTTAAACAAAATAGTTTCTACCTTCACTATTGGCTATTTAGACGCTCAAAAGTAACCAAAATAAAGAGCTATGAATTACTTAATTTTAAATTAATCTTGTTCAATTATCAAATAAAAAAATGCAACAAATTTGCGGCACAGATTTGCCTGAACATTTTTGCAAAGTCTTCACTGTATTTGTCTATTGCGTGCAATGTGAAAATATTTTCTCTCACTTTCATGCTCGAGATGCTTCAGAAAATGTTTTCCACTTTGTGAATGTTTTGAAACGCTGAAAAACCAGGGCCATCTTAAAATTATTTCATTTTTAAGAAATCTTTTTAATGATATGTAAAAATTCTACGAGAGGTGGAATTCAGAGGTCTGCTATTTATTCAGATTATTGACATTCGTTCAATCTAACACAGCAGCCTGGTTAGGTCTGTCTGCTTCTCATTATCTCTTCTTAATCAATATAGGCCACATTTTGGTTTTGATCAGTCAGTTGGCTGAATAAATGGCTTGACTGCAAGTTAGGCAAAGTACACGAGAATTGATTTAAGGCAGGGGCGTCCAATCTTATCCAGAAAGGGCCGGTGTGGGTGCAGGTTTTTGTGCTAGCCAGCAGTGCTTCAGCACCTGATTCCACTAATTAACTAATTAGGGGTTTCAATTAGGACCTCGGTGGGTAGAATCAGGTGTGTTAGTGTTGAGCTCTAACAAAAACCAGCACCCACAACGGCCCTTTCTGGATAAGATTGGACACCCCTGATTTAAGGTAAGCTAATTATGCCAAGGCGATGGAGGCTGTCAACCTCGCTGGTAATTAGCGGACTTCAAATCAGGTTTCTTCCCGGAAGCATTTCAAATGACCGCATTAGGTATGTGTCATAGAAAAGGTAATGAGCAAGCACGTCTGTCTGCCTCATAGCAGCAGGTACTTTTATTGCGCTTAAAATAATCGCGATCCAGTTCATCGTGCAGCCCTAGGTCTAGATCAAAAATACCAGCTTTTTGTTCGTTTAAGTGATTTAACCCGAAAAATCGACGGGTTCTCGTTTTGAAAAAATTCCCGAAATTCCCAGGCCTAGAAAGACAAGAAACCAGCTGAAATCTGTCAGTATTTAGAAAACAATCCTGTCCCTCATCAGTGTAAATTAATATCAGCTGATATAGTCCTAATTGATGGCCTATAAAAAGGTTTCTCATTACCAAGGTGTCACACAAGAAGCATCTCATGATGGGTAAAAGCAAAGAGCTCTCTCAAGACCTTTGCAACCTTATTGTTGCAAAACATACTGATGGCATTGGTTACAGACGTATTTCTAAACTTCTGAGTGTTCCAGCGAGCAGTGTTGAGACCATATTGCAGGAGTGGAAAGAACATCATTTCACCATAAACCACCACGACCAGGATCTCACAGTGGTGTGGGCGTGTCTGTCCCCAGTCTGTGAGCTGAGCAATAAAGTACCTAGGGACAGGAAATCAATATCGAGATTCATGTTCCACACCTGTAACACAGTATTAACTGTCCTCTATTGATCCATTCAAAGGGAAACTGCCATTGGATATACCTGAGCTACCTGACTCACAAAGGCATGTACGCGGACAATATCATGAGTTATTCCATCATGGGAAATTGTGTTTTTTGTGTTAAGAGAATTAAGAATAATTATTAAGATAACCACTTCAACTTTTTAATTACTTTATGAATTGTAAGGAGGACGAGGGTTACAGGATTATCAAAGTTATCAGACTTTGTTTTGAAGATAAAATTTTCACCATCATTTTGAAGTTCAAAAATGAAATAATTACATTGTTAAAAGTGGTTTCCATTAAAAACAAATAAACAAAAAAAAAATCTAAATTTGGTCATTAAATAATTTAGCACCAGAGCAGAGTATTGTTTCTGATTATATTCCAGTTAAATTAATAAACACACAAGAATGTCACTCAACATGACACAGCAGCATCCCCCTCCCCGCGTCACCATGACAACACAGCAGCTGGCAGATGATTGGCTCTCCCCAGACAGCTCACTCAGGGATTTTATTAACACCTGTGTTTCAGGGGCCTTTTCCCCATCCAGTGTTTTTGAAGACAAGACAGAATTGTTTTCATCCCAGGGAAATTCTTGTGCAAGAGAATCCTCACAATTACAACAGTGTAAGAATAAAAACAAGAGGCTCAAGTAACCCTGAAACTCAACTGGTCTGCCACCCTGCCACACCCTTTTGGGAGTGAGGTACAGGGCTGAAATTAAGCACTAAACTAGTTTATGTCGTAATGTTGTTGATCGCAAAGTTTCATCAAACTTCATATTTGGGTCTGGCCAAGCGGTTACGTCACTACAATTTTGATGTTCATTGGGCTATAACTTTTTAACCAGATAACTTATATACACTTGAAATACATGTATCTAAAGGTTTTTACAAATCCTTTAACATGGCATACTCAATGGATTGTTTGAATAATTTCTAAATGTGAAATTAGCAAAAATGCGCTCAGTTACGGTACTACCAAAAGAGGACATCAGATTTGACAAGGTGTACGCAAAGATGCATGACATGCTGTTCTCATTACAAATTGAGTCAACCTGGTTTCAATATTGCAATAAACCTATTAAACTACAAAACCAAAACCAGTGAAGTTGGCACGTTATGTAAATCGTAGATAAAAACAGAATACAATGATTTGCAAATCCTTTTCAACTTATATTCAATTGAATACACTGCAAAGACAAGATGTTTAATGTTCAAACTGAGAAACTTTATTTTTTTTTTTTGCAAATAATCATTAACTTAGAATTTAAAGGCAGCAACACATTGCAAAAAAGTTGGCACAGGGGCCTTTTTACCACTGTGTTACATCACCTTTCCTTTTAACGACACTCAGTAAACGTTTGGGAACTGAGGAGACCAATTTTTGAAGCTTTTCAGGTGGAACTCTTTCCCATTCTTGCTTGATGTACAGCTTAAGTTGTTCAACAGTCCGGGGTCTCCGTTGTCGTATTTTACGCTTCATAATGCGCCACACATTTTCAATGGGGAGACAGGTCTGGACTACAGGCAGGCCAGTCTAGTACCCGCACTCTTTTACTACGGAGCCATGCTGTTGTAACACGTGCAGAATGTGGCTTGGCATTGTCTTGCTGAAATAAGCAGGGGCGTCCATGAAAAGACGTTGCTTGGATGGCAACATATGTTGCTCCAAAACCTGTATGTACCTTTCAGCATTAATGGTGCCTTCACATATGTGTAAGTTGCTCATGCCTTGGGCACTAATACACCCCATACCATCACAGATGCTGGCTTTTGAACTTTGCGCCTATAACAGTCCGGATGGTTCTTTTTTCTCTTTGGTCCGAGGACACGACATCCACAGTTTCCAAAAACAATTTGAAATGTGGACTCGTCAGACCACAGAACACTTTTTCCACTTTGCATCAGTCCATCTTAGATGAGCTTGGGCCCAGCGAAGCCGGGCGGGTTTCTGGGTGCTGTTGATAAATGGCTTTTCGCTTTGCATTGTAGAGTTTTTAACTTGCACTTGCAGATGTAGCGCATTTAACTGTAGTTACTGACAGTGGTTTTCTGAAGTGTTCCTGAGCCCATGTGGTGATGTCCTTTACACACTGATGTCGGTTTTGATGCAGTACCGCCTGAGGGATCGAAGGTCACGGGCATTCAATGTTGGTTTTCGGCCTTGTCGCTACGTGCAGTGATTTCTCCAGATTCTCTGAACCTTTTTGACGATATTACGGACCGTAGATGATGAAATCCCTAAATTTCTTGCAATAGCTCGTTGAGGAATGTTGTTTTTAAACTGTTCGACAATCAGCTCACGCATTTGTTCACTAAGTGGTGACCCTCGCCCCATCCTTGTTTGTGAATGACTGAGCATTTCAGGAAGCTGCTTTTATACCCAATCATGGCACCCACCTGTTCCCAATTAGCCCGTTCACCTGTGGGATGTTCCAAATAAGTGTTTGATGAGCATTCCTCAACTCTCTCAGTCTTTTTTGCCACTTGTGCCAGCTTTTTTGAAACATGTTGCAGGCATCAAATTCCAAATGAGCTAATATTTGCAAAAAATTACAAAGTTTACCTGTTCGAACATTAAGTAACTTGTCTTTGCAGTGTATTCAATTGAATATAGGTTGAAAAGGATTTGCAAATCATTGTATTCCGTTTTTATTTACGATTTACACAAAGTGCCAACTTCACTGGTTTTGGGTTTGTATGTTCTCAGCAAAAATTGTAGCAAAATATGGAATTTCTTACAACCCCAATTCCGAAATAGTTGGGACAAAGTGTAAATTGTGAATAAAATCAAAACGCAATGACTTTCAAATCACACCAGCCAGTATTTTATTCACAATAGAACAGAGATAACATAGCAAATGTTGAAACTGAAAAATTTTACAATTTTATCCACAAAATGAGCTCATTTCAAATTTGATGGCTGCTCCAGGTCTCAAAAAAGTTGTGACAGGGGCCTGTTTACCATGGTGTAGCATCCCCTCTTCTTTTTAACACAGAGTGGAGGAGTCTGGGCGTTGAGGAGACAAGTTTCTTGAGTTTAGCCGTTGGAATTTGATCCCACTCTTGTTTAATACAGGCTTCCAGCTGCTGGAGAGTTTTGGCTCTCCTTTGACGGACTTTTCGTTTAATTATGCGCCAAATGTTCTCAATCGGTGAAAGATCAGGACTGCAGGCAGGCTAGTTCAGCACACAGACTCTTCTACTACAAAGCCATGCTGTTGTAATAGCTGCAGTATGTGGTTTTGCATTGTCCTGCTGAAATACGCAAGGCCTTCCCTGGAATAGGTGCTGTCTGGAGGGGAGCATGTTGCTCTAAAACCTTTATATACCTTTCAGCATTCATGGTGCTTTTTAAAACATGCAAATGTCCCACACCATATGCACTAATGCATCCCCATACCATCAGAGATGCTGGCTTTTGAACTGAATGCTGATAACAGGAGGGGTGGTCTTTCTCCTCTTTAGCCCGGAGGACACGACGCCCATGATTTCCAACAAGAATGTCAAATTTGGACTCGTCTGACCACAGGACACTTTGCCTTTTTGCTACAGTCCATTTTAAATGAGCCTTGGCCCACAGAACACAGCGGCGCTTCTGGATCATGCTCAACAATGGCTTCCTTTTTGCATGATAGTGTTTTAGGTGGCATCTGTGGATGGCACGGCGGACTGCCTTTAGAGACAGTGGTTTCTTGAAGTATTCCTGGGCCCATTTAATAATGTCAATGACAGAATCATGCCGGTGAGTGATGCAGTGGCGTCTGAGGGCCCGCAGATCACAGGCATCCAGTAAAGGTCTTCAGCCTTGTCCCTTACGCACAGAGATTTTTCCTGTTTCTCTGAATCTTTTGATGATGTTATGCACTGTCGATAATGAGACCTTCAAAGCCTTTGCAATTTGACGCTGAGGAACATTGTTTTTAAAGTATTCCACAATTTTTTTACGCAAGCCTTCACAGGTTGGAGATCCTCTGGCCATCTTTACTTCTGAGAGACTCAGCCTCTCTAAGACATCCCTTTTATAGCCAATCATGCTACACACCCGATGCCAGTTAACTTAATTACTTGCTAAATGTCTTTCAGCTGATTCTCTTGTACTTTGTATATTAATTGCTTTTTCAGCCCTTTTATGCCTGTGTCCCAACTTATTTGAGACCTGTTGCAGCCAGAAAATTTGAAATAAGCTTATTTTGCGGATAAAAATGTAAAATGTCTCAGTTTCAACATTTGAAATGTTATCTATGTTCTATTGCAAATAACATATTGGCTCAAGTGATCTGAAAGTCATTGCATTTTGATTTTATTTACAATTTACACTTCGTCCCAACTATTTCGGAATTGGGGTTGTAGATTTAATAGGGAAAAGAATATGGTTACGTCATTACAAGCTGTACTGGTTACATCACTAAAGAACTAGATGTTCATGAGAAAAAGTAAGGTTTACTTCAAGAAAAGAACTAAAATAGGTAACAAAACATACTTTTATTATAAAAGAAACATTCTGTATCACAGATAGACATTATTATTACTTAAGTCAGTTATGACAGAAATCTCATTTCATCACACAATCTCACCACTAAAAAACTAATTTTTAGTTTGAATTTGGCAAACACAGTTACAGATGCTGAAAAATATGAGTAGTCAAAGGTATTAAATGTAGAAACAAGTAAATTTTATGTAGTTTTAGATATTTTATTGTTGAGATGAAAATTATGTGAAAAATAGATTTCCGAGTGTGTCTGTAGTTTTCAAACTTCATGCACTTTAAATGGCCGTAATTTTTTTTCACATCTTGTATTGAAAAAACAAAGTTAGTTCCATAAACTAGACAGATTAAGCTACAAGATCAGCCCATTCACTATGTGTTACAAAGAAATATAATTTCATCACACATGTTCACTTTCGCTTGGCCAGACCCATTTGCAATCGCTAGAGGTCATGGGTCATTAAAAGGGTGTCTACAACGAGATATATAAACTAGAGGCGCTATATTATTCGTTCCAGATCAGCCAATGTGTGCAGAGCTGGCCGCCATCACATGACGGGCGTACCTCCCGCTGGAACCCATGTTAACAAATACGCTCTGGTTAATATTTCGGTAAATATCCGTAATAATCATACAGCAGCATTTTGATTTCCGGCCTTTTCCCGACCGATAACGAGAGAAGGGTTAGCTTAAAGCGCCATTTCTGTCCATGACCGCCTATTGCGTTTACCAAAAGCGTAGTTGCTAACTAAGTTAGCAGCTTACACAGTTCGTCCATTCATTGTCAATGGTTCCTACGACCCAAGTTAGCATCTGTGATTTCGGGAAACGCACCCCTGAGTGATTGATATTTTTTTCATAAGGACAGTTTGGAAACAGTGGTACATAATATTACGGTTTGGATGACCGATCTCGTTCTGTCAGGTTGAGTTTATTTTCTCTAGCAGTACGATCTAGGACGGAGCACTTGTTAATTTATCATCGCAAGTGCCGGGAACCTTGACAAGTGTCTTATTGTGACCGCTGCCAAGTGGGGAAACTCGTTTACATGGAAACTTTTGCTAAGGAAATGCCAATTTTTTTAAGGAAAAAAAAAAAACACTGCTTTTTTATTGGATCTTAAAATAAATAAGTAAATAAATAACATTGGTTTGTAATCGGATCAGACATGTACCTATGACTATTTTTTGTTTGATAGAAATACCGCTGCATGGTGCAGACCCAGACACTGACATTACGAAGGACGAACAACTAAACCTGTTCGCGTTCGCTGACAGTGAAGCAGCTGCTGATTTCAACGTGTTTTCGGACGTGCCTGACGCTGAAGTCGGGAGTGATTCAAGGGTACCGCGGTATTTTCACTCATTAGGACTGCAAGTATAGCACTCAGTGGAAATCAATAAAACCGAATGTTTGTGCAGCTACGCACGAATGAAATGTCCATTTCCCATCCAAATCCGGTCCTATATGCCACGACGTTACCCCCGAGGTAACCAGGTGATCTGGTAGTGGGAAAGGGTTAGTCAAGACTAGCTTTGCACCGTATAGCTAAGTTTGATGATTTAAAGCCAATAATCTCAGTCGTTCAAGCTAAAAATAACTTACATGTGAAAGGTTAAGTCGACAACTTTCCCTCTCCTGTGGCTGCTATTTACGGCGACACAGTGGTCAGGTATTCAGAGAAAAATTTCTGGAAAGAAGCTCCCACTTTGCTGCACATTGCTGTATTGGACGCCTGTCACAAGATGACGACCAGACCTGCATATTGAAATCGTAACATAGCGGCTCTAGTATATATAGCTCGTTGGGTGTCTATAGGCAAAGGAATGTCAAAGGTCACAAAATGGCCGTATTTCAGAAATCTTCAAAGCCCATCATTAACATATTGAGAAATATTGCGTAGTGCTAACAAACCAAGTTTCAGCTCTTTATCTACATTAGAAGGTCTAAAACGGACAACTTCAGTTTTTCCCAATATGGCCGCCCAGCAACTCCCATTCTTTGGGGCACATGGCTGAAATGCTGTGCCAGAGTACTTTACGTGGTAAAGATGCCGCGTCCCAGGTTTTGTGAAATCAGATCAGTACTTGTGAACGCTACAGGTTATGGGTCAAATTGCTTACAAAAGACAGATGACAAACAACGGAGTTTACACCATCTTAACTTAGCTGCTCAATAGCATGATAAACATAATCTGCATATGGCGTAAAGGGAAACACCAGTGCGTAACAGAATAAAAATAAAAGCAAGATACATTTTTAAAAATTAGGAAATTAAATAACTAAAATAGTAACGTAGTATTATCAATGATATGGCAATTAATACTGACAATGATATTGAAAAGTAACAGAAAGTAATACTGCGCATATTTCCCGTCATGCGTTTGGTATCTGGGGTTCAGCCATAGCGTTTGCCCTCCTGTAGTTCAGTGAGCATCTTTAGAGGAACCGCACAAAATAAACCTGGCTTTTACTGCACTCGAGCTGATGTGTAGCAGCAGCCTTTAGCAGCTAACCAGCCAGACTCCGAGTCCGAAGGATGTGCCGCCACAGTACGGTCAGTGCAGCTGATGGGCCCTTCAGCAAGGCCCTTAACCCCACTGCGCTTCAGTAGAGATGGGCCCCCAGCTTAGTCAGTCAACAGGAAGTCACTAAAGTAAAAAGGCACCAGCTACAACAAGACCACAGTATCATCACTGACCCCCGGCAGGATCAAGGGCCATAACTCCAAAAAAATAAAATAAAATAAAAATGCTTTGACATCCATTTTCAAACTCACCGTTGATCATGAGTCGCTTATTAAGCATACAAAATTTCATGCATCTAGGTATGATAGTTTCAGAGAAATCTTGTCCTCATTGTGGCCCGGAAGGACGCGCGCACGGACGGACGAATGGACGGACAGACGGTCCCCAATCCAATACTCCCAAAGCAGTTCGCGGTGGGGGATAATGAACTACATGAATCAAAAGCGTAACTGACAAGAGAAATAGGATTACCTGAATCCCCACTATTTTAAATAACTGCCACCTTGGGGCAAACGGGCACCGTGCGCCTTTTCTTTCCCGTAAATCAAACCTGATCAAACATCAGAGGCCATGGGAAATGCTTCTGGAAAAAGACATCACCAGTATAAGTATTTATCAGCCATGCGCTAAACAGAGCAATGCTAAGGTCTGCAGAATCATCACCTTATAGCCACCAATTACTCTCACTCCATTCCTGTTTACTTCGCTCAATTAGAAATCATGCAGTTGATTTGCTCAATTACCAATCTAAAGCGGTAGACAGTCCAGGTTATTTGGATAGCATTTGGTTTGTCGCATTTTAAAATTTAAATGGCCATGAAACTGAGAATTTGATAAATATTTGATACTTTTGTTTTGGCTTACAGGGCCATTCTTTGAGAAGTGAACCAAAATGTCACACACATGACCAGATGTCATCAAATAAAGAAATACTTTGAAAATTAATGAAAGGTATCAAATTTATTCCTTGCTATTCTCCATACCCCAAAACTATGAAAATTCTAGATTTTTCAACTTCAGAGTTTTTGAAGTCAAATAGAGTTATGAAAAACCTGTTTCCGTGTGAAGTCACACACGTGACCAGTCGTATTTGACCTCTGACCTTAAGTAGTTAAAGTTAATGTACCAAATAACATTTTTACTTGATAGACTTGGATAAGTAGTACTCTTATACAAGGTCCACAATCATGAACCTCCAATGCTTTTGTAATTGGAGGAGATTTTTTCTACTATTTGTTACATTTTTGGTCACACACGTGACTGAGAATGGCCCTACACGTGACCATTTCGTGTTAATGTGAAAATAATGTTTCTTGCCTGATACCTTAACAAAATACTGTCACCTTCATAGTAGGCTCTATAGGTGCTCAAAAGTAACCTAAATCAAGAACTTTGGTTGACCTTTTAAAATAATCTTTTTCAAAAAATCGATGGAAAATGCAATAAACTCGTGGCACAGATTTGCCCGAATGCATTTGCTTGGTTTTTTGTAGGAATCGATTTGGCCATTTCTTGCAAATGCAAAAATAATTCATACACCACGTTCAATAATATGAACAAAATATTTTCCATATTCACTGTATTTAGACGTTGAAAAGTAGCCAAAATCAAGGGCTATTTTTAATTTATCTTTTCAATAACCTATTACAAAATGCAACAAATTTGCAGCACAGACTGGTGTGACTGTTATTGCTAGGTTTCTTTGTTCATTTGACCATTTCGTATGGATGCAAAAATAAGTAATAAATTATGTTCATATTTGATAAGATAAACAAAATGTTTTCCACAATGTGTATATTTTTAGATGCTTCAAATCCAAGGCAGTCTTAGAATGAATCTATTTTTAATTGATCTTTAATAATCCGCTAAAAAAGCTACAACGAGAGATGGAATTCAGAGGAGGATTTTTTAAAATTATTCAGATTATTGGCATTCTTTCAATCTGACACAGAAACCTCGTTAGGTCTGTCTGGTTTTCACTTTTTAATGAGTGTCGGGTACATCTTGGGTTTGATAAGTCTGTAGGCCAAATAAATTCGTCTCATTTGGAACATGAAATGATAATAACAAAGCCTTGAACCTTGAGATTGCTTGAATATTATTTTGGCACACAGGGACAGATTTAGGGAAGGCTAATTATCCCTTAAAAGGTGATGGAAGCGATCCAACCTCGCTGGTAATTCACTGACTTCAAAGCACAATCATTTGAAATGGCCCCTGATGTTTGATTGCCATTTGCCTAAGACCACATAAGGTATGAGACATTGAAAAAAAAATGGAGCAAGCTCTCCTGTTCGCCCCATGGCAGCAGTCATTCTTATTGCGCTTAACCTAATCGCAATTCAATTTATCGTGCGGCCCCTATAACAGACACCTCCCAAACAAGCGAGAAGTGGGGCGCCCCCTACCTGTCAGCAGTGGGAGGGCGGCCGTTTCGGGACTTGCTGACTTGGGCGTAGAGGGTGTCCAGGGTGTGGGCGTGGTCGCGGGGGGACTGGGCGCGGTCGTAGTGCGGGCCAATCCCTGAGTACGTGTGTTCTTCTTCTGAGCTCGCCGTATGGCTCATGTCCAGGATCTCCGCGTAATCCCTCTCTCTCGCCTGCCTCTCACGCAACTCCCGCGTCTTCGCCTGAATCCTGAGAGAGAGAGAGAGAGAGAGAGAGAGAGAGAGAGATGTCGAACATGTCATACTCTACATTTGTTATCACCAAAGGCTTTGCCTAAGCTGTAAGTCCTGGACTCAAGAGAAAATTATGAACAGATGGGCAAAGAAGGCAGGTCTACATGTAAACTTGTTGACTCAGGTTACATGTCTAACATCATGCGTGATGTCATAGGCTAAGACAACACAGCCGTTCTTCCATAACAAGCAAACAGAGAGAGACAGAGGGAGGTGTGTGTACATTTTATAGAGTTGCTCACGCTATGGGTCGTACTGCACATCATACACTAAGGGCTCTCAGAGAACAGCAGTTTCCCTCCAATACGGTTGGTAAACTCAGGTTTCGTGGTTTAAACTCCAGTCAGTGTCCCTGACCAAGGCTCTGGCTTTAGAACTGGAGTTAAACCCCATGTGCAGCACTGAGGCTGCCCGCTGCTCCTAAGTAACTCGCATGAGTGAAACGCAGAGGAAGAATTACCCCACAGGGTTCAATAAAGCGCACTAAAGACAAAGCATGAAGAAAGACAGCGAAATGACCGAGTGAAAGAGAAGGGCTGAGAGATCAAGACAGACTGCAAGAGTAAGAAAAATGGCCAGAGTTTCCACAGATAAATAAAATGCTTTCCCATCTTCCCTCTCAAAAGGAGGGCTGACAGATAGCAGATATTAAATGCATAATTCAGAGTGAGAGATTAGAGAGGCCAGCAGTCCTGCAGGATATCGCACCATTTCAGCAAGGCCACCGACTTCTCAGGAACTCTCTCTGCGTGGAGATGCAGTCTCATATTTACATCTGCCTCTCTCTCTCTCTCTCGCTCTCTTTCTCACTCCTCCCCTCCTCTCTTTCTAACTCTCTGAAAAGGAAGGTTTCTGTACAATACAGATGTTGAGGATGGCCTCGTTCATTCTGCGACGATCCACTGAACTGAGAATAAATCTCATTTACATGGCGTCATCTCCCTCCCTCTCTCTACAAAGGTTTAGCACTACTCAGTTAAAAAGGGGATTTTCACAGTTATGGAGGAGGTGGTCAGGCTGTACAGAGGCTCTGCCCTGGACTGCTTGTTTAGCTGTTCCTCATTTAACCACTATAAACCCAAGCAGCAAATGGGAAGGCTTTAAAGATACGAGCTGCCCGTCAGCAGCAGAATATTCTAGAACAGAGGGGTAGGGACGGTGGTCCCAGGGGTACCCTAAAACTGGAGAGGAAGTGGAAAGTTTGGAGGGGCTTTCAGATCTTTATCCTCAGAGGCACCAAACCCCCCTTGACTTTAGCTGATCTTCAGTGCGTTTCTTCACAGTGACCCAATTCCACACATCTGGTCCATGGACTAGGTTGCATACAGCCATACCACATGACCAAGTTTTATTTTTATTTTTGAAAACCTCACCTGTAAGAGCAGTCTGAGTATGCGAACAATGACCACAGTTTCTAAAGAAAAAAGAACTAAAGAAATATATCATGACCACCCAAATACTTTCAGACCATTCAGTAGAGCTGGATTTATGGAGGCAATTAACTATGGGGTGATGGGCCATAATGGCACAGAGGAAGTGACATCACTGGTGATGGTGCGTGAGGACAGAGTTGCGACCTCCTGTCAGGTGACCTGTTTCAGACAGCCTCTAGATGTGGGGTTACCAAAACGTGACCCCTGACCCTCAGCTGACCTCCACATGACACACGATGCCCGTGATGCGTTCCGAATCCATGCTGAGCTGACACACAGTGAGTTTTATTACGGCCTGTAAATAATTACAGCTAGATTAGCAACACCGCAGCGACACACTCAAATTACAGACCAAACGCATGACTTCGACACAGGGCTACAGACATCTGGAGGGGGATGAACTCAAACAAGAGAAATGACATAAAAACTGAGAAAAACTGCCAAAAAAACGTTGCCTAAGTAAAAATCCAGTAATTCATTTACCCTACCAACATATCCAAACCAAAATGTAGAATTCTGTTTTCTGTCATACTTTCCTGGCGAGGTACAATGACACAAGTAGTTCTATTTCCACTATAGGTTCAAATTATTAGGTACACATTAGTCGGGGAAAAACTGAGAACTTTGTTGAGTTTGGGTGTCATATTAACCCTTAGAGCACTGAAATAATTAAAAAAATATATGAATTCAATTATCTTGTGCTGTTGAAAACCTACCATGTGGCGACTTGTTTAAAAGAGCTCCCCCGCATGAGGTTTTCAACAGCTCTGATTTTGACATCTCACATCATTGAGCAATAAGAGCTGCATTCAGCGCTCTAAGGGTTTAAGTAAAACAAACCCAGAGACCAGCATGCTGAGTGCTTACGTGTCGCATATACACAAGATTTATTCTGCCTATTACGCCATTAGAAAAGAGTGCTGTTCAAAAAAGGAGGAGAGGAAAATTGGACAGAAAAAAATAAATTGTGTCGGGAGCATTTCTGATAACAGCGAGTATATATATATGGTGGAATGAAGAAACATAAAAATGTGCCATTCTCCGATTTATTACAGAGCGCTTCTGACAAAATACAGCTCCGTCCTCAGAAAGATTCCATCTGAGATTGCAAAATTATCTGTCCTCGGTGTGAACTTGGCATACGGTGATAAAACCGCAGCACGAAACCAGACACGAGCTGACTTTTACCTGAGCTAACTCCGCAAATCTCATTTTGGGAACAAAACTAATCCCGCCACGTCTTAGCGGGAGGTAACAAGAATCACAACAAAAGCAATTAAAAAGTGCTTTGTGCTGATACAGTACTAACACTAATGTGCTTTCATAACCTGTGATGTCACTACCGGGTTAATATGCAGTTATCAGCCAGCTGGGCCAGGTTTTATTCTCGGAGTTTGGCCTTGAGGGTCTGTTGAAAGAGTGATGACCCCCGGAGCTCTGTCTGCATTTTATCTGCACGTTAAACAATGAGAGCAAGACTCACTCCCCCCTGCAACTGGACGCCATTCCGGCTCTTTCTCCCTCCTCCCATGTACACAAATACCGATGAAAAATTGGCAATGTTTAGAAATTAAATCATGACCCTCACAGAACAGAAAACACACAAATCTCTGTGCTCTGCAGACACAAGCCATGACCGAACTGAACTGCGGAGCCCAGGCCTGCTCCATGTTATCTCAGCAAGGGATAAAGAGATTATCCATCTTCATTCTTCTGGCAAAAACCACCGAGTGTAACACGCTAACACGGACCAGCCTGACAAATGTGTTTATTTTCGGTCGTCCTTCTCCGTAACCTCCCGCGATTACGAGCCACATTTTCACGCGGTCGTTTCAAACGCGTCTCAGGGTGCTTGTGGTACTATGCAGTCATCGAACATCAGCCGGTGGCTCCAGATATAATGCGCTCCCGCGACATTCCGCTTTTTATGACCCATATGTAAACTACCGGATGCTTACGAGAGGACATCGCGTCAGAAACGCCTCCAGAAAACGACACTGAACTCAGAGTCTCGATTTATCATACGGTCCTTCCCCAGAGGGAAATCGGCTATAAAAATCCCGCACCAATCACTACACAGATCTGAAATATACCCCAGCCTGGGGCCCGGCATTCGTCCTTCACACGGCTAACAGGCCTGCGAGGGAGAGAGAGAGGAAGGGAGAGAGAGAGAGAGAGAGAGAGAGAGAGAGAGAGAGAGACACTTTCTCAGACAGGACAGGAGATGAATGCATTTTAACGGCAGACAAACAGTTTCCAGCACAGCAGAGGACAAAGAGAGGGGAAACTGCGGCGCTTTGTTTTGTTTCTTTGTTTTTTCGTTTAACAAATTTGCACAGAAGAGAAAAGCTTGTAATCGCTTTAACAGCAGGCCAAAATGCGACACACCTGAAGCGCGTGTGAAGAGCTGAGATGTTCACATCAGTGCTGTTACAGCCGGCACTATCACACAGGCCATCGACAGCCCTGCGTGTGTCTCTCAGCGCTGAATCAGTCCCGAGACGGGAGCCAACAACTCTGAGAAACTCCAGTAACATCTCTACAGCAGTGACACGCGGGATCGTATCCTCACACAGAGAGAACCTTACATCTCTCCAGCTGAAACTGACGATTTTCATGCAATCGTACTCCGTTTTTCTGATGAAAAACTCAAGAAAAACAATCATAATTCTTTCCTGGTACAACCAGATGAAACACAACAGATGCGGTTTTCAACAACAACAAAAAGAAGGGGTAGAATGAGGCAGATTAAATTGTACAAAAGTCACATTAAGTGAAACTGCATGATTTTCACTTTACAAAACTTTGTTCACCGAAATATACGATAGCAGTGTATTTTTATCATTAAAAAAAATGCTAACTTAAAGCTGTGATAATTAGATTTGGCTCTTTCAAGACCGTAAATGTAATAATCACATACAGAACCAGACACACAATCAATCCTTTCTATCAGCGCCCTAATTGCCTGAGCAAATCTCATTCAGCTTCAGACAATCGAATGTTTATAAAGCTGCAGTAATTGAGTTATTGGGATATATGGCAGACAGAATTATGGCCGTTATCTGCTGCCGGGGCAATTACCAGGTTACAGGGAGTCAGGGACGATAACAGAACCGAACCCAGATACAGCGCTATCATTAAATAAACACTATGGGAACACTTCATGAAGAAAAATGGAGAGTGATAATGGAGAATGATAGCACAGAATTTTCTGTGAGTCTTTGTGACAGGAAGTGAAAAGGGCAGATATTCGGAGTCGGCAGAGACCAACACGTCTCTCCGTCAGTGAGCGAGCGAGCGAAGGGTTCCCCTGCCCGTGCTGAGGTTTACACACACAGGCCCGTATCTGTCCCGCCTGTTTGTGTTTGACCTCATCTGCTATCCTGGGGACTTTAGGCCTTCAGTGACTCTGTGAAGCATCTTTGTGACAGTCCTTCCTAACGGCTGTTTTTACATTTTTAAAGCAGGAAAACAGCACAATGGAGGAGTGCAGAGAGCTGATAAAGAGGCGAGAGGCTCTAACATTTATTCAGTGGCGTAACACAGGGGCTCACGGGTTAAGGTTCGCCTTCCTGAACAGCTGTTTGTGTAACGCGCAAAAACAACCGGCCGATTGTCTGAAGAAGGAAGCCACTGTAGCAGAGTTCCTGACGTGCTGATTGGGTCTTCTGGCGCTTTTCCACAGTATGGTACCAGCTCTGCTCGACTTCACTCCGTTTTGGCACCAGGTACTCTTTTTCCACAGAGCATAGTACCTGCTCAACTGGGGGCTGGATCGACCATGGAATGTGCCATGATGTCATCTTCAACATGACACAAACACAATGTAACCTCAAGCGACACAAACGCAGGAACAATGGAGGATGTCGAAGGGCTGGTGTTCCTGGTTCTCATTCTGTAGCCGTTCACCACAGGAAGGTCAGCACCTCGTCAACAGACCAGGGCGTCGTTTCGCACTGCCATTGTAAAAATTCTTATTGAATGATTACGCGGCCATTGTTGCTCAATAGCTTAGCTATTAAACAATACCAGCTCGTCCTGCATTCTGCGGATGACCATTCCCTCCAACCAATCAGTGGCCCGCAGCTCACTGACCTCACATTTTAGTACTGGCTCAGCTCGCTCGGAACCGCACCCGTAATGGTACTAGAAAAGGTACCGGTACCAGGTCACATCCACAATGGTAGTGCATAAAAAAAAAAGGTCGAGTAGGGTCGAGTACAGCAGTACCATGCAGTGGGAAAGCACCACTTGTGACAATCTAATTGGTCAGTCATGGCTAAACCTCAGCCCGCTACACACAGCAGTGCCCGCAGTGTCGCTAACGGAGTGAAGGGCAGAGACTGTCCTGAAGGTACCTCAGCTTTAAAGGGCCCAAAAATATTCCAGTGAAACAAGGGGCCCATGGATACACTCTTACAGTGGGGCCACAATTCCTTGCCATACCCTACACCTCACAGTGTTAGTATTCAGTGCTAATATTTAAAGAAAACCCAACAGGGTCCACGAGGTTGACTGATGGATTGACTGACACAGTTTGACTGATGCACTGAGGGATAAATGTTTATTTAGGTCAATAAATAGCTTGATAAAAATAAAGGCAGAGTGACAAGTAAACAGCCTGACAGATTATTTCTTATGGCGATCAACAGCCTACATTATATGATTTATCACAGCCAGTACTGCCTGAAAGTGCCTGCAGACACACACCTTCTCTTCCTCCCACTGCGCACATCCAGGTGGCTGATGGGTAATGAGTCTCTGAGGCAGGTGGCTGATGGGTAATGTGTCCTGTACACATGTCAGCAGCTGCTGGCGTTAAGGTCGAGAGAGGAAAACGCTGCTGACAGAAACACGAGAGTAAGCACACTGTTTCGTCAGCTCGATGACACGCCGCTGATTTAAGACTTCTCAGCACTGAACATAATGTCTCTCCCGATAGAGACACAGAGAGCCCTGAGATCACAGGAGTCTGATCTTGCAGGAGCCGCTATAACGCACGACCAACAACCAGGGGCATTACAGCTTCATGCGGTCTCATTCACTACCTGCTAAAGCAATTACACACATACACACACACAAACTTAGACACACACACACACACACTCACACTCACACACGTGTGCACAAACACACACACACACACACACACACTCTCACACACGCGCGCACACAAAAACTCAGACACACAAGTGTGCACACACAAACACACATACACAAACACGTACTCGCACATTCATGCATGCGCACACACACATTCGTGCACACATGCACGCGCGCACATAGACACGCACACACACGCATGCATGCACGAATGCACGCTCTCTCACAAACACAGGCACACATGCATGCGGGCAAACACACGCATGAACATGCATGTATGCACAAACACACAAGCAATCATGCACAAGTATGCATGCATGCACAAACACAAGCACGCGCACACACACAAACACATGCATGCACACAAGCAAGCAAATACATACAAACACAGGCAGTCATGTGCACACACACATGCGTGGACACACACACAAATGCACATACATGTAATCACACACAAAAATCCTCCAGACTTGGTACAGATTGTATAAAACAATAGATGAGTGCGCCTGTGCATCGGAGTGCATTTATTTATGCGTCCCACACACACACACACACACACACACACCGCCAGGACACTGCAGTCAGACAGGCTCCGTAAATAAAAGATTCCTCACAGGGGTTTCCTGCTCGGCCAGCGATAGCACAGCCTCCTTTTCTCAGGACGTCCTGATTCATCCACATAAACAGTGCCACCCCCCGGGGGGGGCACACCTGGGCCAATCAGAGCTGCCGTACGCGGGCGCCAGGATTAGCAGGGCTCCGCGGCCTCTCTCACCGTAATGAAATCGCTCGCTCGCAGCGGCGCGCCGAACAGAACAGAGCTCATTACTCTGAGCACCTGAGCCGGGGAGTTTGGCTCACACCGCCTGGATTTACCGAGAGATGTGTCTCACCAGCAGAATTACAGCCGGCTGCACTACAGGTGTTACTCAAGTAGCATTTATATTCAAAAAATACACTGCAGTGCTGTGCAAAGGGAGACGGCACATTCAAAACCATTACGAGAGGTAAAGACACTATTCCGGAAACAATGGAATTTCAAACACTGAAGTTTCTCAATACTGAAAATGATACAGTTAAGAGCGGTAAACTAGGCGAAACCAATATTCGATGTGAATACCCTTCACAGAAAAATTGGGTCCACTGTCCAGAGGATTTATAATTTTGAAGTTAAGTGCTCGTTTGGTGGTTTGGAGAATTCTGGAGGGCGTACCTCGGCTCTTCTGCAGACCAGCTGTCTCACCTGCAGGAGGCGCTCTAACTATCCCAACACAGCCTTAATCATGTTATCGTAAGGGCTCTGTCTAGGCTATATTATCCGAATCAACTTTCTTTAATTAGGTGAAAGTATTTATTAGTTGAATAAGTTTTTACAGTTAAAATTTGGGATCTGAAATGAGATTTTTGTCTACAGTTAAATTTCTGTTGAAAACAAAAAAATAAACACCTAAACTAAAATTTTAACAACAGGACTAAAAGGAAAACATTTCAATGCAGCCAAGACTTCTGCATAGTACTGTAGATACACCCAGATACTGTAGCCACAGACCCAGGCTAATGCAGGCTGCCACAGACCATCACAAGCTAACACAGGCCAACGCAGGTTAACACAGGCCGACACAGGTTAACACAGGCTGACACTCGCAGAGGCAGGAGGGTCAGGCCCACTGCAGTGAGCCAATAACTTACTCTGTCTCATCTTTTTTTTGTAGAAGCTGTGTGAACACGCAAGGGCGACACATTTCCCCTCGAAGCCTGAAACATCAGATGAATCTTCTCACCCCAATTTATTTACTTCTTTAGTTCTAACGGTTTAAGAGCCCGATTTTTCCTCCCTAGATCATACCACACACTCAGTGTTTACACAAGCACAAGAGTATCCCGGGGATACAAAGTACACAGACAGGACATAAGCCCTCACTATACTCTCATACCACATCCCAAGCGGGTTATGAGGAAGTTTAGATTACGTTTACACGGCAAATTCTTGCTTCCAAAATATCTTCGCACAAAGCTAATATGTTTGAGCGAAAACAACATTTACATTGATGAGTTTTTACTGGAAAAAATCACATTGAGCACCTTTTTCATGATATCGCTCCGAACAATGCTCGAACTGCGCTACCCGACACATGACACAATAGCATGAAATATATGACAGGCAGAGGTCCTCGGGCAGAGGCTCAGACAACACAATAATACATTTTATTCACGGTGTAATTAAATTAAAGCGATTACGAATACTTTCTGTGGCCCCAATGTAAGTCACCAGTCATAGTAGATGAAATGGCTTTTTACAATCAAATTCAACTTGTTTTCTGACCAGATATGACATGACACAACACAAATACAGACACTGAAATTAACCAATTACCAATTAACATATTTTTTTTGCAGAATTTGATGCATGATAAAATGTCTTCAAAAGTAACACGATACATACGTAGCGATGTCTTGTGTTTAGTTCTCCATTTGTACACCCAAGAGAATAGCCTCTGTTCTAACGGTTTGAAAACAGTTCTCTTAATGTAAATTTTTAGTACGTCAGTCAAACATGAGTTATTTTGGTTCCCCAGCGTGGACATTATATCATGATGAGTTGGTAATATTCCAGAGGGTTCTGCAGAGATCCGGACCAGGTTTCCCTGCTCTCACCTCTCCTGCTCCTGCCTCATGCGGAGTGTCTCCTCGTCTGACGCCTGCGTGTCCTCCATCTTTGCTTTTCTGGACCCTTTGCGCTCGATCTTCTCCCCCGTCCTCTCGTCCTTTCGGTATTTCCCAAACCTGAGGGGAGAGAGAGAGAGAGAGAGACCTTTGATACCCCTTTAATTTAAACAGTAACAAGTAGCACATCAAAAACATTAGAGAAACAGCACGGCAACATTACAAAAAAACTGTACGATCAAACTTTAGGAAAAGAAAGATTTCTCATACGACTGCTCAAAAAAAAGACATACATAAATAAGTAGATTTAAGGTTGAATAGAAAGAAAGGGAATTTTTTAAATTAATTTTTTTACTTATAAAGAAAGAGAGAGATAGAGAGAAAGAAAGGGATAGAGAGATGTCCCAAAGTAAGACCCAAACATGCCACTGCACACATTCAACAGAGCAGGGCGTAAATATGTGGACAGTGATGCAATTCCTCCATTCTCTCTTTGACTCCAATACATAACTCACATCATCACATAAACCTACAATAAATACAATCAACAGGAGGCAAGAGGGAATCATTTACCTGTAAAGCATGTCAAAAAATGAGTGAGCGTATGTATGCATAACAATGAGGGAGGCAAGGAGGGAGAGAGAGAGAGAGAGAGAGAGAGAGAGAGAGAGAGAGAGAGAGAGAGAGAGAGAGAACGAGGGAGTGATGCTAATACCAGACCAAAACCATATCGAGGGCTGACTGCAAAAAACAGTTATGTCCAATACATCACATCTGGACATAACTGTTTTTTGCAGTCAGCCCTCGATATTCTTCCGCCTAGCAGCTCTATGCAATAGTTTACAGGTAGATTTGCGGAACATGATGGATCCACAGAGCAAACCCATCACCACATCACACAAAGGCAATGATGGCTTTGAAAATCCAAACCAGCCATTTTTTAAGTATTACACAACAGTTTGTAATCAGAAACACCAATAACGACAGGCCCGGGATGGCGTGTTCTCCTGCTGTTCTCGTTTCAGAACGCAGAAAGCATGCAGCTCGGACCCCCCATGAAGCACAGAACGTGTCTGAAGACCAGATTATTTCAGACGAGGGTCATTTTCAAAATGGCAGAAGAGGTGGAAGGAAAAGAACATTTTATCATTGCTGCATGTGGGCCTGTTTCTTGTTAAAATGGCCCCCTGTTGCCACGGTTTCCCACAAGCCAATGAAACGGCAGGGCCACACCCACACAGTCACCCCCTGTGAAATGTCTGAGACACACTGAGACGCCGAGGAGACGTGGAGAGATGCAGCCTGTTTTACACCAGAGAGAGACGTTACCCGAATAATTACTCAGCAAATGGACGACGCAGAGCGTGAAGACACCTAAATACGCGCGGCAAACGCACACTGACTCGCGGAGCGCAGCTATCAGAGATCGCTGAAGCGACTGACGGGCATCAGTTTCACTCTGATACAGTCATTAATCGTGCGCCACTCTTAACTCTTAGTGTGCCAAAATAAATTTGCAAAAATATGTAAATCAAATTATCCGTGCTTTTGAAAACCTATCAAATTGCAACTGGTTTAAAAGAGCTCCCGCCAGTGAGCTCTTTTAAACAAGTTGAAATATGATAGGTTTTCAAGAGCTTTTATTTTGATGTCCTACATCATTGAGCAACAATGGCTGCATTTAGCGCTCTAAGGGTTAAAGTTACAGCAGTGTGCTTTCAGAGAGAGACACACAGAGCGAGAACAGCAGCTGAGAGAGAGGAGTCAGTTCTTGCTTGCATGGAAGAAAAGAGAGATGAGAAAGAGTGATAAGGATGGAGAGAGAGATTGAGAGTGAGACAGAGAGGAGTAGAGGGTGAAAGAGATCTCTTCATTGAGAGAGACACAGTAAAGCCCAGAATATCCACAGCATCACAAGCTGCTAACACAAACTCCACACCAAACATTTACTCTTCTACATTCCCATTATTTAGACATGTACTACATATGCAGAAATGATGAGGTGAGGAGGAGAGAGAGAGAGAGAGAGAGAGAGAGAGAGAGAGAGAGAAACCCAGAGAGAAAGGAGAGATAGAAAGAGAGAAAAGATGGATATGAAGGAGAGATGGTGAGAGGGATGGAGAGAGAGACAGAGAGAAATCAGAGGAACGACAGAGACGGAGGTCGAGAGAAATTATTCACAAGGAGATTTAAACTCTTATGGCTGTGAGCATTATGCAGGGGAATCACTCTTACCCATAAATGTTTCCTGGCTAAAGCCGTCCTAAAAACTGAGATTGAACATCCATACACCCCAATATGAGACCCAAACTCATTCCTGAGGAGCAGAGGGCACCCACAGTACAGCAGCCAGAGTACAGCAGCCACAGTACAGCACCTACAGTACAGCAGCCACAGTACAGCAGCCACAGTACAGCACCTACAGTACGGCACCCAGAGTACAGCAGCCACAGTACAGCACCTACAGTACAGCACCCACAGTACAGCACCTACAGTACAGCACCCACAGTACAGCAGCCACAGTACAGCACCTACAGTACAGCACCCACAGTACAGCACCTACAATACAGCCCCCACAGTACAGCACCCACAGTACAGCACCCACAGTACAGCCCCCACAGTACAGCACCCACAGTACAGCAGCCACAGTACAGCACCACAGTACAGCACCCACAGTACAGCACCCACAGTACAGCAGCCACAGTACAGCAGCCACAGTACAGCACCTACAGTACAGCAGCCACAGTACAGCAGCCACAGTACAGCAGCCACAGTACAGCAGCCACAGTACAGCACCCACAGTACAGCACCCACAGTACAGCACCTACAGTACAGCAGCCACAGTACAGCACCCACAGTACAGCACCTACAGTACAGCACCCACAGTACAGCAGCCACAGTACAGCACCTACAGTACAGCACCCACAGTACAGCACCTACAGTACAGCAGCCACAGTACAGCAGCCACAGTACAGCACCTACAGTACAGCAGCCACAGTACAGCACCTACAGTACAGCAGCCACAGTACAGCACCTACAGTACAGCAGCCACAGTACAGCACCTACAGTACAGCAGCCACAGTACAGCACCTACAGTACAGCAGCCACAGTACAGCACCCACAGACCGACAGCCATTGCCTGAATAAAGTCGACAGTTTCAGTGAGCGACACTGGTTTTCGCTTTGCATGTTCATGCTACAGGTAATGCAAGCCACTTAATATTTTGGAACTGTTTAAGTATTATTTTTCTGGAGACATAGCTGGATATACGAATTCATGCAAAGCAAACACTGTAGCTGTATGTCGTACACTGACCTGGAGTTGTGTTGCTGGCGAAGAGTTTTGGTGGCAGTGTTCACCAGAAGTGCACATTCTGATGCAGAAAACGGACCACTTTTAACCCCCAGTGTGTCAGCCAATCACACGAAAGCATTTGGCGAGAATAGCAGTACAGCCAAAGGGCGGCACAGTTTGGGAATTTCATTGCAATTCCTTGAATAGCATTGATTAAATGCGGCAGTCATGCTAACGGTTAGATGGAGGTTCTGGCGCCTGTACTGGGGTCGCTCTGCTTTCTGTGACGCTTCAGTGGGATGCAGAATCTGAGGGAAACCGCCGATTCTCAGCTTAGCGCTGATGCTATCGAGCGGCGTGAAAGGCTCATCCTGCCATTCTCCAGCGCATCTCATTGCCAGCCACTTCCTCTGCCAGCCGGGGTCCCCCTGACGGAGATGGTGGTGCCGTTAGCGCGCAATGCTAAGCTATGGTGTCTCCAGTTACAGCCAGACAGAAAGCAAGTATTCCACCTAAATCAAGTAATATTGCAGTTTATGCAAGTATTTGCCTGTAAATTGAGAAAGTGAGGCAGTCATGAGGGAAGTAATTTCCTCGTCCCTCCTAAATGAAACTCAAATTACTTTAACCAGTATTGCTGGCTGAAAAGACAGAGATCGAAGGATGTCTTGAGCATTGATTTTCTTGTAAAAAGGCATGGGAAAGCCAGAGATTTCTGTTACAATATCCATTTTAGTTTAAATGTAAAATCATACTTCCACGTCAAAAAACTGAAGACTACACCATGCGTTATTAGTCCAAGTAGAAATCCTGTGAAATAATCTCAGCAACTGAATTTATTATACCCAAAGTATTGACAACCTCACTACTTTCAGTCATAACATTAGGCTAAAATAAGCCACACAGCATGGTAAATAATACTGCCAGAATTTTTCTAGAACAATTTGGAAACACAAGATAATTTTTCTACTGTTTGTTACCCAAACATAAAAGCTGCTCCGAAAATTCTCTCAAATTTTCTCTGGTGGGTCTACATGACCAAATTATGCCTTGAATTTAGGCATTTTTTTGGCAGTTTTTTTTTTTATCATAAGCATTTTCAGTACAAGTTACTCCTAAACTAGAGACAGGAGATGGGATTGGGTTTTAGGGGCCAGTGCGCTGTTGCTGCTGAGGATGAGGCTGAAATATGATCCCTTGTTTTTGCATACTTCAGTCAGGGGGACCAACTAAAAATCATACAAAAATTTGGTTCTGTAAAATTGTCATTTTCAACAGCCTATTACAGGAAAATCAAATGAGATATGCCAAATCTGATAGCAGATTCATAAATTTCAGGTAATTTTACATACATGCACCCATAGACATTCATTTAGGAGCCCTTGTAAAGTATACCTTCAAAAATGTTTATAAGTCATTGCCACATTCGTGAGTGACAAGACACCCCTTCTTTAATTGGCAATTACTCCACTAAAAACTGCAGTTGGAACTGAAGATTTGGGATTTGTCCATTTGAAATGATGGCAAACACCCATGATTTTTTTCAAATTTTTCTGAGACCGTGCGGTGCAGTCCCTGGTCCACTTGGCACGGAATGACCCTTTTATGTACAAATTCACAATATCTTTATATAGACCGGCAAACAAAAGCACTACTCCAGGAGCACCAATCACAACAAGGGATAAATGAGACCGCCCCTTCCCGTTAAGACATCACAGCAAGGGACATGCACAGAACTCTCAACTCCTCCCAGCGCTAGAGAAAAAATGCAGAAAGTAAGGAAGAACAGCATCTCATTATAGAAAGAATCTAAAATGGCCGGCACTGCTTGAAAAGAGTAACTGCCAAAATGTATGGCATTTTCACCAGAAAATGAGACTGATTTCACACCTGCATGGCACCAATGACAATATCTCATTCAGACTGGCACAATGGGCAATTCATTCTTACAGTGTATCAGGACATTTCTCTCATTTTTTTCCTTCTCACATTAACCCAGCAAGCACAAAACGTTCTCAAAATGTTGCCGGAACGCTGCAATACCATTACCACATTACAGCAACGTTACAAGAGCGTTTTGCTCGGCAGGTGATAATTCCACAGCACAGACGAGCATGAGCACACAATGATGATCACGGCTTCTCATCACACAACAGTCAGCTCAAACAGAAACAAAAGCCAAGTTGGCCGACCTCAGACCTGTCCAAAAACTATATGAACTTGGTTCGGTGTTAGAGCCGATTATTTCAAAATCAGCAAAACCTGGGTCCATAGCAACAGGTAGAATTTCAGCTACAAGAGAATATTGACCAAAATCACCCTTTTTCTTTAAATGCTAGGTTGAGAATGCAAACCGCACGAGAAAAAGAGTAATCCTTGCAGATAAAATTTTACTTAATACCACAAAAAAGATTCCTCAGATGATTCTTATTTCTTTACATTTAGAACTTTTAACAGTAAAATTACAGTCCAAAATGTTTAAATGCTCTTGCTGGTTCCAAAATAGCCCATAACTGCGATCACTACATGGTGGAGAATGATTCATAATTAGGAACTAAAAAGTGAAAAAGGCAGTACAACCAAAGCCTTTATTCTGAGTAAAAAACCAAAATGCTAAAATTAACACTAAAACTGTTCATGGCCTAAGAGCTTCATTTAGTTCACAAATAGCCTTAAACATTTAAAAGATGGTATTACATTATTTTTGAATAATAGTTCAGTCTCTTTATAATTTCTGAATTTAATCAGGCAAACACTCAGAAAACTATGTTTTACAAAAGAATACAAAAACTATTACTTAAAAATATTCACCCTGAAAGGGGACGATTTCATTGGAATAGCGTGGTGGAACTCCACTGAGCTTGGTAAATTATTTCAGGATGATCAGAGAAGAATCCGGAACATTTACACATCCCCCCCTCCCCAGAGCACCTTTAATAATTTTTTTTTTTTGTCAGAATCAGAATTTTATTCCATGAATGTGAAAAATACCTGCATGAAATCCTAACCATGCAAGATACTGAATTTCAAATGGAGGACACGCATTGGCTTGCTTGGCAAAAGCACATTATGCAAATACTAGAACATCACAAACACTACTTCCTTTCGAAATTAGAATATCTCCCAAGAGCGCTATGTTTTTTCAAGAGATATTTCCTCGGCATTAGACCCGGGCCTTTCATATCGCCGTTTAATAAATAAAAGCTGGTCTCGGCGCGGCGGATGTAGCGGAGCCATCCTTCAGATTCCCATTAGCAACTGTGACTCCTGCAGCGAGGTGGAGGTGAGAACGAACACAGCTCTTAGATTAAAAACCCATCAGAGAAACATCGTTTCTGCTGAAAATAACCCGAAGACACAGGGCGGAGGGAGATGGGAAACAGACTGGAAATGTGACCAGAATATCCCTGTTCTTTTAAACTGTGCCGCATTAGAAGCTTAGAAGCTGTGATTTGAACATCACCTGCCATACTGTCTGACCACGTTCAGACATTTCCAAAACGAGACAGGGTTGGAATGTCGGTAAGTAAACCAGACGATGCGTTTACACTCTCAGCTAAAGCAGAGGTGTAACACTCCAGTCTCGAAGGACCACAGTGTCTTTTGAGGTCCCCTGTCAAAAAGCAACCAATGAACACCTGAGAAAAAGGTGTGTGGACCCTTCAAGCAGTCTGTGACTTAAGTGAATCACTGACGTGGAAACAGAACGAAAACCAGCTTCCCTCCAGGACTGCAGTCCGACACCTCCGGCTCCGAGGCCAAACTACCGACAAACAGCGTGGCCGAACTTCGCTTGGGCAGAACAGAGTTCAGCTAATGTCACACACGGCCGAAACGGAGCGCAGTCAGCTGAAGTGAAGTCCATTCAAATGTAATTACACTTAATTATAGCTTCTGCCGCGGATACTGCCAGGTCAGGAGGCATTTCGAGGGAGCGGCTTGTTGAAAGAGGAGCTATAGTTAAACTGACAGGCATGCCGTCTTACTGAAGAGTCGCTAATAATTCGAATGCAAGGGACGAGAAACTGTATTCAATTATCCGCACGAGAGCCCAGGATCGTAAGGGGTTCCTGTAGAAAGCCACACTAAATATACTCAGTCAAAAAAGAAACTTCACACTCGTTTGGAGGTCGATAAGTTGAACATACAAGAAAAGTGGTTTTAAATAATGATTTAATTCCATTCTGTACCCATTAAGGACGGTGTACCATAAAAAATCATGTTCATAATGTAACCAGTTCCACCGGAAATGCTACGGAAATGTAAGAGAGTAAAAATGGTAAGTTACAACTTGATGAAAGCATGTCAATAGCGCCATTATGCCCTCCATGAGCGTTCACAACTGCGACCATAACGTCTCCTCATGGATTGAATGATGCGTCTGAACACAGCTTGGGGGATGCGCCATAATTGAACCAACATGGCACCAAGTTCCTGCAAATTCTGTGGAGGGTTCCTTACTTGACGGAGTCTTCTGCCCAACACATCCCATACATGTTCTATGGGATTAAGGTCGGGAGACCTTGAGGGCCACTCCATGACATTGATGCCAGCATTCCTAAGAAAATTCGCGTTAAATTGGCGTATGAGGTCTGGCATTATCGTGTTGGAAAGTCAGACCTGGGCCATGAGCTGCCATGAATGGCAAAAGCTCTGTATCCTGCAGCAGTTAGGTTTCCTTGAACGACCATCAGTCAGGAACGGGCAGGACCATTAAAGGCACCCTAAACCATAACATTACCGCCCCCAAAACGTCCACTTCCTGCACACAACACTGGGCGTTGCGTTCACGCGTCTCCTCCAAACTCTAACTCTCCCATCAGCGAAGTGCAAAAGTGAATCTGGATTCGTCACTAAAACGACCCTATTCCAATCACACTGAGTCCATCTCAGATGTCGTTGTGCCCAGAGTAGCGTTGGACGTCGGTGTAACTGGGTTAAAATTGGTCCACGATATGGCTGACGTGCATGGAGACGAGCAGTGCAGGGCGATTACGTATGGTTTGGGCAGTCACACGACCTCTAAACAATTCATTCCTAGTGGACGTTGCAGTGAGAAATCGATTACGCAAATGGCGAAGACGATTTGTCGGTCTTCTGCTTGTGTCGTCACCGTGGTCTACCCGAATGAGGTCGGTCTGCTGTGGTGCCAGTTTGTTGGAGACGGTCCGAAGATCATGGATAGTCCGTCGACTGCATCCCATAACCATGGCAACGTCAGTGACCAACGTTCCCGTATTCAGCATGCCAATGGCACGTTCACGTTGAATGTTTGCCAGTCGTGGCATTGCAAATCAACGGATGATTGACTGTAAGAACTTGTTTTTCTGAGATGTCACTCTACCGTGCTAACGTGGGCTCAATTGTACGTGTCTCATAAGGTCACATGACTAGGAACACGAGGAAACGTGCTTTTACCTTGATGTATGCTCGCACGTGCTGCATGCTTGTGCACGTCGGAGTTGCTGTGTGTCATGATGTCTTTGACAACGCATTTACCCCTAATAATAATAATAATATCTCTTGTATTAAGTTTCAAGAAAATATTTAGAAATTTTGAGTGTGAAGTTTCTTTTTTGACTGAGTATATATCTGCAAACAGCCCAGAGCAGCCTGGACACCAAAGGTGACATTGGGATCTTTTGGGTAACAGGCATAAGAGCTTAAATCCGGAGATCAGGCCTTTTCATGGCTGTATCAGGCTGCTCTCAGTGCATCCAGCTGCAGCAGCATGAACGTGTAAACTACACAGTACATACTACACAGCATATCAACAACCGTGCCCACAGCGTTAACACAGGACAGCCAAATCCTGGCACGATTTACACAGAAATGTATCATTTCGAGCTTTGGGTGTCTTTCATTTTCTATACTGGATATTAGTTTATTGAAAGGAATAAATTGAGGACAAACCCAAAAAGGCTGATCTATTAAATCTATTAAATGACCCGTCACACGGGTCCCCATATTGGAGCGGTTATGGAGTTTCATGAATAGGGATCTAATTATGCTACACTTACTAAATGGGTTCCACGCTTGATTCCAAGTCGGATTGGCATCACCTCAGTAAATATCCTCTTATGTAGAAGCATAACATTACCATGTGAAAATGCAAAGTTGTGACAGGTGCTCTTGATGAGTGTGTCTGGTGAGTGTGTGCAGTGTCCCGTAAAATCGTAAGGCTCAGAGACGCCGTACGCTAATGTGCGAAGGCGCTACCCACGTTTGCGGACGCAACAGTCAGTCCTGCATCTGTGCATCCACAATAATTTCTCTCATTAGTCTCCGTGTACAAAACGCGCTCAGCCAATTTACACAAAGAGCTGCTCCCAAAATAGATGCCGCTTTCTCATATAAAAGAGGCTAAGAATACAATTACAAGCACTCAGGCGCATTTTCACGACACCATCATGCTGAAATTGCCATGAACAGGGATGGCTAGATGATCGCTGCGCTGTATAACTTCAGTGGCATCTCTGCAATTTTTCATAAAGCAGAAATGCCGAACCCAAGACAGCAGATAATGCTCCAATTATAACGGACTGGATGGTACAGAGGAACAATGATAAGCTCAGCAAGACGGTTGAGGGTTTGAATTCTAACCAGGGCTTTTGTGCACAGTTTGCATGCTGTCCTCAAGTGGGTTTCCGCACACAGCCCAGAAACATGCCGGACACACGAACAGGAGGGAAGCTAACAGGGCATTGCTATTATTATAGAGTGCACCTATAATGTGTTTTTTCATTGGTCATTCTTGCACTCTTGAAGTCTACTAAAAAAGGTTTAAATGAGTGACTGTAAAAAAAAACCAAAAAAAAAAACAAAAAACATAACGCGTTGCTGAATACCCCTCGGCCCGGACAAGATTTCCTGCCTCAAGGTCACAGCGCTAAAGGTGAAAGGTGAAATCCAGCAAAAAAACATGACATTGCACATCTATGTGTCACAGTGAGTTAACATACCAAATTTGGTGAAGCGGCGATCAGTAGTTGCTGAGTACTGACCCGCACAAGATTTCCTGCCTCAAGATCACAGCGCTAAGGTGAAAGGTGAAATCCAGCAAAAAACATGACATTGCACATCTATGAGTCACAGTGAGTTAACATACCAAATTTGGTGAAGCTGCGATAAGTAGTTGCCGAGTACTGACCCGGACAAGATTTCCAGGGTCAAGGTCACAGAGCTAAGGTCAAAGGTCAAATCGAGCAAAAAACCTGACGATGCTGATCTATGGGTCATAGTGAGTTGCCATACTAAATTTGGTGAAGTTGCGATAATTAGTTGCTGAGTACTGACCCGGACAAGATTTCCAGGGTCAAGGTCACAGAGCGAAGGTGAAAGGTCAAATACACCAAAAAACCTGACGTTGCACATCTATGGGTCATAATTAATTACCATACCAAATTTGGTGAAGCTGCGATGATTAGTTGCCGAGTACTGACCCGGACAATATTTCCAGGTTCAAGGTCACAGAGCTAAGGTCAAAGGTCAAATCCAGCAAAAAAATGTGACATTGCACATCTATGGGTCATAGTGAGTTACCATACCAAATTTGGTGAAGCTGCGATAATGAGTTCTGAGTATTGACCCGGACAATATTTCCAGGGTCAAGGTCACAGCGCTCTAAGGTCAAAACGTCAAATCCAGCAAAAAACCTGACGGTGCACATCCATGGGTCATAGTGAGCAACCATACCAAATTTGGTGAAGCTGCGATAATTAATTGCTGAGTACTGACCCGGACAAGATTTCCAGGGTCAAGGTCACAGTGCTAAGGTCAAATGTCAAATCCAGTAAAAAACCTGACGTTGCACATCTATGGGTCATAGTGAGTTACCATACCAAATTTGGTGAAGCTGCGATCAATATTGCTGAGTACTGGCCCGGACAAAGTCACCCAGACAAGATTTCCAGGGTGAAGGTCATAGTGCTAAGGTCAAAGGTCAAATCCAGCAAAAAAACCTTACGTTGCACATCTATGGGTCATAGTTAATTACCACACCAAATTTAGTGAAGCTGTGATGATTAGCTGCCGAGTACTGACCCGGACAATATATCCAGGGTCAAGGTCACAGCGCTAAGGTCAAAGGTCAAATCCAGCAAAAAACCTGTCATTGCACATCTATGGGTCATAGTGAGTTACCATACCAAATTTGGCGAAGCTGCGATCATTAGTTGCTGAGTACTGGCCTGGACAATGTCATGGACGGACAATGGACGACAGACAGACACGCAGGTGACAACAATACCCCTCCAGCCGAAGTCGGCTGAGGGGTAAAAACACAGTACCTGTCAGTAAAACGCTCTGTTGAGGTCCCGCCCCCGCCCTCTCGAAAACCCCAGTGCGCTGTGATTGGTCAATTTGATCACTCACTTGTAATTGGTCCACTGTTCGTGCGTGTTGGGAAATTTCGCGTCCCTTACCATAAATGGAATGGTGTAGCCTTGTGGGCGTAACCCACTTGATTCAAGGGCATGCAAAACTATCTGCTTGGTGCGAAAATTTAATTGGTGACATCACCAACTGATGAAAAAAATGGCCAGAAACGACTGGGGTGTTTCAGTCAGCTCTGCAGCAGTGTGTTATGTGTTAGAAAGTGCTTCTTCTGGAGGTGACTTTGAGTTGTTTTCCGACACAGACCTTAAAAAAGATATGATTCACACTACGACGTTAAAATAATGAAAAACCATAATAGGTGCCCTTTAAACACTTAGTCAACCAACCCTTTACAAATGAAGATTATATTTATGAAAATGAATAATCACAGCTATAAAGCTGTAAAGCTATATCAGCTGTCCCAGGGCACATGGCTGACAAATGTGGTCTTGTGACATCATCAGACCTGTCCCAGGAGATCTCAACCCCTCTGTGACATCATCAGCTGTCCCAGGAGATCTCAACCCCTCTGTGACATCATCAGCTGTCCCAGGAGATCTCAACCCCTCTGTGACATCATCAGCTGTCCCAGGAGATCTCAACCCCTCTGTGACATCATCAGCTGTCCCAGGAGATCTCAACCCCCTGTGACATCATCAGCTGTCCCAGGAGATCTCAACCCCTCTGTGACATCATCAGCAGTCCCAGGAGATCTCAACCCCCTGTGACATCATCAGTGACATCATCTGTCCCAGGAGCTGTCCCAGGAGATCTCAACCCCTCTGCGACATCATCAGCTGTCCCAGGAGATCTAAACCCCTCTGTGACATCATCAGCTGTCCCAGGAGATCTCAACCCCTCTGTGACATCATCAGCTGTCCCAGGAGATCTCAACCCCTCTGTGACATCATCAGCTGTCCCAGGAGATCTCAACCCCTCTGTGACATCATCAGCTGACCCAGGAGATCTAAAACCCTCTGCGACATCATCAGCTGTCCCAGGAGATCTCAACCCCTCTGTGACATCATCAGCTGTCCCAGGAGATCTCAACCCCTCTGACAACATCATCAGCTGTCCCAGGAGATCTCAACCCCTCTGTGACATCATCAGCTGTCCCAGGAGATCTCAAACCCCCTCTGTGACATCATCAGCTGTCCCAGGAGATCTCAACCCTCTGTGACATCATCAGCTGTCCCAGGAGATCTCAACCCCTCTGTGACATCATCAGCTGTCCCAGGAGATCTAAATCCCCTCTGTGACATCATCAGCTGTCCCAGGAGATCTCAACCCCTCTGTGACATCATCAGCTGTCCCAGGAGATCTAAAACCCTCTGTGACATCATCAGCTGTCCCAGGAGATCTCAACCCCTCTGTGACATCATCAGCTGACATCATCCTGTCCCAGGAGATCTAAAACCCCTCTGTGACATCATCAGCTGTCCCAGGAGATCTAAAACCCTCTGTGACATCATCAGCTGTCCCAGGAGATCTCAACCCCTCTGTGACATCATCAGCTGTCCCAGGAGATCTCAACCCCTCTGTGACATCATCAGCTGTCCCAGGAGATCTAAAACCCTCTGTGACATCATCAGATCTGTCCCAGGACATCATCAAGATCTAAACCCCTCTGTGACACATCATCAGCTGTGACATGTCCCAGGAGATCTAAAACCCTCTGTGACATCATCAGCTGTCCCATCAGCTGTCCCAGCTGTCCCAGGAGATCTCAACCCCTCTGTGACATCATCAGCTGTCCCAGGAGATCTAAAAAGACATCATCAGCTGTCCCAGAAACCCTCTGTGACATCATCAGCTGTCCCAGAAGATCTAAAACCCCTCTGTGACATCATCAGCTGTCCCAGAAGATCTAAAACCCTCTGTGACATCATCAGCTGTCCCAGGAGATCTAAAACCCTCTGTGACATCATCAGCTGTCCCAGGAGATCTCAACCCTCTGTGACATCATCAGCTGTCCCAGGAGATCTAAAACCTCTGTGACATCATCAGCTGTCCCAGGAGATCTAAAACCCTCTGTGACATCATCAGCTGTCCCAGAAGATCTAAAACCCTCTGTGACATCATCAGCTGTCCCAGGAGATCTAAACCCCTCTGTGACATCATCAGCTGTCCCAGAAGATCTAAAACCCTCTGTGACATCATCAGCTGTCTCAGAAGATCTAAAACCCTCTGTGACATCATCAGCTGTCCCACTCATCCATGACTCAGATGAGCTCAGTGTAACAGCATCAGCACCAATGTAAATGTAGTGTTATGCAATATTTTTTTTCTACCTTGGTGTGTTTTGTTATAATTTGTTTGTGTGGTAATGTTGTTATGTTTCCATGAATTATGTGTCTTGATATGTTTTAATTTTGTTATGTTGAAATCGTTCAATGTTGTTGGACCCCAGGAAGACTAGCTGACGTCTTGCGTCAGCTAATGGGGATCCTTGCCAATAAACAATAAACAATAAACCAATGCTTCCTCTGTGACATCGTAAGCACCATATCCAGGGTTCCAATGCTTCCTCTGTGACATCATAAGCACCACATCCAAGGCTCTGGCACACACTGTGACATCATCAGCCCCAAAAGCAAATGTCTGTTTGCTTTCTCAAGGAGATCTCAATGACATCGGCAGGACTTCAAATGGGCACAAAAATCAAGAATGAGAATAATTAATGGCCGTCAAAAGTTTAATTCCTGTGACAGAACATTGCTTAAGCAAAGCCATTAACCCTTTCACACAGCCTGTGGTGTTTTATAATTACATTGGGCATAGCTGCCAGTAAAATCAACAGCCACCCACCGATTCTACACAATGCCCCACAGCCACATTCGGATATGTGCTTTCCATAGCCACCAAAGAGTGACCGAATATCCAGCTCCTCACGGCGATCGAAACGCACCAGGGAGACTGAGCCCGACAGCACATCCATCAAAACTGCTAATGTGTAGCGTTCCTCATGACCAATGGAGAACAATGGAGAACCGGTGTTCCTTAATGATGCTCACACCATGGAGTCTGATTTACAGGTTCCCCAATCGCGCGTCCGGCTGGATACTGCCACCGAGAGGGAGATGAATTAAACATTGCTCGTGGGCATAGAGAGAGAGAGAGAGAGAGAGACAGAGAGAGAGAGAGATCGTGGAGAGAGAGAGAGAGAGATCGTGTGAGAGAGAGAGAGAGAGAGAGAGATCGTGAAAAAAAGCTGTCCAGGGAGTACCAGCCTTTGCAGGGATCAAGGTGAGAGATGCCCATTTGCATTATGGGAAACCGGGGCACAGGGTAAATAAAGAGTGTTATTCCAGAGAGCAGTAGTAAGGTACAAAGGCCCAGTGTTGGGTGCAGTGTGCGTGGAGTGCTGCAGAGTGTGTATTTCATTCGACACGAGTGTGTGCCCAATGCAGTGAGTGAATAACCTACATGGACGAGTGCTGCGGACAGGCTGCGAGTTTGTTCAGCGTATACAGTACGTCGAGTATGGTTTGGAAATGAGAGCTCTGTTTTAGACAGCGATAGTTATATAACGGAGTTGTGGATATTTACGGGGGTGTGCACTCAGTACATTATCAGTGCATCTCAGATGCTGTTTACGTACTGTTAACCCTTTCAGCGCCGAGGGTAACTATAGTTGCCCAATGATGTAAGATATCAAAGTCAGATGCTGTTGAAAACCTATCATGTAGCAACTTGTTTAAAAGAGCTCCCGCAGGGGAGGGTTAGGGGAGCTGCTCCCGCAGGGGAGCTCTTTTAAACAAGCTGCCAAATGATAGGTTTTCAACAGCTCAGGATAACTACTTTTTTAATTCCTTGAAAATGTATTCGGCGCTGAAAGGGTTAGGATATGAGGTGAAAGTTTTTCAGACAGTGACAGCAGATGGACAGATGGAATCAGATGGGTGGATGGGGAGACGGAGAGGGTAAGGTGTGGAGACTGTGGGGGTTCGGGGGTCAGGGGTCACCTGAACATGTCCCCGAGGCCCTTCAGCACGCCCTTCTTTGGTCTGCCCTTCTCCTTCTCTCTGTCCCTCTCCTGTTTCTTCCTCTCCTTCCCTCCTGCTTTCTTCTCCTTCTTTTCCTCCTTAATCCGCCCGCCGTTCACCTGCTTCTCAGGGAGGGGGAACCCGCTGGGGAGGGGGGAGAGGTCCGCTACCGTGGAAACGGAGTCCCGCCCAGAACGAGAGCTCTCCTCTGTATCCTCCTCCACTGGAGGGAGGGAAAGAGAGAGAGAGGAGGGAGAGAGATGGAGAAGGAGGGAGAGAGGGAGAAGAGAGAGAGAGAGAGAGAGAGAGCGAGCAATTATACTCTTAGAGCGCAATCTCAACACACACCCCGAAAGTCCGAGCTGTACACCAGTACTAATATTTAAAAAAATATTTCAAAATTATCAGTAAAACCAGCAACTAAGGACATTCTAATGCCAACACAAAAACTAGCATCTTGACACACTCCAATGCCAACACAAAAATCAACATTTTAAGATATTCTAAGTCAACACTAAAGTTAACATCTTAAGACATTTCAGTTGTTATGTATGAGTATTTTATGTAAAGCACTGTATATCATTTGTTTTTTTTTTTTATTATTTTATTTTTACATTTGGCATCTCCATTCCCACCCGAATCTGGAATACCCAATTGGTGAACTATGTACAACACTTGCTCAGATGTCGACCCCTTGCTGCCAACTCAGGAGAGTGTAGACAGTTCGGGCTCTCCTCCGGCACGCGCCTGTCAACCACCGCTTCTTATACACTCGTTGGTTGAATCTTCGCAAGTTCAGAACGAGGGCGGAGGATACCCGGACATAACCAGGCTTAGAATCTTCCTGACGCGCCCTGCCTGGCCAACAGGAGGCGCTTGAGCAACGAACAAGGCAACTATTATAATCCCTTCCCGGCAGTCCCTTCCCAATTTGCAACCCTGTAGCGCAATAGCCAATTGTGCGCTACTCTGAAAAAGCTGCCAACCACTGCCGGCTGGTTTTTCATGCTGTTTTTGCTGCCTTGCTGGTCAGCTATTTATTATGTTCATCAGCACCCTCTGGTAGTGTGTCTGTTGCAAAACATGATCTGATGTAATATCACTTCTTTGTAATAGACTAGTGCTTTCTAGAAGCTTCTGGCATCTTCCTGCCTGGAGGGGGCGGGATTACCCAGGAATCCTGTAGATCTTTCCAGAATGTTGCTAGTCTATATAAATGCTGTGATTTTGGTGAGCAGGGGCAGAGTTTTTGTTTTGGCAACAGAGTTACATAGTGGCATTAGTGTGTTATTTTAAGATCAAACAGTGGATTATTTGTAGAAGTTTTTTTTTTTTTTATCAGTGAATAATAAATTTTTTTTAAGTTGTCATTGCTGGTTTTCTTTGTTCTGATTTTTAAGTCATACATAACACAGTGTAAACACACAAACCAGCACCTGAAAACATTGCAATGTCAACACTAAAGTCAGCATCTTTGGACATTCCAGAGGCTTCCATCACACCAACATCAGCAGGAAGGCAGCACATCAGAGCTTCGTCTCACAACAGTGGCTCTTAGTTGTAGGGTTACATCAGGCAAGTCGAACCCAACCGGAACGAGCATCTGACTTGATTTAATATAATGTTAGGATTCATTTCCGTCCAGTTCTGAAAATATTTACCATCACGAAACAGGACAGTTCCATGTTTCACACGAAAGCTTTAAACTGAGAGTCACACAGCGTCACACGAATGCGTTTGTAAACACGTGGGCAGAGGACGAGTAAAGACCATCATATAAAGACCGTAATATGCCTCAGGAGAGGCCGCATGTCTCAGGTCACCGAACTAATAAAATCAGAAAGCTTCCGCTAACCTTTAATTAATCCATCCACATCGCCCATGTAAACAAGCGCTAAATTAAAAAGCAGGGCTCTTAATTACGAAACAGTAGTCCGCTCGGGGGGGACGGGCGGTATTTCAGACAGTCCCCGTAATCACATGGGGGGTGGGAGACAGGGGGGTGAAGACGGGTCTCTGATTAAGGCGTATTACTGTTCCACAACTGTCTCCGACGTACAGAGAGATCATCATCACTCCTAAATGAGTAAAAAAAAAAACACGTCAGACATGAGGCCAACACGGAACACAACAGGGCCACAGTGAGGCTTCAGTAACAGCGTTTGTTTGGAAGGTTTTGAAATGTCTGCCGTTTTGAAAAAGAGGTCCGAGTTTACCAAATATGGTTGGAATCATTGTTCAGGATGTTTACATACACGACTCTAGCCTTTAAAAAACAGGCTCTCATCTATAATTGTTTAAGCAATGAAAAACCAATAAAAACACAAGCTGTCAGCTGGATTTCATCAGCGAATATTGTTTTGCTGTATTTACAGTAATGTGTTTAGGAAAGACTAAGCGCAGCCTGACAAGACCAAACGGAATAACAGCCAGCCGGCAACGCAAACGAAAACTAAATAACAAGGTGGGCTATTATCGCATATGGCAACTGCTCCCAATTATGGGATGTTTTATGGAACAACACCGTTATAAGTAACTGTATCTCCGCTTCTTTCATCAACCGCAAGTGCAAGTTGCAGCCAGTAAATTCCTGTTTCCTTGTATCAATGAAAAAAACGACTCATCTGAAATCTCAAAGGTGGTTCACAAAACAGAATCACTCCTGTATCAGGATTACTCAGCGAGACAACAGACAAAAATCCCTGAGCAGTAATTGTTGCTTCAGTCCATATTCTGTATTTTAGAGTTTTCAGGGTAAGTCCAGGACCAACTCATTTTTTAAGTCTAATCAAGGCCAAAATTACTTGCCGAGACCACCTTTCAATAGGTGGTTATAAAGTGGTCATTACATAGTAGTAAGTGATTGATAAGCAGTGAATAAATGATTAATGAGCAGTGAATAAGTGCTCAATAAGCAGTAAATACGTGCTTCATAAGCAGTGAATAGGTAACAAATAAGCAGCGAATAAGTGATTAAACAGCAGTAAATAGGTGATTAATATGCAGTAAATAATTGATCAGTAAGCAGTGAATAAGGGATTAATAAGAAGTGAATAAGTGATGAATAAACAGGGAACAAATAATTGATGAGCAGAGAATAAGTGATTAAAAAGCAGTGGCTCAGAAATTACTTATCAGTTATTTACTGGTTATTCAGTACTCATTAAGTGATTAACAAGTGGTTTATTTTTTGTGCTCATCTGCAGAATGGCTTGGGAGGCAGTAAATAAGTGATTGATAAGCAGTTAAAATGTGATGAATAAGCAACGAATAAGTGATTAATAAGCAGTGTATAAGTAATTAATAAGCAGCAATGATTCAGCAGTGAGTAATTGATTATTAATTAAGCATAAACAGAATCAGTGATCAATAAGCAGTGAATAAATGATTAATAAACAGTGAATAAGTGATGAATAAGTAGTGATTAATAAGCAGTGAATAATTGATTAATGAGCAGAGAATCAGTGATTATTAGTCAGCGAATAAATGATTAAGCAGTCATCAAAGTGATGAATAAGCATTGAATAAGTGATTAATAAGCATTGTATACATGATTAACAGTAAATGCAGTAAGTGACAAATGAGCAGTGAATAATTCATTAATAAGCAGTGCTTCAGTGACTAACAAACAGTAAATAAGTGATGAACAGGCAGTGAATAAGGGGTGAATAAGCAGTAAATAATTGATCAATAAACAGTGAATAAGGGATGCATTCGCTGAGTATGCACAATTAATTAACACTTAATAAGTGTTGAATAAGCAGTGAATAAGTGATTAATTAGCAGTTAATAAGTGATGAATAAGCGGTTTATCTCCTGTGCTCGTCTGCAGAGCAGCTTACGTGTCTCCATGCCCTCCTCGTCCTCCTCCGTGGCGGCTGGCTTGTCGTAGGACTTGTCGATGGCGGCTCGGAAACTCTCGTTGCAGACACGGCCGCGGATGATCCGGGGCCGGGGCCTGTGGAGGAGGATGTCGCCGTTCAGCGTCACCTCGGCGACGGCGGTCTGAAGGCTCTCGAGCGAGCTGGACTTCTTCAGGCCCAGAGCAGGGCCCACGTCTCGAGTGGGGGAACCTGTCGGGGGGGAAAAGTTTTTAAAATTGTTTTTAATCGCCTTTAATCTTTTCACTGCAGTCAGACTGCTCTGACCCTCTCCTTTTATATTTGGCATGAACGTGGTGTCAACATCGCTGAGCAAAGCGAAGACAAGCGTGTTTTGGCATTTAGCGAAGGTACAAAATCCGGGTTCAGAACGTTAACATTCACCCCAGAATTATGATCCAGCACCAGCATTAGCATCAGCAAAGAACATTTGATGCTTTTTACATCAGCATCTCAGTGACTTCACTTCATACTGTACTGACACCATATATATCAATCAAAGGAATACGTTTTGTCGAAAGTAAGATGTAAAATAACTATGTAAAAGTTTTTGTTTTGTCAAATGTCCATTACAGTGTGAACACAAAAGTAACATGAAATTACTGAGTAACGACCCTTTGATATAAGCACTCTTCACACTCCAAAGATGTGAGGAAATACAGATTAACCCACAGAAGCAGGGGAAAGCACAGAGCCCTAGGCCAAGCAATGATGTTACTTCTGCAGAGCCCATTCAGAGCATTTACTGGAGAGCTGCTGTTTGTCTGAAATTAATCTGCGACTGCAGCGACTCCATGATGTCATGACATAAACTTAGAGCAGCCAACAGACCGGCAATATGACTGTCCGATGGCAGCTATGCAAAACATTCACAAAGTAAATTACTCAACCTTTAAAAAAATCACAAATGCATTCCCAACATCAGAAATACACTCTGCAATCGCAGGTGGTCTTTGATTGAATAAGAACAGCCCAGACATGTTTGACTCAGTATTAACATTCCAAAAAATGTGAGAAAATGTACAAAAATAAAGACGCTGTGTCCAAAACACAGATAATGAGTTCATTAAGTCTCAATGATGCTCTTGGTTTAATTGCAAAAACTGTGTGTGAGTGTGACTGCGTGGCTGTTTCGTATAAGTGAGCAGATTTCCTTGCCATCCATTTTAACACTTCGGGTCATTAAACCCTGATGAGCTGCACTGTACAGTGTCTGGAGTTTAAAAATACCCTTTATAACAGCACAAATATTATGGAAAAATACAGCAAGAGCAAAACAGAGATGGAGGACAAAAACAAGAAACGAGAGAGAGAGAGAAAGAAAGTGAGAGAGAATGAGGAGAGAGAGAGAGAGAGAGAGAAAGGGGAGAGAACAGAAGGAGAGAGGGAATGTTATGAGGATGCAGTCGGCCCCGATAGCAAAAGTATATCCCCCATATACAACCCCAATTCCGAAATAGTTGGGACAAAGTGTAAATTGTGAATAAAATCAAAACGCAATGACTTTCAAATCACACCAGCCAGTATTTTATTCACAATCGAACAGAGATAACATAGCAAATGCTGAAACTGAGAAATTTTACAATTTTATCCACAAATTGAGCTCATTTCAAATTTGATGTTTGCTACAGGTCTCAAAAAAGTTGGGACAGGGCCCTGTTTACCACGGTGTAGCATCCCCTCTTCTTTTTAACACAGAGTGGAGGCGTCTGGGCATTGAGGAGACAAGTTTCTTGAGTTTAGCCACTGGAATTTGATCCCACTCTTGTTTAATACAGGCTTCCAGCTGCTGGAGAGTTTCGGGTCTCCTTTGACAGACTTTTCGTTTAATTATGTGGCAAATGTTCTCAATCGGTGAAAGATCAGGACTGCAGGCAGGCCAGTTCAGCACACGGACTCTTCTACTACGAAGCCATGCTGTTGTAATAGCTGCAGTATGTGGTTTTGCATTGTTCTGCTGAAATACACAAGGCCTTCCCTGGAATAGATGTCATCTGGAGGGGAGCATATGTTGCTCTAAAACCTTTACATACCTTTCAGCATTCATGGTGCTTTTTAAAACATGCAAGTGTCTCACACCATATGCACTAATGCATCCCCATACCATCAGAGATGCTGGCTTTTGAACTGAACGCTGATAACAGGAGGGGTGGTCTTTCTCCTCTTTAGCCCAAACAGGACACTTTGCCACTTTGCTACAGTCCATTTTAAATGACCCTTGGCCCACAGAACACGGTGGCGCTTCTGGATCATGCTAAATAATGGCTTCCTCTCTGCATGATGGAGTTTTAGGTGGCATCTGTGGATGGCACGGCAGACTGTGTTTACAGACAGTGGTATTCCTGGGTCCATTTAGTAATGTCAATGACAGAATCATGCCGGTGAGTGATGCAGTGGCGTCTGAGGGCCCGAAGATCACGGGCATCCAGTAAAGGTCTTCGGCCTTGTCCCTTACGCACAGAGATTTTTCCAGTTTCTCTGAATCTTTTGATGATGTTGTGCACTGTCGATGATGAGACCTTCAAAGCCTTTGCAATTTGACGTTGAGGAACATTGTTTTTAAGCATTCCACAATTTTTTTACGCAAGCCTTCATGGGTTGGAGAGCCTCTGGCCATCTTTACTTCTGAGAGACTCAGCCTCACTAAGACATCTCTTTTATAGCCAATCATGTTACACTCCTGATGCCAATCAACTTCATTACTTGCTAAATGTTCTTTCAGCTAATTCTCTTATATATTAATTGCTTTTTCAGCTCTTTTTTTGCCTGTGTCCCAACTTTTTTGAGACCTGTTGCAACCATAAAATTTGAAGTTCACTCATTTTGTGGATAAAAATGTAAAAGGTCTCAGTTTCAACATTTGAAATGTTATCAATGTTCTATTGTACATAACATATTGACTCATGTGATCTGAAAGCCATTGCATTTTGATTTTATTCACAATTTACACTTCGTCCCAACTATTTTGGAATTGGGGTTGTATGTATAACCGCCATATTCCCTCATCTTCAAGGTTGAGCATGACAATATAATGCCCAGTTATTGAGATTCAGGCCTAAATACATTAACATGCCAAATAATGGCATTAAATTCATTTTAAACTGACCAACACTGATAGGGCTCTTCCTCTAGTGCTTATAAATGCCCATCAAATTTTCTCAGATTTACTAACAGCCTTAAAGTTACTGCATTTGACATAAGGATCTGTGAAGATCAGGGTGAATCCATAATATTCCTTACAGTGATGCAGGGATATAATCAGAGCAGAGTGGAGTCAGGGAGAGAGAGAGAGAGAGAGAGAGAGAGAGAGAGAGAGAGAGAGAGAGAGAGAATAAACAAACACTCGAGAGCCCATTTCTCCAGCCCACTGAACCCCCCCCCCACACACACTGCGTTTCAGACACTCCTGCTATTTTAAAATTCTAACTGCCATCCGCTGGGCATAAAAACGCCCAAATCCGTGCTTTCAGTGCGCCACCATAATGTGGAACACAAATATCTCTTCTTCTGAAAATATGCACCCAGCGCAAGGGGAGATTTCAGGTGAACCTGCACAGGCTCAAAGGGCAGCTGAACTGGGGACATATAGCATCAGTATCTCAGTATTTCCACAGAGAGATTCTTGGCTCTGCAGCACAGAACACTCACACGTGAACTGCGAGTATATGGTTACAGACGTGAAGGTCAGCTTAAATGAGAGGTCATTAACATCCATATCATGTGACCTATGAAGGAAATTCAGCATTTTTATAAGTGTCACTGTCTACAAACTTATGGCCAACACTGTGCATGTCCGCTGGACAAACATTAGGAAGAGACTGGTGCGGAACCAGAATGTCCCGATGACCACTGGCCAGAGCCAAAACATCATCTCACCAAGTCCGATAAGCACCTCTCCGTCTTTAAACAAGTTAAGCAAGACAATATACCCCCAAGTGCACGCAAACACACCCCCACACACACATATTTCCCCTTAGTGCTTTGCTGAAATTCAATGGCCCTCGTACAGACTTCCTGCAATCCTTCCGCAAACCGGCCCAACTAACAAAGTTAACACACGGCCAACATCATTAGGGCCAACCAAATGTACACGATTTGTCCGCTGAAATCACTTTACGGTCATGCAGTAATTCATTAAAAACCTTCTTTATTAAAGAAAAGGACAGGAGCAGAGAGTCAGGGAGGATGATGTGGATCTCAGACGTGCTCTCTCCTGCTGGTTCACCACATGAAGGCACACGCTGGGCGTTAGATGGTGGCGATACAGGCCCTGAAAGAGTGTCGCTCTAGGCCTGGCGGACAGGATGTCTGCAGATAGCTGAATGAGACATCTATCTCCGTAATGGGGTGCCCACTGAGCTCCACCCAGACAGAGGACTTACAGTTGACTTAAAGAAGTCCAGCCTGCAAAACAGCTACATTGAGTGCAGGTCTTACTGGGGTTCGAACCTCCAGCCCTCTCAGGCAAAGCGAAATGCGCCAGCCGCCCTCGTTAGGTCGATTAGGACCACATCCTCAGTCTCAGCCGCCATAATGGGGTCAGTTCGACAGAAAGGACAGCCCTGCGTTCGACTTTGGGCTCTGAGAGTCCAAAAGCTGCCCATGAGCAGAAATCCTGGAGCGCAGAGCCAAGCCGAGGAGGGCTTTAGGACCATGTGGTGAACAGACACAAACTATAAACAAGGCTTTCAGAAAATGACAGCTGGCTGATGGCGTTCAATTGATCCTGGCAACACAAGCAAATTAAAACCTGATAAGAGCCTGTCACGTCAAACTCCACACCCCAGAGGTGAGAGAAAGCATGTCCAATGACCCCAGTGTTCAGCTCCATGCAGTGCTCCACTATAAAAATCTATATCAGTTTAATGATTGGATTCTCCAAACAGAACTCTGGTTTTCCCAAGACATAATGCTTGTCCAGACCAGGCCAGAGAGCCAGACCTTTCATAGAGTCCTCCATTAGGTGATGTGCCACAGCTGAGGTGATTACAATTCACCACAGCTGTGCCCTGACCTGTGTGTGGGTGGTGCTGCCCTCTGCTGGAGAGAACCCTAGATCACCACCTACAACCAGCTGGTAACCAGCAGACCAACCTAAATTCAGCTAACACTGTTCGCTTAATCAGCTTTTCTCCAGTGACAGACCAGCTATGACCAGCTAGTAGATTCGAAAACACAGCTTCAATCATCTAAGAATTACATCTGGCCATGGCTGGAATTTTCAGCACAATGTCCAACGGATTAATTTAAGTTCTTCTCCATCACCAGTTGAGCTCACTTGAAGACAGATAAATGCACCATCAGCTCAGATGACCACAGGAAAATCCAAAACATACCTGCATACTCACTCCAAACATCCACACTCAGGCCTTGACAAACAAACAGTACTGCCCTTTACTGAATGGCAGTACACTGGTTCAGTTAAATCCCCCGCAAACTCAATCCATGCTTACTGGACGCATCATGGCACTGGCGCCAAACTTTGTTCACGGAGAGTTTAATGGCCCATAAGGCATTCTGGACTGACCTCAAGGCAGTGGTTCCAACAGAACTGTCCTATATTCTGTTACATTCCAATCTTGGATGACACAAATGCATTTGCAGACATAATCCTGCAGTAAGCAGCGCTTTTGGATACACCCACAGGCAACAGCGCAGACAATTTTAGTAAATAAAATAAGCTGGGCAAACAATAAACAGGTCTCTTTTATTATCGTACATTCCAAATTCAGGTGACAGCTAGCTAACTGGAGTTAAACTTAATGACTGGATTCACAAGTTGAACTGACACACTGATTCCTGCACTGATGTCTTCAGAACCATAGTTTTAGATTTGCAGAGATTAATGTGTTGATGTAATGCAACACAGTCACACCATCTTAAAATTAGCACAAAATTACACCTTCGGTGCACTGCAAAGCCGAACATATGGAGCACCGTGACTGAATGACTCATATCTCACCATGAACATCTCATGAAAGCAAACCTTCCGAGTATCTCGCCTTCTCCGTCCACCGAGAAAAGCTTGTTTACATTCTCCGCACTCAGTTACCTGGTGTTAAAAAGGACCATTTCTTATTGTTTTCACTGTTGCAGGTTACGTCATCGGCACATGGCAGTGTGACAAATTGTTTGTGTACGTGTCTATAGAAATAAGAGTTTCAGACTTTGGTGGAGTGCCGTAAAGTGACGGTCAGGAGAGGAAACAGTGGTTTAAATCTCAGTCCCTCGCCTCTACTCGCCGAATAAAATTCAAGAGGAAAAGTACTGAACCGCAGATGTGCCAAATCGTCACAAACATCAGCGCTGCAGAACAATAAGTAATGTGATTCATTTATGGATTAAGGAAGATCAGGAAGGAACATTTTTTTAAGGTTTGGATTAAACTTTCCACAACCTCTGAACACACTGGATGAAATGACACCTCATAAAAAACTAAAACGTTTCACAACCACAAGGCTGCAGCCAGAGCAATCAGTACTGTTAATAAAATTAGGCTGGATTGGCACACGGTGTCGCTTCAGTTTGGCTCGCGAGACCACACAGTATAAGGATTGGACTGCAAGGGTTTGCCACACTGTGGTTAAACCTGAATCGCTTAAAACGTCCAGCGATATGAAAGGATAACATTTACCGTGCGTGAGCTGTGCTAGTCTTTCTTCATAAAAGAGCATCTGGTAGTAAAATTCCCAAATCTATTCATGAGGCGCAGTTTCGGCTTTCAGAGAGAGAAGAGCGTGCGCGAGCGAGAGCTGACAAATCACACATTTCCTCCTTCCAACAGGCGGTTTCGCGGGAATATTGGCCTAAATCGAGAGCAGGTGTACTGTCTGTCATGGATGAGAATCTGGAATTTGGTTGCCAGGTCCTGGATCTGTTCAGAACAGGGCGTGGCCATGCGAGCCATGTGACTGTTTCCATTGGCTGACTGAACAGTATGTGAGGTTCCCTGCGTGTGCTCCACACATTCAGTGGTCAGCTGTCAGTCATCTCCTTAAAGGGACAGCGCATCACAGAACAAACTTACACTCGTAGATTACAGTGAGCTCTCAAACAGTACTCTGCCTGAAGTAAGTGCAGGAATACAGCACTAAACTACAGTCAATACTCCAGGTACCTGCTTTTTTAAGACTACAATAACTATGCTTCTAAATACTTCAACAAACTGTGTTTGCACATCATGCAGTCAGACCACTATAGATATTTTTGTGCAAATATTAGTGGTGTACCCGCCTCTATCAGGGTACCACTTTTTATTTACTCTTTTCATCAAAAAGATCCTCCAGTTTCTGAGTACTGAGCATCTGTTGCTCCGCCCACCAGCCATAGAGGACCGTGAGAGACGTGGAAACAGACTAGTTGCTAAATGCCAGATCATGACATCGACCCCGAAAACAGATCTTTGGATAGACGGCCAGCCACACGCTGAAGTGTCATTTTGTAAACAGCCCTGTCATTTGCAGCAGAAATCCACATCAATATAACTCTGCCCCACTGACCTACTCGTCGGCAGAATGACTCAAGACGAAACAGCACTGGCATCAAAGCTAAAACCAAATGGATGAAAATGCCCCAGTGCAACAAGGGAGCGATTGGGCAGTTTAATCGGCACGTCCAAACTGGACCCGAGAGTTTACAGTCTCCCTGCAGAATTTCAGCGAGATGGACAACTCATGGGAGCAATTACGAGATTTTTCACTGCCATAATTCATGAGAAAAATGAGGATTTAAACAGGGAGCAATGCATCGTTCGTCTCAAACACCTTAATAAATCCTTGTTATTCATCCCAGTTAATTCCAACTGTAGCATCAACTACGGTAAATGTTCTGTGCTTTCACACAGGATAACCTTCAGAGTCCTTTAGCACCGTAGAGAAGATAAAATCATAGAAGACTAAGCACTAACACGCGCATGGCATCTTTTCTCTGAGTCAATGAGAGGAACCGGACTTTCTAATCAGCAAATATCACATCTGCCACGCAAATGCAAACCCAAATTTAAGCAGCCATGCGCTGGAGAATCGCCATGCAGAGCAGAAACAGGTGAGCTCCTTTTATCGGCGATCACACGTCTTCTGGCTCAATCTGCCACCATTTTAATTTGGATCTCAATCTGAATTTCACACCTTGCTTTTTATTCACATTTATTCTGAGAAAGAACATAAATCAAAATAGGTACATTCAGAAAGAGCTGGCAGAGGATAAGAGGAGAGAGAGCGAGAGACACACACACACACACCTCCCCATCTACCTCCCCATGTTTGAGCCCCCAAATTTAAACGGGTGAGAAAACGGAAAAAGGGGGGTTGGGGTTGGGGGGGGAGTGGAATTTAGACCCCGCTCCCCTCAGGAAGTGATTCAGTCGGAACGGCTACAGGGGGAGGGGTCAGTTGCCAGGGAACATAAGACTACCCCCCCATATCTCCATAAAAGTAAATGGCAGTTATTGTGAGTGACAGGGTGTGGCAGAATAACTGCACTGCAGTAACCCTGCTGATGCTCCTAACGCAAGCGAGGGAAATGGGATTTATCCTCATGGAGCCATATTCCACAAACATTAACCTCACAACATTTCTGAGCGTGCAGAAGAGAGAGATGCATGCAACTCTTAAGGCAGTGCACAACAGAGTACTCTAAATACAGTAAATTATAAAACCATCCAGACACTGCAACTCTACAGATACATATTACTGCTGTGTTAATTATTAGCATACAGTACATAGAGAGGGTAATACTCCTGTCTTTAGAATACAGTAATGAAACAATACGCATGAGAATACAACACATGGCTTTATATTGTGTACATGGGCATTTACATGTAATACTGTTACAACGCGCCCCCCTCCCTCCACACCCACAGCGTAACTGATGGTTTCTTCCGATGGGAAGCCTAGAATACAGAGAACAGCGAACCCCTGCAGCCCCCCATTAATCACAGCTCAGGCCTGGGGGAAACAGCCCGGCTGTGATCTGACAGGAATATTCCCCCCCCCCAGCCAGGAGAATATACCCCCCCGCGGGGAGACAGAACTGCAGGAGGAGCCAGGAGCAGAGAGCTATGGAGATGCCTGCAGAGATGAGCAGGCTCAGTTATGAGCGGAAACACACACACACACACACACACACACACACACGCATGTGCACATATATATTCATATCCACATGTATGCACACAAACACACACGCACACACACTCATTTCAATATGTAGGAACAAAAAGAAACAAGCATGCATGCACACATACACCCCCAAGCACGTTCATAAATATATGCAGGCTCACACACACACACACACACACACACACACACACACACACACCAGTGGCGGAAGCATGTGATGATGGGCCCAGGCTTAAGAGTTATTTTCAGGCTCCCCAATCCCACTCATTCACCAAATACACACCTGATCCAATCCAATCTCATTAGCTTCGTCATACAGCCCTGTTCCCAAAAACATTGGGTCGGCGTGTCAAATGTAAATAAAAGCAGAATGCAACGATTTCCTAATCATTAAAACTCTATATTTAACTGAAAATAGTACAAACACAACATGGCAGATGTTAAAACTGAGAAATATCATTGTTTTTTTTAAAAAATATATGCACATTTGGAATTTTATTTCAGAAACACGTTTCACAAAAGTTGGAACGGGGGCACGTTTGCTGAGTTGCATCACCTCTTCTTTAAACACTCTGCTTTTAACACTGGGGAACTGAGGAGACTAAATGCTGTCATCTTGAAAGCAAAATGTTTTCCCTCTTTGGCTTGATGTAGGATTTCAGCTGCCCAACACCTTTTGCAGCCTAGTTTTTCATATCTTTCGTTTTATGATGTACAAAATAGGGTGAGGGTGAGAGGCATGGACTGCAGGTAGGCCAGTTTAGCACCCAGACTCTTTAATTACGAAGCCATGTTGTTATAATAAGTGCAGAATGTGGTGTTTGGCTTTGTCTTGCTGAATTAAGCAAGGCCGGAGGACAGGGTGTCCATTATATTTAATTTTTTTTAGACCGCAGGGCAGTTTTCCACTTCACCTTAGTCAATATTCAATGAGCTCAGGCCCAGAGAAGGCAGCGGCATTTCTGGACTTGGTTTGTAGGTTTTGTCTTAACATAGTAGAGTTTTAAAGATCCTCGAAAAAGAAAAATGACAAGGCACTCTTCCATCAAAAATTTAAAAAGCCTTTATTAAAGTGGCTTATCCATGTGGATTAATAAAACACTAACGCGTTTCGGCTTCTGCCTTCATCAGAGTGTTTCAAACAGAGGAAGGGCTAGGGGAGGGAGTGATATAGGTTACCCTATACCTGTCATAGGTTGTGCAGGTAGACATGTGAGTTTAAATGTTTAAAGTGACAGGCTCCCTGCACAGACACACTATATACACGACACATTATATACACAACACATTATTATAAAAGGGAGAAAAAAATATAAAAATTTATATATATATGTACATAAAGGCGGACACACTTAAAACAAGAAAGAAGCTGATTGGAAATCTCCAATAAGGCCGGACAAAACGCCAGAAGGGAGCAAGAAGACAATAGGAATGGCGGAGGTGCCTATAAAAAAGGAGTAAAGTCCAGTTCATCATTAAGGCCTGGGAATCTAGTGGCTTTTAACAAGAAAATCCAAAAGGCTTCCCTTTTCAATAACTGTTTCAGGCGATCTCCTTTCCTTGTGGATTCACTAATAGCTTCAATGCCAATAATTTTAAGGGAGGCCGGGTTGTTGCTGTGGGCTTCCAGCATTCGCACAAGACACTACCCATGTGTTAAACAAAATCAAACAGTTACGAAACATTGGTACATCATCTTTTTTGGTAGCCATGGATGTGGAGGCCCTATACACAAATATTAACCACGAAGAAGGACTTAGAGCTCTGGCGCATTATTTGCAGTTGAGGCCAGGAGCGGAAATGCCCCCCACTGACTTTATCTTGACCCTGACAGAGTGGATCCTCAAACATAATGTATTCCTATTTGAAGACAAATATTTTCAACAAACTAAAGGGACTGCCATGGGAGCCTGCTTTGCCCCAAATTATGCCAACCTTTTCTTGGAGAAGAATATGTGCTCAATGCCTCCACCAATGCATTTTTCCATAAAATCAGATGGTACACCAGGTATATTGACGATATGCTTTTGTTTTTTGATGGATCAGAAACTGAACTACATGAGTTCCATAATTTTTTAAATAACACTAACAGCAAAATTAAATTATCCTTGGAATACAATCAAAACACCATCAATTTTCTGGACCTCACTATTTACAAGGACAATGATGGAACTCTTCACACCTCTATGTTTCGCAAAAGCACAGATCGGAATACCATTCTTCACAGCAAAAGCTTTCATCCCAAGTGTCTTAAGGATAATATCCCCTTTGGACAGTTCCAACGTATCAAACGTATCTGTGACCAAGAACAGGACTTCAAAAAAACATGCAGCGGAAATGAGATCCCGCTTTGAAAGGAGGGGATACAAGGGACCCATCCTCACACAAAGCTTGGAGAAGGTTAGTGTCATGCAGAGGGATGATTTGCTTAAGAAGAAACCGCCCAGAAACACATCGGAGTGCCCATTCTTCGTCACTAGGTACAGCACAGCCTCCCAACATGTTAAAAGGATTCTCCTTAAAAATAGGGGAATCATTCAAAGTGACCCTATACTGAGAGACACATTTCCCGAGCCACCAAGGGTCAGTTACAAAAGGGCCCCCACTATTAGGGATAAGGTTGTACGGAGTTATCTTCAAACAAATAGCAGCAACATCTGGCTACACCGGCAACCAAAAGGCACTTTTAAGTGTGGACATTGCAACCACTGTGATAACGTTCAACGGTGCAAAAGTTTTGAGGACACATCCACCAATAAAGTCTATTACATCAATTCCTTCATTAACTGCAAAACAACTCATGTTGTTTACAGACTGGAATGCCCTTGTCACCGGTTCTACATTGGTAGAACTAAACGCAGATTACAGGACAGACTCTGGGACCATAAAAATGCTATACGCACAGGAAATAAAGACTATCCCATGGCTGTGCATTATGCTGAAGCCCACAGCAACAACCCGGCCTCTCTTAAAATTATTGGCATTGAAGCTATTAGTGAATCCACAAGGAAAGGAGATCGCCTGAAACAGTTATTGAAAAGGGAAGCCTTTTGGATTTTCTTGTTAAAAGCCACTAGATTCCCAGGCCTTAATGATGAACTGGACTTTACTCCTTTTTTATAGGCACCTCCGCCATTCCTATTGTCTTCTTGCTCCTTTCTGGCGCTTTTGTCCGCCTTATTGGAGATTCCCAATCAGCTTCTTTCTTGTTTTAAGTGTGTCCGCCTTTATGTACATATATATATAAATTTTTATATTTTTTTCTCCCTTTTATAATAATGTGTTGTGTATATAATGTGTCGTGTATATAGTGTGTCTGTGCAGGGAGCCTGTCACTTTAAACATTTAAACTCACATGTCTACCTGCACAACCTATGACAGGTATAGGGTAACCTATATCACTCCCTCCCCTAGCCCTTCCTCTGTTTGAAACACTCTGATGAAGGCAGAAGTTTAAACGCTGTTAGTGTTTTATTAATCCACATGGATAAGCCACTTTAATAAAGGCTTTTTAAATTTTTGATGGAAGAGTGCCTTGTCATTTTTCTTTTTTGAGGATCTTCGTGCATTGAACCCGGGCAAAGAGCACCTTCCAGTCTACGTTACTGCTGACAGCCAAAGTAGCGCTCCTTTCTTCATTCAATAGTAGAGTTTTACCTAGCATTTGTGGATGCAGCCACAAACCGTACACAAACAGTGGTTTTCAGAAGTGTTCCTCAGCCTTTACAGTGACTTTCTCCACCAAGTCCCCTCTGTTTTTATTGCATTGTTGCCTGTAGGCCTGAGAATCATGGCTATTCAATACTAGCTTTTGGCCTTGTCCGTTGCATACAGATTTCTTTGGATTCTCTGAATCTTTTAATGATATTATGTACCGTATATGATGAAATTCCCAAATTCTTTGCAATTTTATGTTTTCATGTTGAGAATCATTATTCATAAATTCTTCAACTATTTGCCCATGTGCTGTTTCTCAGAGTGGTACTCCTCGCACCATATTTACTTCTGAAAGTCTAAGCCTCCCCGAGATGCTTTTTTACACCCAATCATGCTACTGACCTGCCATCAATTAGCATAATTTGCTGTGAGATGTTCCATAAGCTTTTTTTTTTTTTTTTTTTAAAGCATCAGACAACTTTTCCCGCCTCGTTTCCTCCATCCCAACTTTTCTGAAATGTGTTGCTGGCATCAAATTCAAAATAAGCAGATATTTAAAAAAAAAAAACAAAAAAAAAACAATAAAATTTCCCAGTTTCAACATTTGATTTGTTGTCTTTGTACTATTTTCAATTAAATATAGGGTTTAAATAATTTACAAATGATTACATTCTGTTTTTATTCACATTTTACACAGTGTCCCCACTTTTTTGGAACCAGGGTTGCATTAATGCAGGCACTAACAGCAATATATTGGCAGAATATGAAAGCATTGCTTTAGTTTGTTTATCAGCATAGGCATAATGTCAGTAACATCTTTGATTCACTGCCTCTCATGCAAAATAAATGGCTCAGTGTAACAATGCACTATAGATTAGCAGCCCGGCCATCTAATAAGAACAAATACAAGTATATAACCAATGTCGCAAATGGAAATCCCACTTATTATAAACCTTAATGTTCAATGATTGATAAATCATTTAGCTGTTTATAATTTGATTACAAGACAGGATGAAGCATTAATAGCTTACAAAACTATTATTATAATTTTTTTTGCGAGATAGCAGCGAGCTAATAATCTAGCTCTACTCTGATGCCGGCCACACCATAACTGCTGTACAGAACACGCACCTAGAAATGCTTGTAGCAAGCTAGCTAGTCCGTCTCCGTGTAGCCCGAACATCCTACATAGTTCTTACATGGACAACTGTTAAACCACTGAGAATTTTTCAAAGAACCCAGATTCGGCCTTTTTTGGTAAAAGTTCCTTACGTTCCTCTCAATCAAAATTTTAAAAGAAAACATATAACCAGATATATATAACAAAATAAAGCACGGCTGTCAATGCCGAAGTACTTGGGAAATCTTAACAATAAAAAAACAAATTAATTGAATCAAAAAGTAATCCTAGTGCCCCTTAAAGGGGAATGAAAGGAAATTTATTCGCCTTTATGTACCCATGCCAATTTTTGTTACTCAGATATTCTTTTCATAATTTTTCACATTTCCGTAAATTTAAAATCTCCGACCTCTGTGTCCACTCAAATGGTGTACAAAAACTGGGCGCTAGCCAGACGTATACAGCTGCCGACTGTCTTCAGTCGGCAAAATGGTTGAGCTGGGAGAAATAAACCAGTAGTATGGAGAGAAATTTGTCTCTTTATTATTCAATCACATAGAATTGATTTGCAACCAAAAAGAGATTTGAGAGCAAAAGAGAATAAGTGGCAATCAAAAAAATTATTTTTTTGAGAGCAAAACAGTATGATCATTTTGCTCATAAATCAGTCCTCTTTGCTTGCAAATAAAAAACCTTTGCTAGAAAATCAGTCCTCTTTGCTTGCGAGTTCAAAAGTTTTGCTTGAAAATCAGTCCTCTATGCTTGTGAATTCAAAAGTTTTGCCAGCGAATCCAGCTGCACTTAATGGGCGGGGCCTACGCTGATGGATGAGAGAACAGTTTCTATTGGTGGGTTTGACCTGGCTCCAGCGCGGGCTACACCTTCCGCATTTCACCCACTTCTCCTTTGTGTTATGCTACCGGGAAGTTGATAGCAACGAGATACATCAACTAGAGGCGCTATGTTGTTCGTTCCAGATCAGCCAATTTGTGCAGAGCTGACCACCAGCTTATGACGGGCGTACCTCCCGCTGGAACTAATGTAAACAAAACCGCTCTGGATAATATTTCCGTAAATTTCAGTAATAATCATTCAGCAGTGTGTTGATTTCCGGCCTTTTCCTAACCGATAACAAGAGAAGAGTCAGCTTGAAGCACCATTTCTGTCCATTACTGCCCACTGCGTTCACCAAAAGCGTAGTTGCTAACTAAGTTAGCAGCTTACATAGTTCGTCCATTCATTGTCAATGGTTCCTATGACGCAAGTTAGCATCTGTGATTTAGAGAAACGCACCCCTAAGTGATTGATATTTTTCCATTGGGTCTGTTTGGAAATACAGTGGTATACATCCAGTCTATCTTAAAACCCCTTCGGTACGGTAATATTATGACCGATCTCGTTCTGTCAGGTTGAGTTTATTTTCTCTAGCAGTACAATCTAGGACGGAGCACTTGTTAATTTATCATCGCAAGTGCCGGGAACCTTGATAACAAGTGTCTTATTGTGACCGCTGCCAAGTGGGGAAACCCGTTTACAAGAAAACTCTCGCTGAAGAAATTCCTTTTTTAAGAAAGAAAAAAACACTGGTTTGTTATTGGATCTTCAAAAAGAAAAAAAAACCACATCGGTTTGTAATTGGATCAGACACATATCGATGACAATTTTTTATTGATAGAAATACTGCAGCATGGTGCAGACCCAGACACTGACATTACGAAGGACGAACAACTAAACCTGTTCGCGATTCGCTGACAGTGAAGCAGCTGCTGATTTCAACGGGTTTTCGGACGTGCCTGACGCTGAAGTCGGGACTGATTCAAAGCACCGCGGTATTTTCGCTCATTAGGACTGCAAGTATAGCACTCAGTGGAAATCAATAAAACCGAATGTTTGAGCAGCTACGCACGAATGAAATGTCCATTTCCCATCCAAATCCGGTCCTATAAGCCAGGACTTGACCCCCGAGGTAACCAGGTGATCTGGTAGTGGGAAAGGGTTAGTCAAGACTAGCTTTGCACAGTATAGCTAAGTTTTGATGATTTAAAGCCAATTATCTCAGTTGTTCAAGCTAAAAATAACTTACATGTGAAAGGTTAAGTCGACAACTTTCCCTCTCCTGTGGCTGCTCTTCACGGCGACACAGTGGTCAGGTATTCAGAGAAAAATTTCTGAAAAGAAGCTCCCACTTTGCTGCACATTGCTGTATTGGACGCCTGTCACAAGATGACGACCAGACCTCTATATTGAAATCGTAATATAGCGCCTCTAGTATATATAGCTCGTTGGTTGATAGTCTATTGCTCTTTGAAATTGAAATGTTTCCCATAAGTAATGAATTACACTAAACAGCGTAGGCTACACCCTGCCGTACATTCACAAGAAGAAGTAGTAATGAATTATAATGCCCTGCTGCTTCAAGCACGCTGATTAGCAGCAACATGGTTGCTGCTCAGGCTACTCTGCTCAGGCCGTGACTAGCAAGTGGAGCAGGGCAACCATGTTCCTGCTAATCAGCGTGCTTGAAGCAGCAGGGCATTATAAATCATTGAAAGATCAGGACTGCAGGCAGGCCAGTTCAGCACACAGACTCCTCTACTACAAAGCCATGCTGTTGTAATAGCTGTGGTCTTTCTCCTCTTTAGCCCGGAGGACACAACGCCCATGATTTCCAACAAGAATGTCAAATTTGGACTAGTCTGACCACAGGACACTTTGCCACTTTGCTACAGTCCATTTTAAATGAGCCTTGGCCCACAGAACATGGCGGCGCTTCTGGATCATGCTCAACAATGGCTTCCTTTTTGCATGATAGAGTTTAAGCTGGCATCTGTGGATGGCACGGCAGACTGTGTTTACAGACAGTGGTTTCTTGAAGTATTCCTGGGTCCATTTAGTAATGTCAATGACAGAATCATGCCGGTGAGTGATGCAGTGGCGTCTGAGGGCCCGAAGATCACGGGCATCCAGTAAAGGTCTTCAGCCTTGTCCCTTACGCACAGAGATTATTCCAGTTTCTCTGAATCTTTTGATGATGTTATGCACTGTTGATGATGAGACCTTCAAAGCCTTTGCAATTTGACTTTGAGGAACATTGTTTTTAAAGTATTCCACAATTTTCTTACGCAAGCCTTCACAGGTTGGAGAGCCTCTGGCCATCTTTACTTCTGAGAGACTCAGCCTCTCTAAGACATCCCTTTTATAGCCAATCATGTTACACTCCTGATGCCAGTTAACTTAATTACTTGCTAAATGTTCTTTCAGCTGATTCTCTTATATATTAATTGCTTTTTCAGCCCGTTTTTGCCTGTGTCCCAACTTTTTCAAGACCTGTTGCAGCCAGAAAATTTGAAATAAGCTAATTTTGTGGATAAAAATGTAAAATGTCCCAGTTTCAACATTTTAAATGTTATCTATGTTCTATTGTAAAGAACATATTGGCTCATGTCATCTGAAAGTCATTGCATTTTGATTTTAGTCACAATTTACACTTCGTCCCAATTATTTTGGAATTGGGGTTGTACCAACAGGCGCTCGCCATCCGTTGTTCGTCAGCTGTTCGACTGCTGCACGTCGCACAAGAGGATGAAAAATAAGAATCTAACTGAGGCAATAATACCCTCACCATCTCCTCTTCCCTACTTTATTTTTTTCTCCCAGTCTTGTGTTTATTCTTTGATGCCTGCATTTCCAGTTAGGTCACATCATTAAGAAAGGTTAGCGAACCAAACTAGCATACCTGGACATTTCATTGGTCACTATATCTCCCATAAATCTCCACAACAGCAAAGCAAGAGGTAGGATATGTTCCCAAAGATTAACAAAAAATCTTCAGCCTATCCATCGTTATTAAAAATCATTGCCCAGGTCTAATGTAAACCCCTACATATTTGCATTAGTATTACACACAGACTGATTAAATAATTGAAAATGTTGATCACCATGAAAGAGATTTGTTCGGCTTTGGTGCGGTTTATGATGCGAAAAAGCTACATTGGTTTAAAAACAGGCTGTCGTCTCCTGATCACAGCACTGATGTCACCGGTGTTTTTGCGTAGGCCAGCGCCGATAACAGTTTTGCCATGGTCACTTGCTTGCTTGTCAATGGACCCTCATCACACGCAGGTCTGGGTGCAACTACATCCACTGTGCCGCCAGTATTTCGACCCCTGACGACACACACACATCTAAATGTATGCACTCACACACTCACTCTCATATATCCACATGTATTCACACACACACCCGCATATATCAACATGCGCACACACAGTCACTTATATCCACATGCACACACACACACACAAACCCACAGACACATACAGGCACACACACACACACAAACACACAGTCACTTATATCCACATGCACACACACACAATCCCACAGACAAATACATGCACACACACACACAAACCCACAGACACATACAGGCACACACACACACACACACACACAAACACACAGTCACTTATATCCACATGCACACAAACACAATCCCACAGACAAATACATGCACACACACACACAAACACACAGTCACTTATATCCACAGGCGCACACACACACACACACATATACATACAGAGGGAACAGTAATGAACATTGAAGAGATTCTACACTCCGGCTATTGCTTCCATACTCCCCAGTAGATAGGAGGGGGTAAGTAGATTTCGGTGACCCTGGTGCTTACCTGCTGTTGTCTGTGTGCGAGGAGTGAGGTTAATCTCGTCGGCTACTGTTAAAAAGCAACAAACAATTTCCATTGGTTAGTGGCCGCATTCCACATGCTCATTGGCTACCAGCAAGGCAGCACCACTGAATGTTATTGGACATCTCCAACAGCCAATCAGATAGCATGCAAATCAAAGCTAAAAAGTGACTTTTTTTCTTCTAATGTAATGAAAATCAGGCAGGCAACATGAAGTGGTTTGGGAATAACTGTGATAAGCAGAGAGGCTATAAACTCCATGCTGTTATCATGCACCGGACGACTGCTCATCATGCCAGCCCAAAAAGCAAAAAACAGCTTATCAGTTTTCATTTTGCCTCGATCTCGTGCGCATCTAAATAAAATTAGACCCCACTCCGCTCAAGCAGCTTTGAGTAATTTCACAGCGATGTGCTCAAATTCTCCAATTTCTGCGGCAGGCAGGATTCCACTCGGCGTGTAGATGAGACGGGGGGAATACAGATCACAATGAGGAAATGAAGAGGATTTATTCACATGAGGAGCATCTGTGGGGGTTTCTGATACAGACAGATGGGGCACCACACAAACAGGAACTGCTCTCACCGATAAGTGCCTGATATCAGCAAAAAACAAATGGCAAAATATAAAAAGGAATAAATCCCCTGAAATGATGTGGGTCTTAGTACTGATTAAACTGTGGCTCGTCACGCCTCACTCTACATTCCGCAGGCAAAAAACAAAAAAAAAAAAAAAAAAATATATATATATATATATATATATATATATATATATATATATGTACAGTGCTGTGAAAAAGTATTTGCCCCCTTCCTGATTTCTTATTTTTTTGGAATTTGTCACACTTCAATATTTCAGATCAAACAAATTTTAATATTCCACAAAGATAATCAGAGTAAATACAAAATGCAGTTCTTAAATGATGATTTCATTTATTGGGGGGAAAAAGCTATCCAAACCTACCTGGTCCTATGAGAAAAAGTAATTGCTCCCCCTTGTTAAATCATGAATTAACTGTGATTTACCACATTTTTTGAGTTCAATTTCACGAGCCACACCCAGGCCTGATTACTGCCAGACCTGTTGAATTAAGAAATCACTTAAATAGAACCTGTCTGACAAAGTGAAGTAGGCTAAAAGATCTCAAAAAGCAACAAATCATGCCACGATCTAAAGAAATTCAAGAACAGATGAGAAACAAAGTCATTGACATCTATCAGTCTGGAAACAGTCACAAAGCCATTTTTAAGGCTTTGGGACTCCAGGGAACCAAAGTGAGAGCCATTATCTACAAATGGAAAAAACCTGGAACAGTGGCAAACCTTCCCAGGAGTGGCCGGCCTTCCAAAATTACTCCAAGAGTGCATCGATGACTCATCCAGGAGGTCAAAAAAGAACCCAGAACAACATCTAAAGAGCTGCAGGCCTCACTTGTCTCAGTTAAAGTCAGTGTTCATGATTCAACAATAAGGAAGAAACTGGGCAAAAATGGCATCCATGGTAGAGTTCCAAGGAGAAAACCACTGCTGACCAAAAAGAACACAAAGGCCCGTCTCACATTTGCCAAAATACGTCTTGATGATCCCCAAGACTTTTGGGAAAATATCCTGTGGACTGACAAGACAAAAGTTGTTCTTTTTGGAAGGTGTGTGCCCCGTTACATCTGGCGTAAAACTAACACAGCATTAGGTAAAATAACATCATACCAACAGTCAAACATGGTGGTGGTAGTGTGATGGTCTGGGGCTGCTTTGTTGCTTCAGGACCTGGACGACTTGCCGTAATTGATAGAACCATGTATTCTGCTTTCTACCAGAAAATCCTAAAGGAGAATGTCCAACCATCAGTTTGTGACCTCAAGCTCAAGCGCACTTGGGTTATGAGGCAAGACAATGATCCGAAACACACCAGCAAGTCCGCCTCTGAATGGCTTAAAAAAAACAAAATGAAGATTTTGGAGTGGCCTAGTCAAAGTCCGGACTTAAATCTGATTGAGATGCTGTGGCATGAAGGCCGGTCATGCTCGAACACCCTCCAATGTGGCTGAATTAAAACAATTCTGAAAAGGAGAGTGGGCCAAAATGCCTCCACAGGGATGTGAAAGACTCATTGCCAGTTATTGCAAACACTTGATTGCAGTCGTTGTCGTCGAGGGTGGCACAACCAGTTATTTGGTTTAGGGGGCAATAACATTTTCACATAGGGCCAGGTAGGTTTGGACAGCTTTTTCCCTCAATAAATCAAATCATCATTTAAAGGGGACCTATTATGCTGATCCTTCTTTTAATACATGTTAGTAATGTTATAATGTTGGTTGTCCATGCTCAACCTCTGAAAAGTTTCTAAACATAAGATACAGGGGTTTTGCCGTAATCCAAGAACGTGATTTCGTGAGCTTGATTTCCTCTCTGAACAGCTCCTCCCGAGATCTTCATGAGATCTGGGTAAAACCTGACGTCAGGTTGTGCCGTCCAATTAGTACAGACCTAGCCAGAGCCAACCACAGCGCTGGACCTGCCCACACCGGAAACTATCTAGCAGGCACTAACAACGGCAGAACATACTATGCCTCAGTAGCATCTACATTTTTGGAATTACAAAAGAAGAACCGCAGATCATTTGAGGTGCAATTTTGTTAGTATCTCTCCCAAAGCTACTTGTCAGTTTACTTTTGGACGCAAAGAAAAACAAATATTTCTCTTCGAAAAGACGATGCCACCAGAAATCAGTGGGTAGCTTTTTTTGTTTGCTGGCAGCAAACAGCCACAGCCAAAGGGAAGGTTAGCTGATTGTGCTCAGCATTTCACCAAAGACAGCTTTGTCAATAAAGGATAATTCAACACAGGATAAGCATTTCAGCTGCTTCTCAAACCTGAAGCAGCTGCATCGATCAAGCGCTTGGAGCCACAAGCTGTAAGTAACCATATAACAGCAAATAATGTAAGTGAAGCTAACGTGTTATGGGTGGCGAGCAGGACCGCTAGCGATAGTTAGCACTAACAACTGGCCTCAAACGCAGGCTTTGTAAAACACCTGAAGATAAAGCCTGTATCGGTCGCGACTGTCCGTGACTCACAGACACAGAAACTGTAAGTTGCTTTTACTGCATAAGCCAACCTGACGTGATAGCCAGTTGATTGTGGCTGTAGAACAGCGGCTAACATAGCCAAGTTACTGTTGCTCATGTTTGTGTCCTAAATATGCAAGAGTGATATCAGGGGAAATTCTACAGAAGGTGTGTGAACATAAACCTCATTTGAAGCTAACTTTTAATACTTGTTTGTAATTTGGATGCTTAGTACAACTGTTCACAGTAACAGAACTTGCTGTCTGTAAGACCTGTATTGCAAGGGTTCGTCTCTGTGGTTATGACCGCTCGGTTACCAGCTACTGCATGTTAGTTTGCGTGCTCTGCTAATTAAAAATGCTCCTGGTTAACTTATATGCAGTAATTCTGATCGGTATGCTTGTGTTACTTCGGTAAGCATCAATGTGGCAGTTTCATCATAACGTTGCCCGATTGTAGCCACTACAGTTAGTGATCGCTTCACTTATCCATGACCGGGATCAGCCGGATACTTCACAAATGTCTGAGCAAGCTCTCTGGTGCTACCACGAAAGCAATGCGAAACGCGGAAGCTCTACCGGTTCACAAATGATTTCTCTGCACTACCTTGACATAATTTCATCCCCCTTTAGAAATTGTTGTGGCTAATAAAAAGCCGAAAAAGGCGGAGATTAAATAGGTAATTCTTTCCTGTAGAAGTGATCAATTCGCTAGCTCCACATAAGCAACTTGTCCACGCTAACGGAACTTACGGTCTGCAAAACCTGTATTATGTTCATAACATAACCGAGCTCTCTCTAGCTGTCGCATACTATCCATAAAGCTGCTTTCACATCAGACACGAAACGAATTTTCGCAGGACAGATTAGCCTACATTCAAAGTCAATACAAAGACGCAAATACAGGCATTATGGGCGCGTTAAGCAGCTTTCACATCAGACACCAAAGGAATTTTTTTCGCGCGACAGATTACATTCAAAGTCATGACCGCTTATCAGCTACTGCATGTTAGTTCGCGTGCTCTGCAAATTAAAAATGCTTCTGGTTAACTTATATGCAGCAATTATGATCGGTATGCTTGTGTTACAGCGGTAAGCATCAATGTGACAGTTTCATCATAACGTTGCCTGATTGTAGCCACTACAGTTGAAGGTAAACGGAGAGGTGCTGTACGTGTCTGCCGAGTTGGGCTGCAGTTAGACCAGACGTAGATTTTGCAGAGCTTGGGGTGCGTTTTTGGGTGCTTATGAAACGATCGCTTTACTGATCCATGACCGGGGTCAGCCTGATACATCTCCAATGTCTGAGCAAGCTCTCTGATGCTACCGGTGAAAGCAATAGGGAAGCGCACAGGCTGTAAAGTGTCCGGTATAACAAACGATTTCTTTGCATCGCCATCGATTGAATATTAAATTCTTTCCTGTAAAAGTGATCGATTCGCTAGGTCCAAATAAGCAACGGTTCACGCAGACGGAACTTACGGTCTGTAAAACCTGTATTATGTTCATGACATAACTGGAGCTCTGTCTAGCTCTCGCACGCTATACATAATGCGCCCATTTTCCGCGAGGAAAAGCTGGTCATTCCGAAGCAATATGTAAACCATTACCACAGACAATTTCCGAAAAGGCTGTTTAGCTTGGAGCTTTCGCCCCTCCGTCATATACCAGCACGGAAGCTGTTCGTTTCTCCACGCTAACAACACACCACAGCTATGCACACGAACCAGCAGGTCCTTATAATACACACCGAAGCAGTCCATAAGCTGTTGGTCCACTTTTAGCTGCTCCTCACTGTCCATGTTCCCCTCTAAACTCAGACCCACCGGTTCTCACGGTCTCCGGTCTACACTTGGGCATGTCGACCCGTTCTACAAATGTGTCTATATGGGGTGGATTCTAGCTTTCCCTGCATCCTAGCTATAAAGTAAAATAACCGCTGTACTCACCACTGTTGCTGTAGCAAACTGTAGCCGATAGCAAATTTGAGCTTGAGCTGCCAGATTTTCGCACTGCGTCCTCCACTTTCACCGCTACGTTTGTTAGAACAAGTTCATTTCATTAGATCTATATTCAAGTATCAGGTTAGATTGCGGAATTTTCCGCCGCTTCCTTATCAGATTGCAGCGTGTCTAGCGTTTCACTCTGGCGAGCCAGACCGGAAAACTGCGTTCTGCAGCCTTGTCCGCCTAACTCCGCCCTCCACAGAGCTGGCCAGTCAGAAGAAAGTGGGTACACAGGGAGTGGGGGCCATAGCGGAAGAGCCACTCCAATGAGGCGTTTCAGGCAGAGACTACAATGGACTACAAATGGGGTTTTTTGAGGATGGCAGTATGAGCTAAATAAGGACCCTGTTTGGGCTTTGAACGATCAGGAGTACTCTAGGGGAGTCCAAGATCAAAATATAACCTTGGAAATATAGCATCCGAGGTCCCCTTTAAAAACTGCGTTTTGTATTTACTCGGGTTATCTTTGTCTAATATTAACATTTGTTTGATGAACTGAAACATTTAAGTGTGACAAATATACAAAAAAAATAAGAAATCAGGAAGGGGGCAAATACTTTTTCATGGCACTGTGTATATATGTTTTTTTTAATTTAATTTTTTGAACAGAATTTTCAGTACCATTAAAGTTTCTGTTTTACAGCTGTCAAGATAATTAATTTAATTACTAATCACCGCTGCGCGCACCCAATACATACACAGTACATAGACCAGGTAAACGACCTCAGGTACAGTGCAGTAAAATTAAGTGCACTGAAATCTGACAGGGTGCCCATTTCATGGTGTATGAGTTTGAATAAACCTGTTCAAGGCAGTTTACCACTTAATACTGTGTGTGACATGCAGCTTATTAATAATAATAATAATAATAATATAGACTGCAACTGTGATTTACAGAGAAGTGGGAGAGAGGAGGAGAGAAATCGACCTCCTGACCCCTTGAATTTTGTCTCACAGGGTTTGACAGGAAAAGCAACACATTCGACAAAAGGTAGGAGAAAACTGATAATAAAAGGCTATATATGACTGAATGCTCTCCTCCCTCTCTTTTCCTTACTCCTCTCATTTCACTCATCTAGTCTTGCCCTTACCCATCCCTCACTCCATCCTTCTCTCTCCTCAACTCTCTCTCTCTCTCTCCATTTTCACCATCACTCTTCCCTGCCTCTAATTCCAGAGCCAGTGACTCTCCTCTGTTCCACTGATGTCAATAATCCAAACATAAAGACATGTCCTCCTAAGAGTGCGATGGCTCTCGATCCCGATGAACTGCTCTTAAATATCAGGGCACCTCGTACCTCAGTCAGTGCGAAGTCTGTGTGAAAAGGCTGGATATTGCAGAATCTTCTCGGCGGTTTATAATCAGACTGCTCGTGAGCTTGGTTGCATTTTTTGGTACATTTTGCTTCTCTTCCTCTTTTTAGTTTCATTATTTGGTTTTTTTTTTGCCAAAAACTCAACGCTGTTGCCCTTCTCATTTGTGCAGAGAATTTAAATCTCAATTGGACTAAGAGGGCAAAGTTAGGCTAAACTGATAAAAATCACGGGGAAGGGGTAGCTGAATGGGGGCCAGGATGATTGACATGGCTAGCTGCTAATGCTAGCTCCAGAGGGAGATGCGAGACGGTATTAGATACACACACAGTGCAGCAGGGCTACTGCAAGCTAGAGAGCACTGTGGGGCCTCTGCAGAGGGGGCCTGAAATTTCCAGTACAGAGAATGTGTGTGTGTAAGTGTGTGTGCGTGTGTGTGTGTGGGATCTGTGGATCAATACAAGACCCTAAACCCCACATTGCACCGTTAGCTAAATAACAGTCCTCTCTGTACTGCATATGCTAAACAGCACTGAGTACGAGTGAAGTACGCTTGAAGTGCTGTTCTCCTCTCAGCTCGTACACAGTCATAATCATCCTTCACAAACACAGAGAATACGTGCATCAGGAGTGACGCAGATGCAGGCAGCACCTAAGGCCATGTTCTCTCATGAAAGCGAAAAATGATGCAGGTGGTACCTAGACCCATGCTTTCTAAAGAGATAATGGATGGACGTGGTACCGAGATCCATGTGAACTAATTCAAAGGGATTATGGATGCGGGTGGCGCCTAGGCCCATGTTCTCTCATTGAAAGGGATAATGGATGCAGGTGATACCCAGGTCCATGTTCTCTATTTTAAAGGAGTTAAGGATGCATGTGGTACCCAGGTCCATGCTCTCTAATTTAAGGGGATAATGGATGCATGTGGTACCTAGGTCCATGCTCTTGGACTTGCGGGTCTTGATGATCTCCAGCTGAGCGGCATCTCCAAACTGCTTGGTCCGTTTCTCAGACATGCTCTGCCGACCAAAACCCTCCCTCTGGAAGGCACCATCGGGGTCTTCATCCGCATCCGGGGCAATCGAGCTGCAACAGAGCAAACACAAAGAGACTGTGTGTGTGTGTGAGAGAGATAGAGAGAGAAAGAGAGAGAGAGACAGAGTGTGTGTGTGTGTGTGTGTGTGTGTGCGCAGCGCATTCAAAACAGTGCCCTCAGTCTCACAATGGTTCTCAAGAAACATTTGTCCTTCATTATAATTTTCATTATACAAAAAAAAAATGATATACAGAAAATTTCCCTTCCCAAAGTGAAGAATTCAGCAGTTCCAAAGAGCTGTAAGTGAAGTAAAGGACTGACAGTGCCTGAACACACAGCACAGACAGAGCTGTAACTGAAGTAAAGGACTAATAGTGCCTGAACACACAGCACAGACAGAGCTGTAAGTGAAGTAAAGGACTAACAGTGCCTGAACACAGCACAGCACAGACAGAGCTGTAACTGAAGTAAAAGGACTAACAGTGCCTGAACACACAGCACAGACAGAGCTGTAAGTGAAGAAAAGGACTAACACAGTGCCTGAACACACAGCACAGACAGAGCTGTGAGTGAAAGTAAAAGGACTAACACAGTGCCTGAACACACAGCACAGACAGAGCTGAAGAAAAGGATAAGGAAACAGTGCCTGAACACACAGCACAGACAGAGCTGTGAAGTAAAGGACTAACAGTGCCTGAACACACAGCACAGACAGAGCTGTGAGTAAAGAAAAGGACTAACAGTGCCTGAACAACAGCACACACAGCACAGCCTGAACAGTAAAGGACTAACAGTGCCTGAACATACAGCACAGACAGACCTGTAAGTGAAGTAAAGGACTAACAGTGCCTGAACACACAGCACAGACAGAGCTGTAAGTGAAGTAAAGGACTGACAGTGAACTGAACACACAGCACAGACAGAGCTGTAACTGAAGTAAAAAGGACTAACACAGTGCCTGAACACACAGCACAGACAGCAAGACAGACTGAAGTAAAGGACTAACAGTGCCTGAACACACAGCACAGACAGACTGTAACAGTAAAGGACTAACAGTGCCTGAACACACAGCACAGACAGAGCTGTAACTGAAGTAAAAAGGACTAACAGTGCCTGAACACACAGCACAGACAGAGCTGAAGAAAAGGACTAACAGTGCCTGAACACACAGCACAGACAGAGCTGTGAAGTAAACAGTGCCAGACAACCTGAACACACAGCACAGACAGAGCTGTGAAGTAAAAAAAGGACTGAGTGCCTGAAAACAGCACAGATTAACAGTGCCTGAACACACAGCACAGACAGAGCTGTGAGTGAAGTAAAGGACTAACAGTGCCTGAACATACAGCACAGACAGAGCTGTAAGTGAAGTAAAGGACTAACAGTGCCTGAACACACAGCACAGACAGAGCTGTAACAGTGCCTGAACACACAGCACAGACAGAAAGTAAAGTAAAGGACTAACAGTGCCTGAACACACAGCACAGACAGAGCTGTGTAAAGGACTAACAGTGCCTGAACAAAGGACTAATAGTGCCTGAACACACAGCACAGACAGAGCTGTGAGTGAAGTAAAGGACTAACAGTGCCTGAACATACAGCACAGACAGAGCTGTAACTGAAGTAAAGGACTAACAGTGCCTGAACACACAGACAGAGCTGTAAGAAGTGACTAACAGTGCCTGAACACACAGCACAGACAGAGCTGAAGTGAAGAAAAGGACTAACAGTGCCTGAACACACAGCACAGACAGAGCTGTAACTGAAGTAAAGGACTAACAGTGCCTGAACACACAGCACAGACAGAGCTGTGAGTGAAGAAAAGGATTAACACAGTGCCTGAACACACAGCACAGACAGAGCTGTAAGTGAAGTAAAGGACTAACAGTGCCTGAACACACAGCACAGACAGAGCTGTAACTGAAGTAAAGGACTAACAGTGCCTGAACACACAGCACAGACAGAGCTGTAACTGAAGTAAAGGACTAACAGTGCCTGAACACACACAGCACAGACAGAGCTGTGAGTGAAGAGACAGGATTAACAGAAAAAGTGCCTGAACACACAGCACAGACAGAGCTGTAAGTGAAGTAAAGGACTAACAGTGCCTGAAACAGCACAGACAGACAGACAGAGTGCTGTAACTGAAGTAAAAGGACTAACAGTGCCTGAACACACAGCACAGACAGAGCTGTGAAGTAAAGGACTAAAGTGCCTAAAGGATGAAGTAAAGGACTAACAGTGCCTGAACACACAGCACAGACAGAGCTGTAACTGAAGTAAAAGGACTAACAGTGCCTGAACACACACAGACAGACTGTAGCTGAAGTAAAGACTAACAGTGCCTGAACAACAGGACAGACAGTGCTGTGAAGGACTAACAGTGCCTGAAGACAGAGCTGACAGAGCTGTAAAGTGAAAAAAAAGGACTAACAGTGCCTGAACACACAGCACAGACAGAGCTGTAAGTGAGTAAAAAGGACTAAAGTGCCTAAAGGACTAAGTAAAGTGCCTGAACACACAGCACAGACAGAGCTGTAAGTGAAGTAAAGGACTAACAGTGCCTGAAACACACAGCACAGACAGAGTGCTGAACACACAGCACAGACAGAGCTGTAAGTGAAGTAAAGGACTAACAGTGCCTGAACATACAGCACAGACAGAGCTGTAAGTGAAGTAAAGGACTAACAGTGCCTGAACACACAGCACAGACAGAGCTGTGAAGTAAAGGACTAACAGTGCCTGAACACACAGCACAGACAGAGCTGTAAGTGAAGTAAAGGACTAACAGTGCCTGAAACACAGACTAACAGAGTGCCTGAAACAGTGCCTGAACACACAGCACAGACAGAGCTGTAACTGAAGTAAAGGACTAACAGTGCCTGAACACACAGCACAGACAGAGCTGTAAGTGAAGTAAAGGACTAACAGTGCCTGAACACACAGCACAGACAGAGCTGTAAGTGAAGTAAAGGACTAACAGTGCCTGAACACACAGCACAGACAACACACAGCACCGACTGTGAGGATCAGGAGTGTTTCTGCCTGCAGACTAATACAGCTAATCCTGGTGATGCAGTAGCAAACACAACATAGAGAAAACCACAACACTACCAGTTCCACTGCGCTCATCACACCGATTCTGTCCGATTAAACTCCCCCACTCAGGGAAGGGATCGGAAAATGATATAGATCTTCAAATTCAAGAAAACACTGCAAGCCAAGATTTGTTGTCAAGGCAACAGAGGAGAAAAATTCCATCTAAGCTCGTCATGGCTGCTTCGTTAATGGCCTCTGCCTTTAATTTACAGTCCCAAATGAAATGGCTCTCAAATGGCCTCCAGATTAGCAGAGAGAAAATGTTTTCCCTTAATATTAAAGCCTTTCTACTGCAGAGGGTATACAGTCAGTTCATTGAGGCAAACCAGTTCTCTTTTTCTAGCATTTTTTCCCTCAAAAAGTCTTTCATGGCCACCACTGCAGAGCCTTCTAGGATTATCACATGGTTCGGATGAGAACACTTCTTGTAAAAGCAATTCTCAGGCAAAAATACAGTGAAGTTATGACAAAATAGCCAAGATTGCCACGGTTTTAGATTCAGCTAATCCACTGTGTTGCTGCGTTGAGGACTAGTGATTCAGCAAAAATCAGCGGCGGAGATGCTTTACGTTTGATCGTACTCCCACTGACACAGCTCACATAAAACTGCCACTAATTCTCAGGACACACATCTCCCACAGTTCAATATTTATCCCCTGTCTCTCAGTCAGGGATGTTCAGCTTCACAGTTTTGTCAAATCGCAGTCAAATGCTTACGGTTCTGTCTGCCGGCTCTGACCCGAATCTGATTCCCCATTAAGCACCTGAGGTGCTAAATCTCCCCAATGGGCAAACGACCGTCAGGCTACGAGGAGCCGCAGAAGGGCAGCGACAGATCACAGACAGCCGCTGCACATTTCCCTGCCGCGCTAAAGCTAAACACCAGCAGCTCTACAGCTCTGCTCAAACAGCACAGACAAGAGTGACCTTCACCGTACCAAACATGCTAAATTAGACGACATTATGATCCAGTTTTAATATCAGACTTAATTATAAACACACCAAGGGCTGAGTGCAGTTACACAGTTTGTTCACCTCTGCCACACACACCAAGAGATGGACAGAAAGGAGAGAGAGAGAGAGAAGACAGAAAGAGAGAATGGGAGAGACAGGAAGGAGGCAGCCAGAGTCCTGAGAAGAGAAATATAAACCGTTCATCTGAACCGAAAATCACCTGCTTCTCAAAGCATTCTGGGAGGTCCTCAGGTCCCAAGAGCGAAGGGGCAGGATAAAGACAGAATGGAGAATGGGGGGGGGTAAGGTGGATATGGGGGAAAAGAGAATGAGAGAGAGAGAGAGAGAGAGAGAGAGAGAGAGAGAGAGAGAGAGAAGCAGCCATGTTTTTGCTAAGGGGAATATTTACAGCTCCTCTGAAGCAAACCGCATCAAGGACAAACCGTTTCCCAGTGCATTGTGGGAGAGTAGAGGACCTAGGTGTGGAGTCAAAACCTCTGCTGCAGCAGCAGAGTTACACCAAACAAGAGCTCATGTTTACTCCCCAGTGCTGCTCAGAGATACCGCCAGCTTATTCATGTTCAGTTCTCATGTTCTGTCAGGAGCACTGCACAGAGATACCGCCATCTTATTCAGTTCTCATGTTCTGTCAGGAGCACTGCTCAGAGATACCGCCATCTTATTCAGTTCTCATGTTCTGTCAGGAGCACTGCTCAGAGATACCGCCATCTTATTCAGTTCTCATGTTCTGTCAGGATACCGCCATCTTATTCAGCTTCTCATGTTCTGTCAGGAGCATACCGCCATCTTATTCAGTTCTCATGTTCTGTTCTGTCAGGAGCCATCTTATTCAGTTCTCATGTTCTGTCTACCGCCATCTTATTCAGTTCTCATGTTCTGTCAGGAGCACTGCTCAGAGATATCGCCATCTTATTCAGTTCTCATGTTCTGTCAGGAGCACTGCTCAGAGATACCGCCATCTTATTCAGTTCTCATGTTCTGTCAGGAGCACTGCTCAGAGATACCGCCATCTTATTCAGTTCTCATGTTCTGTCAGGAGCACTGCTCAGAGACCGCCATCTTATTCCATCTTATTCAGTTCATCTTATGTTCTTCTGTTCAGGAGCACTGCTCAGAGATACCGCCATCTTATTCAGTTCTCATGTTCTGTCAGGAGCACTGCTCAGAGATACCGCCATCTTATTCAGTTCTCATGTTCTGTCAGGAGCACTGCTCAGAGATACCGCCATCTTATTCATCTCATTCAGTTACCGCCATCTTATTCATGTTCTGTCAGGAGCACTGCTCAGAGATACCGCCATCTTATTCAGTTCTCATGTTCTGTCAGGAGCACTGCACAGAGATACCGCCATCTTATTCAGTTCTCATGTTCTGTCAGGAGCACTGCTCAGAGATACCGCCATCTTATTCAGTTCTCATGTTCTGTCAGGAGCACTGCTCAGAGATACCGCCATCTTATTCAGTTCTCATGTTCTGTCAGGAGCACTGCACAGAGATATCGCCATCTTATTCAGTTCTCATGTTCTGTCAGGAGCACTGCTCAGATACCGCCATCTTATTCAGTTCTCATGTTCTGTCAGGAGCATTCAGAGATTCTCATTCAGTTCTCATGTTCTGTCAGAGCACTGCTCAGAGATACCGCCATCTTATTCAGTTCTCATGTTCTGTCAGGAGCACTGCTCAAAGATACCGCCATCTTATTCAGTTCTCATGTTCTGTCAGGAGCACTGCTCAGAGATACCGCCATCTTATTCAGTTCTCATGTTCTGTCAGGAGCACTGCTCAGAGATACCGCCATCTTATTCAGTTCTCATGTTCTGTCAGGAGCACTGCAGTTCTCATGTTCTGTCAGGAGATACCGCCATCTTATTCAGTTCTCATGTTCTGTCAGAGCACTGCTCAGAGCCATCTTATACTGTCGCCATCTTATTCAGTTCTCATGTTCTGTCAGGAGCACTGCTCAGAGATACCGCCATCTTATTCAGTTCTCATGTTCTGTCAGGAGCACTGCTGTCAGAGATACGCCATCCATCTTATTCAGTTCTCATGTTCTGTCAGGAGCACTGCTGTCAGAGATACCGCCATCTTATTCAGTTCTCATGTTCTGTCAGGAGCACTGTTCAGAGATACCGCCATCTTATTCAGTTCTCATGTTCTGTCAGGAGCACTGCTCAGAGATACCGCCATCTTATTCATTCATGTTCTCACTGTTCAGAGTCAGGCCATCTTATTCAGCTCTCATGTTCTGTCAGGAGCACTGCTCAAGAGATACCGCCATCTTATTCAGTTCTCTTTGTTCTGTCACGAGCACTGCTCAGAGATACCGCCATCTTATTCAGTTCTCATGTTCTGTCAGGAGCACTGCTCAGAGATACCGCCATCTTATTCAGTTCTCATGTTCTGTCAGGAGCACTGCTCAGAGATACCGCCATCTTATTCAGTTCTCATGTTCTGTCAGGAGCACTGCTCAGAGATACCGCCATCTTATTCAGTTCTCATGTTCTGTCAGGAGCACTGCTCAGAGATACCGCCATCTTATTCAGTTTCAGTTCTCATGTTCGCCATGCACTGCTCAGAGATACCGCCATCTTATTCAGTTCTCATGTTCTGTCACTGGAGATACCGCCATCTTATTCAGTTCTCATGTTCTGTCAGGAGCACTGCTCAGAGATACCGCCATCTTATTCCATGTTCTGTCAGGAGCATTCAGAGATAGCCATCTTATTCAGTTCTCATGTTCTGTCAGGAGCACTGCTCAGAGATACCGCCATCTTATTCAGTTCTCATGTTCTGTCAGGAGCATCTTATTGCATGTTCTGTCAGGAGCAGCTCAGAGATACCGCCATCTTATTCAGTTCTCATGTTCTGTCAGGATGCACAGAGATACCGCCATCTTATTCAGTTCTCATGTTCTGTCAGGAGCACTGCTCAGAGATACCGCCATCTTATTCAGTTCTCATGTTCTGTCAGGAGCATCTTAGAGATAGCCATCTTATTCAGTTCTCATGTTCTGTCATGTTCTGGAGCACTGCACAGAGATACCGCCATCTTATTCAGTTCTCATGTTCTGTCAGGAGCACTGCTCAGAGATACCGCCATCTTATTCAGTTCTCATGTTCTGTCAGGAGCACTGCGCAGAGATACCGCCATCTTATTCAGTTCTCTTGTTCTGTCACGAGCACTCTCAGAGATTCAGCCATCTTATTCAGCTCTCATGTTCTGTCAGGAGCACTGCGCAGAGATACCGCCATCTTATTCAGTTCTCATGTTCTGTCACGAGCACTGCTCAGAGATACCGCCATCTTATTCAGTTCTCATGTTCTGTCAGGAGCACTGCGCAGAGATACCGCCATCTTATTCAGTTCTCATGTTCTGTCAGCACTGCTCAGAGATATCGCCAGCACGCCATCTTATTCAGCTCTCATGTTCTGTCAGGTATGCTGCTCAGAGATACCGCCATCTTATTCAGTTTCATGTTCTGTGTTCTGTCAGGAGCATCTTATTGTTCTCATGTTCTCAGAGATACCGCCATCTTATTCAGTTCTCTTGTTCTGTCAGGAGCACTGCTCAGAGCCATCTTATTCAGTTCTCATATTCAGTACCGCCATCTTATTCAGTTCTCATGTTCTGTCTTCAGTTCTCATGTTCTGTCAGGAGATACCGCCATCTTATTCAGTTCTCATGTTCTGTCAGGAGCACTGCTCAGAGATACCGCCATCTTATTCAGTTCTCATGTTCTGTCAGAGAGCCATCTTATTCACTGTTCTGTCAGGTATGCTCAGAGATACTTATTCGCCATGTTCTTATCTTATGTTTCAGGTATGCTGCTCAGAGATATGTTCTTATTGTCATGTTCTGTCAGGTATGCTGCTCAGAGAGCCATCTTATTCAGCTCTCATGTTCTGTCAGGAGCACTGCTCAGAGACGCCATCTTATTCATTCATGTTCTCAGGTAGCACTGCTCAGAGATACCGCCATCTTATTCAGCTCTCATGTTCTGTCAGGAGGACTGCTCAGAGATACCGCCATCTTATTCAGTTCTCATGTTCTGTCAGGTATGCTGCTCAGAGATACCGCCATCTTATTCAGTTCTCATGTTCTGTCAGGTATGCTGCTCAGAGATACCGCCATCTTATTCAGTTCTCATGTTCTGTCAGGAGCACTGCTCAGAGATACCGCCATCTTATTCAGTTCTCATGTTCTGTCAGGAGCACTGCGCAGAGATACCGCCATCTTATTCAGTTCTCATGTTCTGTCAGGAGCACTGCTCAGAGATACCGCCATCTTATTCAGCTCTCATGTTCTGTCAGGTATGCTGCTCAGAGATACCGCCATCTTATTCAGCTCTCATGTTCTGTCAGGTATGCTGCTCAGAGATACCGCCATCTTATTCAGTTCTCATGTTCTGTCAGGAGCACTGCTCAGAGATACCGCCATCTTATTCAGTTCTCATGTTCTGTCAGGAGCACTGCTCAGAGATACCGCCATCTTATTCAGTTCTCATGTTCTGTCAGGTATGCTGCTCAGAGATACCGCCATCTTATTCAGCTCTCATGTTCTGTCAGGAGCACTGCTCAAGATACCGCCATCTTATTCAGTTCTCATGTTCTGTCAGGAGCACTGCTCAGAGATACCGCCATCTTATTCAGTTCTCATGTTCTGTCAGGTATGCTGCTCAGAGATACCGCCATCTTATTCAGCTCTCATGTTCTGTCAGGAGCACTGCTCAGAGATACCGCCATCTTATTCAGTTCTCATGTTCTGTCAGGAGCACTGCTCAGAGATACCGCCATCTTATTCAGCTCTCATGTTCTGTCAGGAGCACTGCTCAGAGATACCGCCATCTTATTCAGCTCTCATGTTCTGTCAGGAGCACTGCTCAGAGATACCGCCATCTTATTCAGTTCTCATGTTCTGTCAGGAGCACTGCTCAGAGATACCGCCATCTTATTCAGTTCTCTTGTTCTGTCACGAGCACTGCTCAGAGATACCGCCATCTTATTCAGCTCTCATGTTCTGTCAGGAGCACTGCTCAGAGATACCGCCATCTTATTCAGCTCTCATGTTCTGTCAGGAGCACTGCTCAGAGATACCGCCATCTTATTCAGCTCTCATGTTCTTCGGGAGATACCGCCATCTTATTCAGCTCTCATGTTCTGTTACGAGCACTGCTCAGAGATACCGCCATCTTATTCAGCTCTCATGTTCTGTCAGGAGCACTGCTCAGAGATACCGCCATCTTATTCAGCTCTCATGTTCTGTCAGAAGCACTGCTCAGAGATACCGCCATCTTATTCAGTTCTCATGTTCTTTCAGGTATGCTGCTCTGTAATAATGTAAACCAGCTCTGACAAGAGGTCAGATATAATTTTTAGTTCATTTAACCCCATTCTCATAAGGACAGGATGATCATTAAAATCTTTTCTTAAATTCACAGTGGCATGTCATTATTGAAATGATTTTTTGACACTCATTCTGGCTCAATAAACAGTCTATTTCAACAACTGTACCCAATACATTGAGTCTTGCATTTTCCCTTAGTGAGCGAGACCTACATTCTACCCGAGGGAGGATCCCTGGAAATCTTCCATGATTATAATCTTAAATATGCTTTCAGAAGTATTTTGTTTCAGCCATGATGATATTATTTAAAGCATATTTCTGAAAATGTCTCTTGAAAAACCAATGCAATATTTATCAAGCAACTGACCGTACTTGAAGACCAGTCCCAGAAAACTGCTTAAATTTGGGCAGGGTTTCCTGCCAACTCAGGTTTCCATGATCAGACTGTTCTCTGGGTCAGAAGTCCAGAGCCTTAGACAGAGATGTAAATACAGATAGTGAAGTATTGGCTCCTTTCATATTTTTGAATCATATTTCACAGCAGTACATTTGGCTGATGTTTTTATCCAAACCAGAGACAGGACACAGGTCAGGTACTGACTAGTGCACACAAAGTATGAGTTACCAACTGCCACAGACATGAACTCTCGGGTAAACTCTGGCTAAGAGGGTAAAGTTTGGGAAAAATCATGGGTTTGACGAGACAAGGACTTCATGCCAATACAAGCATCAGTAAAGGGTTAGAGTGGAGGACTGAATTACAGCATTTACTCAGTTTACCAAAGTTTCACCACTGGTTTTTTCGCTACTGGACTTTCGCTACTGTGTACAAGTCCATTACTACAGATTAATGCCAGTTAAGAACACAAATATTTCTGAAGAATCAGTGGTAAAACTTGATCAAAAACCATTCGCATTACAGCTGAGAATATTTTTTCGGGTTCTGATGTGCCAATGACGACCACTTAAAGAAATATTCAGTGATCTTCAATCTGATCTTTGTTTGATTGAAGTAGCGAACGGAGTTGGACGTAAAAGCGAAAATGCAGTAGCGAAAAGCCAAAGTAGTGAAACAACCAGTTAGCATTTATTCTAACTTAAATAGTTTTCCTAAATTTAAATATGCTCATACTGAATCACATATTTGAGTTGAGGAGACCTAATTAAGTGTAAAAAATTACAGCAATTTTTTTCCTGAGTTGATCAAAAGTTACATTGCTAACATAAAAAACGGTGTATATCAAACACTAAATAGGCCATGGACTAAATTCAAACACATGGGGACACTGCACCCATTAATTAAAACCAATTAATTGCCAGGTTTTAACAGTAACACTGAGTAATAACATTATTTTGTGACTGACCGTGAGAACAGAGGAGTTCTCAAGCTCATCCAAAACTGTTGTGAGATGCTCAGAGCAAACAATAGGAAAATATGCCAGTACTGCCAGAATACCGGGCACTGACCCGAGGAACAGAATGACTGCATCAAGCGGAGTACTACTGCCCTGTAGTGATTATTATACATTCATATCCCAATGAGGGTAATATTACATACCCATGCTCCAACTCTTTATGTGAAAAACTGACACCAATAAGATCTTCTGCATAAGCCCAATGCACTATTATTCAGATACAAGGGCTGTTTCTAAACTCCATGGGTCTCATTCATGAAACGTTAGTAAATTTGTGCGTAGTTGTGCACATAAAAGCCTACGCTACTAAAAACCTACTCCAGATTCATGAACACCGCGGTAAACTCCGATCTGATCGTAAACACGTGTGTATGATCATGAATGCCAATCCATCATAAAGTGACAGCGCGCTCCCGGTAATCAGCTATTAGCATAAATCCCCGCCCATGAATTGCCAATGACCACCATATAAGGAGGTGTAGATGCATCCAGTCGGCTTGTTAGTCATGGCGCAAACAAAGGAAGAAAAAAGAATTATTCCAAAGCGGAGATAGAAATAATTTTGGGTGAAGTGGAGTAAAGAAAAAAAATTTTATTTTCATCTGTTAGCAGTGGTGTGACAGGGACTGGCAAAGCAGGGCCTGGAGGGAGGTGACAGATGCCGTTAATGTTGTCTCTGTAGTCCGAAGAACTATGTCCGAGGTGAAGCGTAAATGGTTTGACATGAAACTGGAGACAAAGAAACGTATAAGCGCACACAAAAAAATACATCAGCCACAGGAGGAGGTGGCTCACAGTCACAACTCGTCCTATGAATAACAAAAGGTCGCAAGTGACATTCCTGATGAAACCTGTTTTTCTGCACCACGAAGTAGCTTCGTGGTGCAGAAAAACAGGTTTCATCAGGGGTGTCACTTGCGACTTTTTGTTATTCATGAGACGAACTATCAACTGCAGACGAGAGCATCGCTGGCATAATTGGGGAGACCTCTCTGTCAGGAATTACACCTGACGGAGACAGGGACATGCCTCCACTTTTATTTTTTTATTATCATCATTCAACATGTAGAAAGAACGTGTAATCTATTGAGTCGATTCACGTAGATCATTCACAATGATGAACCTAATCTGGATCTTAAACCTGCCAATTGCCAACTAATTTAACTAATTGTGTTATATTTTTAATCGTTTGTCATGTTTAGGCTATATCACTTGTTTCAAAGGCATCTGCGTATTGTGTACATGACAGAGCACAATATGAATTAAAATTGTAATTTCCAATACTGACAAGCATTATTTATGTGCATTCTTAAATTTACACAAGCACTACGCGTGGTCAGCAGCATGTGTAGATTTTGTGAGTAGCTACGAAAAGATCGGAGCTACTAAAATATTGATGAATGTGGAGATGCACGTTAATTTCCATCTACGAACAGTTTACACACAAATTCGTTCTGTTCACGTTTCATGAATGAGACCCAATTAACATTTGTAACCTGGAAAGACAGTAAGCCTGGATCCAATTTTAGCAGTTTTTCCAGCAGTACCAGTCTGACATATTTAAAAAGCTTTATAAAGCAGGCCGCTCGCTGGTTAGGAATGTGCCATTAAGACTGTTTTTCTAAGACACACTGTTGCTGGAAAAGCATCTGCAGATACCAGCTAAAACTTGTTGACAATAATCATCAGAAATGATGGTGCTACAGGCTGAAACCAACAGGTTTACTGAACTGAGCAAAGCGGAACATCATTTCTGAGCGTAAAAGACCAACACACATCCGCCCGCCATATCATTTCACCTATTCATGACCGCCTGATCAATATAAAGAAAATTTGTAATAATTATCATTGAAAATAGGACCAAGGGTCCTGTAGCTTACCAGCAAGCAGTCTTACAGCGATGATACAAGTTATGAAAATTTCATGTGAAGTTTGACATTTGAATCAATGAAAATCAATGTCAAGGTCATGCAATAAAAGTTCATACACATTTATAAAACCTTCTGTAATACAATCCTAAGCTCTGAAGCAGTTTTGGTGATTCAAGTCATAATAATATGTCAGTATGTATTCAATATGTCAACTGTGAACTTTAACCCTCTTTTAACCACCGTAGCATATCTGCTACATAAAGTGAAAGAGTTAACAGCCTGGACACCCTGCTGGTTTTGTTTCTTATTGCCAAATAAACATTTGAGAATAACTTGAATGGTCTGTCACTTTAATTTTTCCATTCGCATTATTACCCAATGTAGCAGATCTGCGACATTTTGGAAAGGTGGGCCAAAGGGTCGAATTTTTTTTTTTTTTTTTTTTTAACCATTTTTCCAAATATTGGCCCATAATCAACATATTTGCTTAGGGAAATGATTTTTACACAGTTGGAAAGGTACTTGGTTAACAGAGGGTTAAAGTTCACAGAATGTCAAGTTGTGGTCAGCAAATGGACTTCATATATGACTTTCTAAATGTCTCTATACAAACCTTGGCTCAATCTGTGACCATTTTGGTGATACAAACATTGTAATTTCACTGTCGAGTTTGACCCTGAAAGGTCACTGGCAGTCAAGTTGAATGTCACCAAATGAAAGTTCATATGTGACTTCCTAGATGTCAGTAACATAAACCTAGGCTCCATCTGTGACCGTTTTAGTGATACAAGTCATTGAATTTTCATGAGGTCACATTTGACCTTTGAAGGTCAATACGAAGGTCACCAAATCAAAGTTCATATATGACTTCCTATATGTCTGTAATACAAACATAGACTCCATCTGTGACCATTTTGGCATTTTTTTTGGCAAGTCATTGTAATTGTATTATGTCAAGTTTGACCTTCAAATGTCATCAACAGTCAAGCTGAATGTCACTAAATGAAAGTTCATATTTGACTTCCTATGTCAGTAACACAAACCTGGGCTCCATCTGTGACCTCAGAAGTCAATGAATTTTCTCTGGGTCAAGTTAGACCTTCGAAGGTCAATATGAAGGTCACCAAATGAAAGTTCATACATGACTTCCTATACGTCTCCAATACAAACCTACACTCAATCTGTAACGATTTTGCTGATACAAGTCATTGAAATTTCACTGTATAGTTTGGCCGTTGAAGGTCACTGAAGGTCAAGTTCAAGGTCACCCAATGAAACTTCATACATGACTTCCTGTAAGTGTTCAACGCACATATGTTCCCAATCTTCAATATTTTCAGGCCTAGAAACCTTTGAAAATTGTAACATTTTGCTTGACCTCAAGTTTGACCTTTCAAGGTCATCTGAGGTCAACTTTAACACAGCCAAAATATAGGTCATATATTACTTCCTATAGGTCAGTAATACAAACTTAATCTCTACCTGCAACCATTTACCTTCCACAGGCGATTTGGCCCAAGCTCCATAAGACCCAATGTTAAAGTACAGCGCCCCCACTAGACCCGCTTCGGTCGATTCAATCAATATGGCACTCGCACTGTACATAAAGTGTATCAAGGTGAGTTGATTGCCAGATTTAGAAAAAAAGTTATCAGACAGTTTTTGAGAAATAATTTTTTGAAATTTCAAGTTATATCTTTTAGCAATGTTAATATATTCCCTGACCTCAAATTTGACCTTTCAAAGTCATCTGAGGTCAAATTTAATATTGCCAAAATATAGGTCATATATGACCGATATGTCGATAATACAAACTTAATCTCTATCTGCAACCATTTGGCCTCCACAGGCCATCTTGCATATTCATAAAGTACAGCGCCCCAAATAGACCCACCTCCGTCGATTCACTCAAAATGGCGCTCGCACTGTACATTGACGGTACCAAGGTAAGTCGATTGCCTGATTTAGAAAAAAATTTATCAGGCAGTTTTTGAGAAATAATTTTTTAAAATTTCTCAGTCCTATCTTTAACATTGGTGTCAAAATTATAAGGGCCCATAAAACAGACAAAAATGATTCAATCAAAAATCCGAGAAAACATGTCTGGAGATATGGTCTAGTAGTATGTTATTGCAAATTTACACGAAAATTCATCAGGCCAAAAAAAAGTAAAAAAATGTTCCGGACGACGGACGCCACACCACGACAATAGCTCATTGGCCCATAGGGCCGGTAAGCTAAAAAGAAGGGTTACAGCAGTCCGTTGAGCATGGTCTTTGATGATTGGATGCTTTATGCTTTTTCTATTAATCCCATTAATTGTTAGGACCCAATTAATATAATTAACCCATGTTGCAGGAGGAAATGTGTGAATAACCGTTAGCTGCACCCAAATCTGCGATAAACGGCAGCCTTTCATGGGGCAAATCATTCACTCGGGATATTTTTCAGCTGAAACACCCTCACGCATCCTCATCGCCCCAATAACATTAATTAAACATGAAAATTCCGTTCCAACGCCTCTTAATTAATCAGAAAATGAACCCCAGGAACACAGGAACATGTCGGGCAGGGCAGTTATTCCGCACTGATAATCTCTCACGGGTATACAAGACGGGTGTTTTGGTACGTTTCACAAACACTAAGCACACACACACACACTGCATGTAATTATAAACGGATGAATGCTCTCATCATTTTTACAGAAATGTCATGTCGCCATTAGAAGTAAACAAAAACATACCAGTAATTAATAAAACGCAATCATAATAAATAAAGCCCATGCGGTTCATAGCAGCATCACTGACCGAGGGAGCAGAGGGGAATGTTATCCTTATGAAGCCACCCTCTGGATACCTTACAGCACTGATCTGAGTACAGTTAGAACAATATTAAAAGACACATTAAGGCAGTGGTTCTCAAACTCGGTCCTGGCGCCCCACTGTGTGTGCTGGTTTTTGTTCCAACCACAACTGCAATCGTAGGATTTTAACAAGCTGTTGATTTGTTTTAATTAAGTGCATTTATGCCAATACCCACATAGAGATATAATGTAGGCATGGGCAATACAAATGAATAAAATGACAACATTTCTTGAGTTGCTGAGAACAAAGTGTTCATTATTTTCTAATGAATTTTTGCAGGTAAGTACAGAAGACACAGACGAAGAGTTTGCCACAAGTCCAACGCCTTTTTAGGAAAGGGTCTCAGAGCCACAGGGTCCCAAAAATGGCTGATTTCGGCATTTATCAACAAAACCCATTGTGAAAATTGGGGGGGTGAAGCCTGAGGGCATTTTCGAAAATGCAATCTACTCAGAAATAAACCTGGCCAAATTATCCATTAGGGTACCCTAACAGAAATAATTGATGCTAAAGTCATCAACCCCTTTTCTGAAGTACAGCAGCGCCCCCTAGGCCCTTTTTGATATTTTGAAATAAAAAAATGGTACGAATGGGTTGCCTGTGAAGTTTTTTTTGGATCAATGGCCTGCAAAAATGTCAAAATTATCGGTGGGAGGGCAAACATTAACGCTACTCGCCCATTAATATATAAAATGCAGTGAAGTCACTGATGCCGGCAGTTGTTTGCCCTCCCACTGCTACTTAAACGTTCCCCCTTCAATAACCCGTGGTGACTTAAAAAAAAAAAAAACTTTGCACTGTTTTTACTATGTCCATATACCCTCCTCCCATGATAGTTTCAATGAGCTACTGTGAATAATTCATAGTAAAACACAGTGACGTGCAGTCGGAGGTTAGTTTGGTGAGGCAGAAACCTCCCCTTTGCTTGATTAACAATCAGGCGATTAACTAGTTTAGTAAGACTATTCGGCAGAATGCGGGTTATTTAAGTTTGGCGTTATTACTCAGTACATCGAACCTGAAATGCTCACTAGACAGCAGATTTGCGCGTACTTGCTTCCAGGAAGCCGAAGCAATGTCATCAACAAATATTAAAACAGTTCAACTTATGCAGAGTTCAATGCTTAATCAATATACAATGTATTCTCCTTTAAATACGCGCTTTTACATCCAAACAAAAAGCGGGCGCTTATTTTCAGTCTTCTTTCATAATCCGATTAACAAAATGTTTAAACGATATACAGAATTACCGAGAGCCGAGAATTTTTCCTAATTGATTATTCAGATTTCCATCCTTGCAGTCTCGAATTGAAGGCGTATCGTGAATTAATCTTGCTTGTGACCGGAGGGCTTCAAAGGCCTGGCGCAGGTTTATTCCTCACTATATTTTACTGAAACTTCACAAATAGGGACACAGGATATTCAGTCAACAAACTATGTAGGGTAAAGTAAAAAATACGCTCACCTTTCTTGCTATTGTTGAGAAGAAATCACGGCGAACTTCGCTGACATTTAACTTCACCAACTTCTGTCGAACTTATTTCACATCCCTGGAGGTCTAGCCTGGACGAACAAACTCGTAATTTCTCAAATTAGATGGCTGTAAGCAAATCAGGGCCGTAGCTGGGATAAGACGTCTTCGCGGGCTGTTTGAAATCTCCCTCCTAAATGGTTATTTTTTGCCACGCCGCGCCCTTGAAAATTTGTAAACCGGGCGCAAATTGAGGTCACGATTCATCCCACGGGCTAACAACAGCTCTGTTCAAATCGCGTTTTTGGCGTATACGCAGAGTTCATGTATGAAATGCGGGTATCCTATTGAAAAGGTTGCTTTTAATCAAACCATGGTGTTCTTTTTGTATGAAAATGGAATTTACGTCATTTTTTATAAGTTTTCTGAGGCTTGTTTACCGCCCCAGTTCAGCTGTTACGCATTCCATTAGAGTTTATGCAGAGCGTTGCCCATGCCTATAGAATGTAAATTTCTGCAGAGAGAAACAATTTAACCAAACATTTAATCTACATAAACATTCAATAGGTTCCTCATTGGTGAAACTCTTGACACATGGTGGCAAAACCCAACAATTTACTTGGCAAACAATGGAGTCACACCTGTTGTGTTTCGTGTTAATTTTATTTTGTTCAGGCAGGTTATTTGGGAAAAACTCAAAACACCTGTGTTCAGAAACCTAATTTGGAGGTTACTGATTTTCTCAGGGTCTAGTTTGATCTGTTTAAAAATGTTTTCACCTGAAAATCCTAACAATATTGAAAATGAAGCACAGTATGTTCAAGGGTTTTAATCTTCATGGCAGAATGGATATGTCCATCCAAATGTGACTTAAGATGGTAAACAACTGCTCTAAATAAGACAAAGTAACAGCTTTTTAAAAGTCTAGAATTGCAATTGTGGTTGGAACAAAAGCCAGCATACACAGTGGGGCGCCAGGACCGAGTGTGACAACCACTGCGTAAAGGCCACTGAAAGCTTGGATGAATCGGTCCCTGATTCAAAACTAATCATGTGCCAAATATTAATAATACCATCATACTGAAACCCAGCTCATCCCAACCCCTGCTAGTCTACATACAGCAGTCAGTTATTCCACAGCACTGAATGACGGAATCTTGCGGTGAATGTGTGTATTGAGTGCGAGAGGGACAGTGTGTGTGTGCGTGAGAAAGTGTGTGTGTGTGTGTGTGTGCGCATGTGTGTGTGAAAGTGTGTACACAGGAGTGCCTGCACATGTGCATAGACATTCTGTTGACCTTTGTTATGCAGTTATGTTATTCTGCTTTGTGCACGATAGTGTGAAAAAGGTCCAGCGATTCTGAAATCTCCGACCCCAGTCCCACACGCGCTCCCCTGAATCACACCAGGCCTCTGCCACACCTCACCCCGCCATCACGACCTTTCCATCCGACACCGGCCAGGCAACTCTCTCTCCGCCACAGAAAGGGCAGTGTGCATCTGCAGAGCTCAGGGCCCTGCATGTCTGTATTCTGAACAGCCAATCCCTGCGCCCCCAGAGTACAGGAAACTACACCGCCACAGTCACGGCAGCAGGCACGACAGCGCACTAATGCATGCTAATGCGCCACGAGCATCTTGCAGCATCGCATCCCGCATTCAGCCCTGACTCCTAATGAGAGACCGAGGGAGAGATCGGAACCAGTCAGACCGAGGGAGTATCTCGCGGTGAACAGACCGTCACGCATGACTCCCATTTTCGCATCACTAGCCTGGATTCTGATCAGATTCAGGACAACACTCAGACACCATCTCATTATCTAAGATGCGTTACATAGCGAAGTGCTTTTCAAATTTATCGAGCACATGAACAACAGGTTCTTTGGGTCCTCAGAGCAAGGTCTGCTGGCTATTCCCAGATCTCCACTGTAAACATTTTGCCAATCCATCACAGAAAACCAGGTCCTGTAAATATGCAGGTTTGTGTTGCCCTTTTCTGTTGCACTTTGAGTTGCTTTTTGAACAATAATCTCTTAAAAGCTGAAGAGGGAGAGACAGGGCAGTGATGCAGCCCTTTTCAGGAAGGTAAAGTTAAGAGAAGATAATGGTCATGGGCATAACACACACCTTTCATTCAGGGTCTCAGGAACTGCAGGCCAGGAAATGGAGGAGTCCGCAGTGAAGCCCATGTCATCGTGGGAGCTGGTCGATGATTGGTCGGAGAGGTGGGCGGGGAGAACAGGCGGCCTATCGTCTTCAATGATCACGGTGTCATCCTGAGGCATGTTCACGGTGGGAGAGAGCTGATAGTTACCTGTGGGGGGGGGGAAACACCTGCTTATCACACCTGAGAGACAGTCCTGTAAACAAGAGCCAGGTGACATATACTGAGGTCAAGAGATACTGGGACACAGTCTAAACAAGAGCCAGGTAACTGAGGCCGATAAATACTTTGGACAGTCTTAAAAAGAGCTGTAGGGTTCATAAGTTAAGGATGAACACCACACAGGTCTAGGATGATGCCTTCATCTCAAGTTCGTTGTTTTTTAAACACATTGTTCCTGAGTAAAGCCAAAAAACACTGTCCTAATACTTACAGACCGTACTGTAAAGAGGTCATTCAAAATGAGAGGTTTAATTTCAAAAGTAAGGCTTGCAGCCTATGATTCTCAAATCTGCTGGCTGGCCCCGCCCACTAGAATATTAACTGCCAGTCTGAGCAGCTGTGCGCCTCATTGGTCAATAAGTCACATCTGTCCAATGAAGCATGCAAACCCTACTGATTGACACCCTCCCATGGCGTATCTATGGCAACTCGTGCACTGGCACAGGTCTCCCTAGCAACTGCTGGTAATTGGCATTCAGAGAGATTTTTCAAAATATCAAAAAAAATAAATGGTTAAATAAGTAGAGCAGTCACACTGTCTATGATTTAAATTCGCAGAAATTACTAATGGGAAAAAAAACTCCTTCTTATGCAGCATGATTGAGTAATTCCAGCTCTTTTTGCGTAATTGAGCATCATTATGAGCAGGAGAAATAAATTGCATTGGCAGAGAAGTAGCTTTAAAAAACCCATTTATAGTGAATTTAAAATGCATTTATTTTAATTCACCTCAACAGATGTGACTTTTTTTTTTTAGATACTTGTTAATATGAAAAAAAAAAAAAAACTCATTTTGGGAAGTTCAGGATTTTATGATAAAATATATTTACTTCCTGACCCGTTTTCACAGCAGAGCGGGAAAATGATTCCTAACGAACACGAAGGCAGGTTGCCATGTGTGACTACGAGATTTTCAAAAAAACTCAATCATGGAATATTTGCATAAGTGACTATTGGTTGAAACCTGCAATAAACTTGACATTCACTTGACCCATCAGAGCCATACACACACTTAAGGCATACACACAAAAGTTAATTAATTAACTACAAAACCCAAAACCAGTGAAGTTTAGATAAAAACAGAATACAATGATTTGCAAATCCTTTTCAACTTATATTCAATTGAATTGCAAAGACAAGATGTTTAATGTTCAAAAAAACTTTATTTTTTTTTGCAAATAATCATTAAATAGAATTTAAAGGCAGCAACACATTGCAAAAAAAGTTGGCACAGGGGCCTTTTTACCACTGTGTTACATCACCTTTCCTTTTAACGACAGCATAAACGTTTGGGAACTGAGGAGGACCAAAAAAACTCTTTCCCATTCTTGCTTGATGTACAGCTTGTTGTTCAACAGTCCGGGGTCTCCGTTGTCGTATTTTTACGCTTCTGCGCCACACATTTTTGGGAGACAGGTCTGGACTACAGGCAGGAGTCTATCACTCTTTTTACTACGGAGCCATGCTGTTGTTTAGAATGTGGCTTGGCATTGTCTTGCTGAAATAAGCAGGGGCGTCCATGAAAAAGACCCATTTTGATGGCAACATATGTTGCTCCAAAACCTGTATGTACCTTTCAGCATTAATGGTGCCTTCACATATGTGTAATTGGGCACTAATACACCCCCATACCATCACAGATGCTGGCTTTTGAACTTTGCCTATAACAGTCCGGATGGTTCTTTTTTTTGGTCCAGAGGACAACGTCCACAGTTTCCAAAAAACAATTTGAAATGTTCGCCAGACCACAGAACACTTTTTCCACTTTGCATCAGTCCAAGATGAAATTTTCTGGGTGCTGTTGATAAATGGAAGCTTTTGCATTGTAGAGTTTTAACTTGCACTTGCAGATGAAATTTAACTGTAGTTACTGACATGAAGTGTTCCTGAGCCCATGTGGTGATGTCCTTTACACACTGATGTCGGTTTTGATGCAGTACCGCCTGAGGGATCGAAGGTCACGGGCATTCAATGTTGGTTTTCGCCTTGTCGCCACGTGCAGTGATTTCTCCAGATTCTCTGAACCTTTTGACGATATTACGGACCAGATGATTCCCTAAATTTCTTGCAAATCGTTGAGGAATGTTGTTTTTAAACTGTTCGACAAATATTTGTTCACTAAGTGGTGAGTGATCCTTGTTTGTGAATGACTGAGCATTTCAGGGAAGCCTTTTATGCCCAATAACCCACCTGTTCCCCAATTAGCCCATTCACCTGTGGGATGTTCCAAATAATGTTTGATGAGCCAATCAGTCTTTTTTGCCACTTGTGCCAGCTTTTTGAAACATGTTGCAGGCATCAAATTCCAAATGAGCTAATATTTGCAAAAAATTACAAAGTTTACCTGTTCGAACATTAAGTAACTTGTCTTTGCAGTGTATTCAATTGAATATAGGTGGAAAAGGATTTGCAAATCATTGTATTCTGTTTTTATTTACGATTTACACAACGTGCCAACTTCACTGGTTTTGGGTTTTGTAATTAGTTGATGAATAAATAAAATAATATTGTCATTATTATTACACTGACTGTGGGCAAGAAGACCAGTACTTCAATCTCAGTCCTGAGGCCCCTTGTGGATGTTGGCTTTTGTTCCAAACAAACTGCAATCCCGGGATTCTAACTATTAATGCATTTTTTCCACAATATGGTTAATACTCACTTTCACAGTCATTTGATGCATTAAGCCTTAATATGTCAGAAAGGACATGCTTGCCATGAAGAATAAAAATCCCATATTCACACTGTAATATGTCAGAAAATAAAACTGCATAAAAATGGCAAATGTAACTGATCAAATTAATAAAATCAGTGAGTTCCTAACTGGTAAATCTGTGGACACATGGGTGCAAAAATTAATTGTTTATTTGGTAAACACATGACAAAAAGTTAAACCTGTTTTGTGTCATGTCTGTGCTACTGTGTTCAATCATGGCACAAATTTTATTCATCATGGCATATATGGATATCGCTGTCAAAATGTGGCTTCAGAGGATACATTACTGCCCTTAACATGAAATGCACCAAATTAAGCCAAATAAAAAGCTGGTTAAAGGGGACCTATTATGCTACATTTCCAAATTTATATTTTGATCTTGGACTCCTGACCGTTCAAAGTCCAAAAAAGGGTCCTTATTTAGCTCATACTGCCATCCTCAAAAAACCCCATTTGTAGTCCATAGTGGTCTCTGCCTGAAACGCCTCGTTTGGGTGGCTCTTTCGCTATGGCCCCCCTCCCCACTTTCTTCTGATTGACCAGCTCTGTGGAGGGTGGAGCTGGGCGGGACTCGGCAGAATGCAGTTTTCCAGGTCCGCCTCCCTAGTGTGAAACGTGAGACGCTTCTGCCATCTGAGCAAAGGAATCGGCGGGGAAATTCCACAATCAAACGCGTTTCATGTGTATATATCTAATGAAATGAACTTGTTCTAATAAACGCAGTGGCGAAAGTGGAGGACGCAGTGCGAAAGTCTGGCAGCTCAAGCTCGAATTTACTATCTACCTACGGCTACTATGATGAGTACATCGGTGTTTCTGCTCTATAGCTTGGATTGAGGGAAAGCTAGAATCCACCCCATACAGACACATTTGTAGAACGGGTCGACATACCCAAGTGTAGACCGGAGACCGTACAAATCCGGTGGGTCTGAGTTTAGTGGGAAACATGGACAGTGAGGAGCAGCAAAAAGTGGACCAACAACGTATGGACTGCTTAGGTGTGTATTATAAGGACCTGCTGGTCCGTGTGCATAACTGTGGTGTGTCGTTAGCGTGGAGTAACGAACGGCTTCTGCTGGTATTTGACGGAGAGCGAAAGCTCCAGGCTAAACGGCTTTTTCGGAAATTGCCCGTGGTCATGGTTTACTTGTTGCGCCGGAATGACTAGCGTTTGCTCGCGGAAAATGAGCGCGTTGCGCGCTTTCATCGGACGTGAACGAATTTTTTTCGCACGACAGATTACATTCAAAGTCAATGGATTGTCTTCGCATCGACTTTGAATGTAATCTGTTGCGCGAAAAATTTGTTTCGCGTCCGGTGTGAAAGCGGCTTAACGCTCCCATAACGCGTGTATTCGCATCTTTGCATTGACTTTTAATGTAATCCGTCCTGCGAAAAATTCGTTTCCCGTCCGGTGTTAAAGCAGCTATATGGATAGTACGTGACAGCTAGAGAGAGTTCCGGTTATGTTATGAACATAATACAGGTTTTACAGACCATAAGTTCCGTAAGCGTGGACAGTTGCTTATGTGGAGCTAGCGAATCAATCACTTCTACAGGAAAGAATTTCCCATTCAATCTCCGGCTTTTTCGGCTTTTTGTTAGCCAGAACAATTTCTAAAGGGGGATAAAATTAGGCCACGGCAATGCAGAGAAATCGTTTTTTATGCCAGACTCGTTAGAGCTTGCGCGTTTTGCAATTGCTTTCACGGCAGTAGCATCAGAGAGCTAGCCCAGATATTGGTGAAGTATCCGGCTGACCCCGGTCATGGATAAGTAAAACATCGTTTCACAAGCACCCAAACACGCACCCCAAGCACTGCAAAACCTACGTCTGGTCTAACTGCAGCCTTTTCAGCCCAACTTTGCAGACACACAATATCTCTCCGGTTAGCTTCAATTGTAGTGGCTACAATCAGGCAACATTAGGATGAAACTGCCACATTGATGGCTTACCGAAGTAACACAAGCATACCGATCAGAATTGCTGCATATAAGTTAACCAGGAGCATTTTTAATTCGCACGGCATGCAAACTAACCTGCAGTAGCTGGTAACCGAGCGGTCATAACAACCAGAGACAAACTCTTGCAATACAGGTTTTACAGACAGCAAGTTCCGTTACCGTGGACAGTTTTACCAAGCATCCAAATTACAAACAAGTATAAAAAGTTAGGTTCAAATGAGGTTTATGTTCACACACCTTCTGTTGAATGTCCCCTGATATTACTCTTGCATATTTAAGACACAAACATTATCAACAGTAACTTGGCTACGTTAACTGCAGTGCTACAGCCACAATCAACAGGTCATCAGGTTAGATAGGCTTATGCCATAAAAACAAATTACAGCTTCTGTGTCTGTGAGTCACGATAAGTCGCGACTAATACAGGCTTTATCTTCAGATATTTTACACAGCCTGTGTTTGAGGCCAGTTGTTAGTGCTAACTATCGTTAGCAGTCCTGCTAGCCACCCGTAAGACGTTAGCTTCACTTCCATTATTTGCTGTTATATCGTTACTTACAGCTTGTGGCACCAAGCGCTTGATCGATGCAACTGCTTCAGGTTTGAGAAGCAGCTGAAACGCTTATCCTGTGTCAAATTATCCTTTATTGACAAAGCTGTCTTTGGTGAAATGCTGAGCACAAACAGCTAACATTCCCTTTGGCCGTGGCTTTTAGCTGCCAGCAAACAAAAAAGCTACCAACTGGTTTCTAGTGGCATCGTCTTTTGGAAGAGAAATGGGTGCTTTTCTTCGCGTCCAAAAATAAACGGACGTGCAGCTTTGGGAGTGATATTGAAAAACTGCATCTCAAATGATCTGCAGTTCTTCTTTTGCATTTCCAAAAGTGTAGACGCTACAAGGCATAGTATGATCTGCCGTTGTTAGTGCCTGCTAGAATAGTTTCCGGTGTGGGCAGGTCCAGCGCCGTGATTGGCTCTGGCTAGGTCTGTATTAATTGGACGGCACAACCTGACGTCAGGTTTTGCCCAGATCTTGGGATGAGCTGTTCAGAGAGGAAATCACGTTCTTGGATTACGGCAAAACCCCTGTATCTTATGTTTAGAAACTTACAGGGTTGAGTATGGACATCCAACATCATAAAATGACTTATATGTATTAAAAGAAGGATCAGAATAATAGGTCCCCTTTAAAATACTACAACTGTAGTTCTGATTGGAACAAAATCTGTATATGCAGTGCCCCAGGACCAACGTTGTAAATGACAGTTATAGACCTATAGCTCTTCTAAACAGTGAGTGAAAAATGAGCTCGATAACACAGCCCATTAAGCCCGAGGAGGGCCGTCCCAGTTCAGCCAGCCAAAGAGAGCTACATTTACAGAACAAGATGGCAGAGGTGGAGGACATTTTAAATCAGAGCTGTCCTGCTGTTATAGGCTCATACAGGACCTGAGCGGTGTTAAAGTCCAGTGTTTATTTAAGGGTTGTTAGAGTCCAGCGTTGACTGATGGAGGGACAATTCCGAAACCAGGAGCACACATACCAGACCCTGACGACCAGTAATGTCACAGACATCCGCTCTTCCTCTCTAAGCAGGGATTGGTTTAGATAATGGGCAACAGACCAGTGGGGTCTCTGACCAATTATTGATGTAAATACATTCAATTAAAGTCAAACAAGAAACAAAGGCCAGAAGGATTTCCTAAATCTTAAATGCAAGATTTGATATTCCCTGTCCAGACAGAAGACAGATATACTGCTGACACCATCAAACATTGTTGGGTTACAAGTCCTCCCCTGCTTTATCCAAAACAAAACAAAAAAAAAAAAAAAAACTTGAATTGTTTTTTTCAATATTCTAGGACGCCCCGGAGGAATAAGTTAAGAGAGATGAGTTTCAGCGGGGACAGTGAGAGAGTGAATGTGGAGTTAAGTCCCAGGAAGTCCCCAGGGGATTATTTTGGGTGAAGGGCTTCGCTCAAGCGTGTAACGATAGTGTTGATCCAAACTTCAACCTTCCTGACACAAGTCAGCATTGGAAACTGGAGCAATGGCTGCCTCAGCTGCCTGTCAATCATTCCACCTCAGGTTACTCCAGCGTGAAACTTCCTGTTTGCATGGACTACACAGACCGTCCATGTCTCCCTCACCCCAGAGGGGCGTAAAAATGTTCCTAACTCATCGGACATTTATTCAGCTTCCTGTCACAGTTTATTATGCGGCCGCAGAGTTGAGAGGGGACAATGACGGATGCATCAGGAGAGAACCGCGATCACGCTCCCGCAGGAGTCCGTCCTGGCAGCCCCAACTGCAGCATCAGGAGCGGCGAGCAGGGCCTCGGATCTCAATATCGGATTCTGCTCCAGCGGGCCGGCGCTACGCTCTGCCACCCCGTCAAATCCTCTGCGCCACATAATTATGCAGTGCCGCCTGCCTCGGATGCCATTTTAATAGGATTTCCAGTCATCCGCTGTGAATTCGCCATTCAAACGAGGACAGGCTGCTCCAACGCTTAAAATATTCAGCCACATTCCACAGCCGTTTTTTTTTCCCTCCTTCAAAACCCACAACAGGAGCATTGAAATGCCATCTCCTAAAATTAAGCCCCTCGACATGGAGCAGCAGTGAAATTACAGAGGAGCAGCGCAGAGCAGCCCTTTGTTTAGGGGGATCAGGAAAAAACAGTTGCAAATCTCCTTCTTTGACTCAAGTGCCCCACTTTTTCTGCGAAAATGTGCAATTCTGCGAATAAAGTCACTCAAGGATAGACTCTCCGGTCCCCCCCCACTGTCTGCACTGCCGATGGGGGTATTTTCATGTTCCCAAAGACACATTGCGACAGTGAAGTGGCACGAACACAAGGTTTCACAAGGATCTTCCCCATGGCATTTCTGCAGTCAGTCTTTCATTAGAGCCACTCTCTAAACGCACAGTATAAATTTAAGAAATCGCTCACACTATTCAGTAAAAAATCAGCTGCATGAGTCAGAAAGTGGTCTGTATGTTTCTGATTTAATTTTAGGTTTTTAAATTGCATTTAGTTCCTGATCTGCATACGACAACAACCCCAAAAAGAATTGCATGCACACACAATAAATAACACTTCCTGTCACAAACACACAGACACACAATAAATATCACTCTTTCTCACACGCACTCACGGGCACGCGCACACACACACACACGGGCGCGCGCGCGGGCACACAAACACACACAGTAAATATGACTCTCTCTCACACACGCACTCACGCGCACACACACACACAGAATAAATAACACTCTCCCTGTGCCCAGTATGAACACAAACCTCCCCCCCGTTCATGAGGATGCGCTTCAGAATCAGAGCGCTACATGTTTATCTCGAGCACTACTCAAAACCACGAGCGCAATTTGATAAACAGATCCACCATGAGAAGTGAAAACTGGCATTTTAGATTTGGGCGGGGGAATCAGGGGGAGATGAAAGCTGTTTTTGACAGAGGAGTGAAGAGGAAGCCTTGATTACAGGCACAGAGTAACACGGCGGACTCAAGTGCCCGACCGTTAAAGAGCGATTCTGTTCCAGGGGTAAACAGCGCGGTTAAAGCGGTATTCTCAAGGAGATCCACAAATCAGAGGGCAGTGATACCGACCCATATCTGACACAAACGCACATACATTTAAATAAAAGTGGACAGTCAGAACTTTAATTTGAAGGTATTTACATGCACGCGCGGGAATTACACTCCTACAAAACTGTCCAAATACTTACACACCTTTCTGAAGGAGTATTGCCCCTCCCCCACCCACCCGAGACACACAGAACACCATCCACCCCCCGGACACTCTTCAGCCACTCGCCATGCCTGAGTCTGATCTACAGACTCTTAACCGCCACCGAGAGACACTTTCAGACATGACTAATCATCTCAGAGTGAGGAGTGAGGCCATAAGGAAGGGAGTATGGAGCACACTACTCCACAATGAGTCTAGGGTCTCTCCATTGACACGGAAAACTACTGAGTCCAGGGGTCAAAGGTTACATCATTTAAGTGGGGGGAGCCAAAACAGATACTCAACTCAAATGACTAAGACGCCACAGAGAGGAAATTGAAATCCTGTGTGTGCAGCAGTGATTAGAGTGGTTAGTCCGCCAGTGAGAAAATATAGAGGTCTGGTAGAGTAAAATCTCACGCCATTACTGTGGAAAACCTGATCCAGAAATGGCCGGTGTGAGGGCAGGCTTTCATTACGACCAAACAGTGACACACAACTCCATAAATCAACCATTAGAGTCTGTGATGAAGCCATCAAATCGAAAATATCACTGGAGCCCTTGGTTTGGGGTATTTTAGAGAACTTGTCAAGCTTTAGAAGTGAATAAAAGCCGGGGTTCAAACTGCACGCTGGATACAGGCAAATGTTTAACTCAATACAGGAAGTCACCTCAACTTATTCTATGGAAATTATAAATACGTACGCTCTTTCCAGGAAATTTAGTAGAAAGTCAATTTTCAGTTCAGCAGTGCACTTTTGTTCTTGACTCGGTGTATCACCAGGTGGCTTCCAATTACTACAAAAAAAAAAAGTAACAAGCAAAAAAAACGCTATGACCTTAAAAATGAGGTCAAGGTCACCATAATCGACTGACGTCGGGGATCCACATACTAGACCTTGGTGTGAAATTTGATCAAGTTTGGATCTCTGGTCCTTGAGATATCATGCCAGCAAGGCAACTGGTCCGACGGACGGACAGATGTACAATCATGCATACTATGTCCCATGCCACTGCAGGGGACAAAATAAAAAAACTTCTCATTCATAAAGGAGAAGCGTGTGAGCCAATGAGAGGACTAGAGCAGAACCATGTGACCAGCTGAAACCCCAACAGAAGACAAATGGCAAAAGGAAGGATTCTTCAGCTTTTTCCCTTCCGAGACACTGCCTACAGGCTGTCTGTCACGCCAAAGTGTGTGTGTGTGTGTGTGTGTGTTAGCGTATGAGTGTGTGGGTGTGTGTGTGTGTTTGCACATGCCTTCACAGCTGTGTGCATTCCTCAGTCTCTGTATTGTCGGGCTCACAGACAGGTCCCGCACACACACACAGTGCAGTCAGGCACTATCAGGTCTGTGAGAGACTCCACTCACTGTCATCCTGAGGCCTGACCTCCTCCACTCAGAAACACACTGCCCTGCCAATGGCTAATGGCTGCTACAGCTGCAGACAGGAGCGTAACGCTCTTTAATCGCAGCTGTGATCTGCTCTGGAGAGCTTCTGTCAGGGACAGGTGTACTGCGGACACCGAGACTGTCAGATCAGGTGACCTGAACACACTGACATCTTCCTCTCAGGGAAAACCAGCTCCAACTACAGCGATTCACTGACAAAGACAGTGACCATCCCAGCACATTACACACAGAGCACTGACCATCCCAGCACATTACACACAGAGCACTGACCATCCCAGCACATTGACCATCCCAGAGCAGCACTGACCATCCCAGCACATTACACACAGAGCACTGACCATCCCAGCACATTACACACAGAGCACTGACCATCCCAGCACATTACACACAGAGCACTGACCATCCCAGCACATTACACACAGAGCACTGACCATCCCAGCAGCATTCCCAGCACATTACACAGAGCACTGACCATCCCAGCACATTACACACAGAGCACTGACCATCCCAGCACATTACACACAGAGCACTGACCATCCCAGCACATTACACACCAGAGCACTGACCATCCCAGCACATTACACACAGAGCACTGACCATCCATCCCACTGACCATCCATTACACACAGACCATCCCAGCACTGACCATTCCCAGACCATCCCAGCATTACACACAGAGCACTGACCATCCCAGCACATTACACACAGAGCACTGACCATCCCACACACAGAGCACTGACCATCCCAGCACATTACACACAGAGCACTGACCATCCCAGCACATTACACACAGAGCACTGACCATCCCAGCACATTACACACAGAGCACTGACCACACACAGAGCACTGACCATCCCAGCACATTACACCCCGAGTGATGACCATCCCAGCACATTACACAGAGCACTGACCATCCCAGCACATTACACACAGAGCACTGACCATCCCAGCACATTACACACAGAGCACTGACCATCCCAGCACATTACACACAGAGCACTGACCATCCCAGCACATTACACACAGAGCACTGACCATCCCAGCACATTACACACAGAGCACTGACCATCCCAGCACATTACACACAGAGCACTGACCATCCCAGCACATTACACAGAGCACTGACCATCCCAGCACATTACACACAGAGCACTGACCATCCCAGCACATTACACACAGAGCACTGACCATCCCATACCCAGAGCACTGACCATCCCAGCACATTACACACAGAGCACTGACCATCCCAGCACATTACACACACACAGAGCATCCCAGCACATTACACCAGATCCCATCCCACATTACACACAGAGCACTGACCATCCCAGCACATTACACACAGAGCACTGACCATCCCAGCACACACAGAGCACTGACCATCCCAGCACATTACACACAGAGCACTGACCATCCCCAGCACATTACACACAGAGCACTGACCATCCCAGCACATTACACACAGAGCACTGACCATCCCAGCACATTACACACAGAGCACTGACCATCCCAGCACATTACACACAGACACAGACCAGCACTGACCATCCCAGCACATTACACACAGAGCACTGACCATCCCAGCACATTACACACAGAGCACTGACCGTCCCAGCACATTACACACAGAGCACTGACCATCCCAGCACATTACACACAGAGCACTGCAACAAGACTGGAGTCACTGATAATTCTTTCAAATGCAAGTACACAACAATCATAACTTGTGACATTGCATTTATAACTACGACTGACACATTAATAATAATAATAGTAATAGTTACTTTGTTCCCATCAGAAATTTAAACCGTTAAGCCCATTCTGAGCCAGTTCAGCCATCAGCGCCTGTGCAGATGTGATGTACGACACAGTTTCCTGATCGATTCCCCTCTCTCTGTGGTGATTTCACACGACTCAGGTCCTGTCAGACAGGCACCATCAATCAGACGTGTTCACAGGCCGACTGACCCCCTCACCGCGACTCATTTCCCCATCTATGGGCTGGAGTTAAACAGATACTGATCACTATGGACACAGCTCTCTCCATATGCTGTATCATAACGCATGTAAAGCAGCGATGTGTGGGTAATGTGTGGTACAGTCTCTTTTTTACCACCTCAAGCCACCCTGCCCATTTGCTGAGGGCTATCATAGCTGTGACACAATGTAAACTCAATTACAAAAGCTTACAAAATTTAGGGGTCCCACCTCCTCAACTATGGTTCCACCTCCCCAGTTCCCTTACATACGACACCCTTACTCTCAACAGGTGTTCAGAGAACCACAGATAGGGAGATGAACTTAAATATTCAAAGAAAAGGACATTCATAGAGCATGATGAATTTTCCTCTAGTCCATTTTTTTTAATTTAACCCTTATTTAACCAGGGAAGTCCCGTTGAGATTGAAATCTCTTTTTCAAGGGAGCCCTGGGGGTTGACGTGGGGAGGGAGAGGACAAGTTGCACAGCCAATTAGATCAGGGGATGATTAGGTGGCAGGTTGAAAGAGCCTCGAGGTTGGGAATTTCGCTATGACACCGGGGAACCCCCTACTCTTTTCGAAGAGTGTCATAGGATCTTTAATGACCACAGTGAGTCTGGCCCTCGGTTTAACGTCTCATCCGAAAGACGGCGTCTCCTTCAGTACAGTGTCCCCATCACTGCACTGGGGCATTGGGGATTATTCCACCAGAGGGAAGATCGCCACCTACTGGCCACCAACACCTCTTCCAGCAGCAACCTGGTTTTCCCAGGTGGTCTCCCATCCAAGTACTGACCAACCCTACACCTGCTTAGGTTCAGCCACGCGGCTGGAGCAGATTGAATAACGGTGTGGCTGCTGGCCTCCATAATGGAGGACGGTATGAAATAACTGCCCAATGCAGAGCAATTCAGGCCAGTCAAAGTGCAAAGCAATCAAGAGCTTTTGTTTAGTGAGGCCAATGTGTCCACAGACTTCCCTCGCTCAAGTGCTTATGAGCGTCACTGAACTCATTGGATGAGGAGTGCTGCACATCTTGTTTCCAAGAACAAATTTACCTTTTGATTTCCAAAAAAAATGAAGAAATAAATTGAAAGAAAGAAAGAAAGAAAAACCAGCAGATGCTGAGACCCACTGGAAATTTGGAGTGTGGGGCCCCAGTGTAATTATGGCCAGCTTATATATCAATCCCAAGACCAATCACCAGTCCTGATTCGCCCAGTTACACGTTACTAGACCGGTAACAGCAGGGTTACTGGTCCAGGTTAGCAGTGGCCACACTGAGATTCTGACTTACAAACCCAAATTCCAATAAAGTTGGGACATTGTGTAAAACATGAAAAAAAAACAGAATACAATGATTTGCAGATCCTTTTCGACCTAAATTCAATTGAGTACACTACAAAGACAAGATATTTAATGTTCAAACTGATAAACTTTATTGTTTTTTTGGAAATATTCACTCATTTTAAATTTGATGCTTGCAACACGTTACAGAAAAGCTGGGACAAGGGCAACAAAAGACTGGGAAAGTTGAGGGATGCTCAATACACACCTGTTTGGAACATTCCACAGGTGAACAGGTTAATTGGAAACAGGTGAGTGTCATGATTAGGTATAAAAGGAGCATCCCTGAAAGGCTCAGTCGTTCACAAGCAAGGATGGGGCCAGGGGTTTGTGAAAGACTGCGTGGGTAAATAGTCCAACAGTTTAAGAACAACGTTTCTCAACATGACATTGCAAGGAATTTAGGGATTTCATAATCTACAGCCCATAATATCCTCAAAAGATTCAGAGAATCCGGAAAAATCTGTACATGTAAGCGGCAAGGCCGAAAACCAACATTGAATGCGCGTGACCGTCGGTCCCTCAGGCGGCACTGCATTAAAAACCGACATCATTCTGTAAAGGATATAACCATGTGGGCTCAGGAACACTTCGGAAAACCGTTGTCAGTTAACAAAGTTCGTCACTACATCTGCAAGGGCAAGTTAAAACTCTACCATGCAAAGCAAAAGCCGTATATCAACAACACCCAGAAACGCTGCTGGCTTCTCTGGGCCCGAGCTCATCTGAGATGGACTGACCCAAAGTAGAAAAGTGTGCTGTGGTCTGATGAGTCCACATTTCAAATTGTTTTTGGAAATCATGGATGCCGTGTCCTCTGGGCTAAAGTGGAAAAGGACCATCCAGACTGTCATCAGCACAAAGTTCAAAAGTCAGCATCTGTGATGGTATGGGGATGTGTTAGTGCCCATGGCATGGGTAACTTGCACATCTGTGAAGGCACCATTAATGCTGAAAGGTACATACCGGTTTTGGAGCTACATGTGCTGCCATCCAAGCGATGTCTTTTTCAGGAACATCCCTGCTTATTTCAGCAAGACAATGCCAAGCCACATTCTGCATATTACAACAGCGTGGCTTCGTAGTAAAAGAATGCGGGTAATAGACTGGCCTGCCTGCAGTCCAGACCTGTCTCCCAAATACGACAACAAAGACCCCCAACTGTTGAGCAACTGAAGTCGCTCATCAAGCAAGAATGGGAAGAATTCTACCTACAAAGCTTCTACAAGTAGTGTCCTCAGTTCCCAAACGCTTACTGAGTGTTGTTAAAAGGAAAGGTGATGGAACACAGTGGTAAATATGCCCCTGTCCCAGCTTTTTTGGAACGTGTTGCAGGCATCAAATTCAAAATGAGTGAATATGTCCAAAAAACAATTAAGTTTATCAGTTTTAACATTAAATATCTTGTCTTTGCAGTGTACTCAATTGAATATTGGTCGAAAAGGATTTGCTTATCATTGTATTCTGTTTTGATTCATGTTTTATACAATGTCCCAACTTCATTGGAATTGCGGTTTGTACATCTGGAGAGAAGAAGTTATGTTCCTAACATGAAAAGGAACTTCTTCAACCCGAACAGACTCAAGGGCCCTTATTCAGTGTCCCTCTCAATCTCCATAACTGAAGCGGTTCTATCTGGCTTTTCTCCCAGGGTGTCCTTCTAAAACAGAAACATGCTTTCAATACACCTCCCCTGGTGACATAAAGGATACAAAAACACCAGGAAATTTAATTTTGCCCAGTATTCATACATGCTGCTTTGTCCAATTTTATTATTATCCAGCTTAAAACACAAAAATAAGAATAACACAGCTGTGGCCGTCCATTCGTCTAAATCCCGGCGGAATGTGTCCACGCACGTCCGAACAGCCAGAGTCTCACCGCAGGGCGTACAAACCGTAATACCGATTTAATAACCTTGCAACAAAAGGCATCTTAATTTGAATAATCCTGCTACTCAATCTCGCAGTCAATCTAACGCTAATCTTCTGCGAGACAAAAACCCCACACGGCGGTATTCATTTTGCAGAAAGGTTACAACCATCGCTGAATTACACCCCGGATCTGAGCTCCAGCAGTCCGACGGGCTCTGAGAGAAATAAATTCCATTTCCAGTCAAAGTCCAGGATTCGGCCGTCACAGGGGTCCGAAACACCATTTCTGATGGGCCATAGCGTCAGTGAGTTTCTGCAGTTCGCTCTGAGAAAGAAGCTAATTTTGGTCTTGGAAACAGGTACGCTGACTGTGGCCAATCAGCAATTAATATTTTTATTTGCACTGAGACACGCCCTTATTCAGACACACGGTGTATCCTGCTGTCAAACACAACACATTAACATCTATGCAAATCTGACCATTTACTGAGACAGATCTGTTAAAAAAGCCTCCCGAATTATGCAATAGCAATCAGGGAATCTAAATGAAACACTTCGGGCCATCTTCACAGAAAGAGATTAAGCTTAATCTAAGACCAAATTCAAGTTTAATGGAAATTATGAATGAAAAACTTCATTCAGTCCAGATCTAAGCTTAATCCACATGTGAAACAAGCCCTTAAAGAGCTAAAACACCCCAATAAAAGTGGTCTGAATGTCGGGATCTCCATGCTGCAGAATCCGGTCCTGCTCAGATAGCCTGGCAGAAAATCAGGGCAGAGGTCCCACGTCAAACGGACACACATCATGTACAATATGGTTCATACGACATGCATGTAAATACCAGCAAATTAAAACTGCACTTAAAGCTGAAGTTCAGCATTTTTAGATCCATCAAAACCAACAGACTGTAGTACAGATAATGCTCACTTTCCTGGGCTAAAACAGACACTTAAAACACATCGCGTCAGGCTGTATGCCCGATATCTGCCTCGGTGTCCTTCTTCCCTTGACACGCTATAATTTTTTTAAATGAACGACTCTTGCATCTCTCTGACTGTATTTGTCCCAAATGCTCAGAACAGCCACCAGGTTGGAGTTGTCTACCAGGCACAAGAGACACAGAGATCCACCCGAAACGATTTGATCAGAAAATTTTGTTCAGAGGCAGGTATCAGCTCATGAAATGAGCTCAAAGGGAGGAAGGAGGGGAAAAAAGACAATCTGAGAGTGAAGTTTTCCAGTGGGATTAAAACTGACAATATTTTTACATCGCAGTTACCTCTGCATTGAGAAAAAAAAGAAAAAAAAATTTGAGTGAACAATCCTGGTTCTACTGAGCAGTTCCCTCAACAAGAACAGAAAATCAACCATCAAACAATACGAGCAACTTTCGGATGAATGGATGGATGAAAAACAGGGAATTCTGGGAAGCGATGACAGTGAGGAATAAAACTAGATAACACTCGGCACTATATACCCTCCAAGCCTGACTGACCTTCAACCTAAAAAAGACTGGACAGTTGGTCGCCCGCTGGTCAGCGTGTATACGCGGACCCCCTGAAGCAATCACTCCCAAAATCGACAGGCTTCGTGACCTAACCACTCACAAGGCCTCTGCCGAATATGTAATGAATCATTTGAAATTTGTGGCCTGCACAGTGTTCACAAGAAAATCTCTATGGATGCAGCAGATGCAGCGTAACGATCACCGATCCCTCGTACCCTCGTCCACGGATAACACTAGCTCAGAGTCAGAGCTGTGACCTTGACATCCAGCAGACTTCAGGAGACGCCCACTATGCATAACCCGCTTCAATCTGAGGGCTGTGCCTACGACAGCTCAGCAACTACAGCGGTAACAATCCATGCAAAGACAGACAGACAGACAGACAGACAGATGATGGAGGGGACGCAATACCCCATCAGCAGGAACTAAAAACCTGTGGGTGGAGCTACAGAGCAGTGTGGAATGGATGCTGAGGATGGAATTAAGGCCTTTACACACCGGATGAGTGACGAATAAAGGACACGAAAATATGAAATGTTCGGGCGCGAAATGTTCGGATCAAAACTCTTCACACCGGCTCTGACACAAATTTACGACAGAAACTCGGGAAAACAAATTTACAAAGTTTTGACAGCTCGCTCCGAAGAGGACAAAGAGGAGGAAGGAGAGGAAAAAATCGACTCATCCCTCAGTGATGAAGATCTTTCCCTCATCGCTCTTTATAAGGAAAAAAGAGGAGGTTTTGGGAACAACCTCTGTTACAAAGCAGTGATAGAGAAGGAAAGTTTCACCTCCTCATAGAGGCGTTTTCTTCTGCACATACATGATGACATAAAATATCAATATATCTTTATCATTTCTGCGCTCGTCAAACAGCACAGATTTGCGTGAATTGGTTTGTGAGGCTCATGAAGGAATAATCCATGAGAGTCCATGTTATACTATTCTGAATGTTGTCAGGGCTGAAGGGCGTTGTTATTTTATGCACAGCTGAGTGACAAAATGTTGGCGAAAATAAAAATCGAAACCTCAAATCCTGACAAAAAAAATAAAAAAGGCATTCCTTTTTCATTATCATTTTTTATAAGTCATGGGTGATGTTCAGTCAATAAATTGTTTGTTTATCAGGTAAAACCTCATGCCCAATCAGCAGTTTTAAAAATTTTTAGTGCAAACCGCTGACCGCAAGCCATTGAAAAAACTCATCTGGTGTATTAAAATATAATTGGTTTGATGTTTTTTTCAAGAGTGCAAACCCCTCAACTGCTTGACTCAAACCAAAAAAAAAATAAAAGGTCCACTTTTTTCGCAGCCCAACTGTGTGTAAAACCAGCCCAATCAGCAGTTTTAAATATTTTTTAGTGGAAATTATTCGCAAGAAAAAAAACTCATCTGGTGTGTAAGGGGGCTACACCTCAAGGAGGGTGCTGACCCAACCCCAATTCATCCAAGCAATCATCTCACTCAGTGGTCTGAAGAAGGTTCTGCCTACATCTGGCCAATGATGGCTCCCCATGCCGTAAGGGAGAAGCCTACTGGCTGACTCACCCTTCATTCGGCCAATCACAGCGGCCCGCGGCGTGAGGTTGTCGTCGAGCCCCTCGATGCCGCCGTACAGGGAGTGGGAGATTCGCCGTTCCCGATCGTCCAGCGAGGGGCTCAGTGGCGAGCCGGGGGGGCGGGAGGGGCTGCTGGGGGGGTCCGTCTACGACACACAGATCACCACTGATTAACAAACACCCCAAAACCCGGCTCCACTCCCACATCACACAGCATCACACTGCCCAACTGACAATACTGAAGGGCCCAACTGCGCCATCCCATGGGAGAAACACACACACATCTGTGTGTCTACAATACTTCTGACTTATATTTGGATTGATATTTCTTTCACAATCATATGTGAGATATATTAACATTACAGTGTCGGGGTGCTCCGATCGATCGGCCGATTTGCGTATCATCGGAATCAGAGTTTTCATTTTGGCCGATAAAAAGAGCCAATCGTAACATGCAGTACACGCAAGACAATTAATGCTAGGGCTGCCTTTTTTTGACAGAGATATTTGAATGAAGCATCGAATAACCCCCTAACACACACACACACACACACACACACACACGGACCCGAGACGCAGCAAATGCGCTTTAATAACGCACTCTCCTCAGAGGCTTAGCTATAAGCAATTAAACAATGACAAAAACTAAGATGATGTTGGCTGTACTGTCATGAACCTCAGCGACTTTTTAAGACTCCGGTATCTGGAAAGCGTCAGCAAACTCCTAGTTAATGTGCTAAATTTGCCGCGGTGTGACATTGTCATTTTACCTGTTCCAAGCACATCATTGATATGTTCCCAGTCTTCTGTAATCAGATGGTCTGGCACAGTTAGACAAGCTTTAAGTTGTTGGGTTGTCCAAATGTCTGTAGTAAAGCCTTTAGCAGAGTTTTAATTATATCGCAGAGAATCTCTCTCAGCGCTGTGTAGTCTTGATTAGCCCTTCAATGATTTTTTTTTTTTTCGCGATTTGGAATTGAGTACCCCGGCTCTAACTTGTTCATAAGTTGTATAAAACCTTCACATTGCACTGTGTTTACTGGCTGCATGTCTATAGCAATCATCAGCGCATCCGTTACTTCCTTTCTCCTCTGCTCCAGCAAAGGAGGCTCATCACCTGCTCCAGGGTTCGTTGGCTCGTTGCAGGTACAGTCTGTTGCAAGCAACGCACCCATGTTTTGTACAAAAAATTGATTTACATATTTCACTTAACTTTATTTCGCTACTCCAATGCGGAGTTAGTCTATTTATTCATCATAGGCTCGCTCAAATACTAACAATTTAAGCAGTAGCCTAATTGATTACATGATTTCGTTTACTACTTAAGCTAAGCGGAGCGAATTCAGAAAACTTTCATTTCTCAAATGAGTCGCCACGTTAGCTGAAAAATGATAGTACACCAGTTTCATCTTGCATAACTGGCGCTGCACTTTTTTTTGGCATCATCGTATATCTTAAAATGTTCCCAAACCGCCGATGTCTTCGTCATTTTGCCTGGGTAAGTCTTTAATGAGGCCTTGATGCACTTGATGAATGACCGACTCAATCACAGAGCCCCAGCACCAAATAAACGCAGATACAGTCAATTATCTTTTTAAATAAGTTGAGTCGGCTACCAACGATAATACTGCTGGAGCTGAAAATGATTTTGGTTACTGTGGTTGTATAAATGAAATATTATCTGTCGCAGCTAGACTGCTTTGCTAAGGTGTCAAGTGCTGTGTATATAGCAAAAAGCGTTTCGCCGCACGCAGTGAAAATGTGGTTTCTGACAGGCCAAACGGTTACAAATATGGACTGAAGCAGAATAATTCTTTAGATAAAAATATGTCGTGAACTCAGAAAGTTATTATATACATCTTTTTTTTTTTGGAAATTTTGACAGTTGGATTTTATAATGCTCTGGAGTTAATGGAACTTCAAAGTTTGGATTAAAATCATAATAGCCTACTAATAATAGGCTAATGCAATTAGACTGGGAGGCCTATTATTAGGATGTACAATGTAGTTAAATCTTCATCACCAATTGTGCAGAAAAAAATAACTGGTTTAAACGGAATGAGGCTGGGAACATCCTTTCTGTCTGGACAGTAAAAGTCGCGTCCCATCTCTCGCACAAGCAGCACGAGCCTACCTCTCTGCACCGAGCACAAGCGTAGACAGTGAGCGACTTTTCAGTGCAGCAGGAAATACTGTAGATCACAAGCAGCAAGTTAACAGCTAAAAATGCAGAGATGCAAATATGTCTGAAGGAAAATCTGCCAGTGTTGGTGCTTGAGAAGGATAGGACAGAAAATTGAAGTCTGAACTCTGTACACCCCCCCCCACACACACACACACACACACACAAACACACTTTCTCTCTTCCCTATAAAAGGCCATAAAAACTACCTCAGCTGTGAAAAGTTACAGATAGATGGATGTAGATGGCCTACAGATAAAGAGGTACGACAAGATGTTGTAGTTATAAGTTATAGTTTTTTGTTTCTTGTCCTGCTCTTTATTTGGTCAGTTGTCTGTTGCATATTCCTGCAAATAAAAGAGTTGTCAATTCATGATACTCTCTAATCTCTTCATTTAATAATGCTGAATATACAGTGTTAAGAATACCTTAAATAAAGAAATGAATAATTTATGCTACACTATAAAAAGCAAGCTTCAATTTCAAATAGATGCTGTGTGATCGGTATCGGCGATACTGATTTCAGTGATCGGTAATCAGTGATCGGCCCCAAAAACCCTGATTGGGGCACCCCTATTACGGAGTATCTCAGTGGGGAGAGAAAGTCAGTTAATAGGAACTTAATTAAACAAGTAAACATTTTCAACTTGAAGGAAAGAGTTAAAGGAAATGATTCGAAGTTCTTTCGTAATACAAAGACACTTGCTGGGACAGATGTTTTTTGCAGAGGAACATCTGCTCCCAGTGTGGTGAAGAAAAGGCAGTGACTCCCATCTAACGCTACACATCTTCAGCAGGCCGGAACATTCCCTGAGCTCCACAGCTCCCACCTGACCCCCCCCCCCACACCCACCGCTCGGGGTTTTAGGACTAATCCTGAACCTGTGTCAGCAGAGACACTTCTGCAGGGGATGATGCCCGTCAGCATCCTTCAGTCCCACTGAAAATCCTCTCGAAGAAACCTGCTCACCGCACGCTTACACGCTCCCGATTACGGCCGTTCGGATGCAGCCACCTTCCCGTAATTCTTTAATTACATCCTCTCAAACCGCCAGGCCTGCAGATAATCCCAACCCCTCATTATATCTCTCATCCCAACACAAAGCAGCTTTATCAAGCTCAGCTCAACACCGTTCTCCTGCAACCTTAGATCCAAAATGGCTCCTCATCAAGCTGAGCTCAACACAACCCAGGATCCAAAATGGCTTCCAGGGTCCACCCAAAGCTTAATTAAGGTGAGCTCAACAAAATCCCCCTGCTACCCACGATCCACTTTCCCCCAAAGCCTCATATACATATTTAACTACAACATCGACAATCTGCAACTTCTGATCTAAAATGGCTTTGCAAATGTCTCAATCCAAGCCCTTCTTTTTAACTCTTTCCTTCCCTCCTTCCTGTTCCGACAATCGACAGAAGATTGTGATAATTAAGGAGAATCTAATTGGTGAAATCAGTGAGGAAAGAAAAAGTCAGTTTCACAAAGGTAAAATCCATCAAGGAACTTTAAAAACATCTACTGAAGCATGTTTTCTGCAAAACGAGACAAAAAACTTAAGATAAATCAGAGAAACTACCTCTACCAACCTGCTATACAATATTTCAGGCCAGTCACGGTAAACAACTGGCGTCAGTTCCGAATTACATTTGAAGGAGCAGAGATGTTCTATTTTTACCAATTCATATTTCATAAAACACATTTATTCAATAACACCCCCCTCCCCACTCTCACTTGCTCCTATTTTTCCATCTTCTCGTCTCCCTGATGGGCGGAACGAGCAGCAATAAAAAATAAGCGACTGAAATGAGCCAAGAGTGTTGTACATCTCCAAGGAGACCAGCTAATTAGTCCCAGATGCAATTACCAGTCTAATTAGTCAACATCACCGCAATTAGCCGGCTACCTCGTTGCGTTTGGTGACCCGGCGGGCCACGATGAGCTGGATCATCCCGCGCTTGTTTCCTTCTGTGGACATGGACTTCCGCAGGGTCTCCATGGCGTCCTGATTGGTCTTCCCCAGGAGAGACTCGCCGTTTACCGCGATGAGCTGATCGTTAACCCGGAGACGGCCGTCCTGCAAAAACACACACTCACACCGGTTAGTGCGGCATGATACTGTCAGAGAAAAAAAGTGCAAAATTTCCATCCGCGTGAAACAGATCATCAATTCCAAAAACGGCAGCAGTCAGAAACACCAGGCGTCTGCTCCTGGTTCAGCAGATTAGGAAACAAACACATCCCCGAGCGTCAATACAGCACAGACATTTTTACTGGAACAGAATTTCCGTGTCTTGCATCCTGCCCACAGGTCCAGTAAATAGTTATCTGCACAATTGGAATTTTGTCTCTTTGGACCAAACAGGTCACTGAACGACTCGCACTCTGTGGCTACTCTACAATGAATGACTACGCCCAATGTCTGTGATGAGTCGTCAAGGCAAATTATTTATCTTACAGTTACATATCTTATGATATGTGGACCCCAACTGTACCACCTAGGCGACGGGCATGATAGATTCATACCTTGAGTAGATTAGTAAACAAACTAAAATAAGAATTTATGTGACGTTGAAGAATCCTACTGTCCATACAGTGCTAGGTAATAAATTTTAAGCTCTCGGTCATTGGCCGGGAATCGCTCAGAGGAGGAGCCTTCAGCTAAAAGACCAGGTTACTCTTGGAGGGCCTGAATCGATAAGAAAAAGCAGCAGCGAAATTGAGGCAATCGCTCACAGTAACCGTTGATGAACTTACTGTTTAATCTACATTTTATCATGTGCGTGCGAGAGATGAAGCACTCCCGTAAAAGAGCTCGTGTGCTCAGTCACCGTATCACGGACAAAATAACACGGCCGTCAGAATGCAGGGGACATTGGGTTTCACCTCAGCACCCCCACTGGCATTTCAAAAACTCTCATCCTCCTCGGTATCACCACACCCAGCTGTTTGAAGAGCACTTGCGCATTTTTTCCAATTTGACATATAATATTTCACATGCTACATAGTACTGTGTTGAGCTGCGTCTGATATTCTTCGAGTTTTGTTCTTATACATCTTAATATAATGGAAGGAGCCTGTCGTCTGTATGTCTGTCGGTCGTTTGACCTCCTCAACAACCGTTCATCCAATCGACTTCACACGTGGTGGGTGTTTTGCTGAAGCTGTAAGCAGCGACACAGGCATGTCTTGAATGGGCACGAACCTCTTCGGATTCTGTACATCTTGCTGCACTGTGAGACTTTTGCCCAGTTTCACAAAGCAGAATAAGTGAGTTAGCAGGTTAACAACACTGAAAAAAAACTAGAACCCTCCCAAACCTGGAACACGGACTGAAGTCAGAAGGGCCGAACTGGATTTAACTCAGCACAGTTATCTAGCTAATCCTGCAGTAATCCTGCCACTTCATATACAGCCCCAACCCTTCATGAAACTCCTCATCCCAGAGGTACTTTGAGCTAAAATGAAAGTAGAACAAAATTAAAATCCGGCAAACATTTTTAAAAGCATCCCACACTCAGAGGGAAAATTTAAGAAGAGCTTAATGAAATATTGATTATGAATAATCAGGGAATATAACTAGTTACTGTGAAATTTTCCTGTCTATTGAGAGTGAAGGATAATATTTAGCCAAAACGTTCAATGGGCCTTGCCCAAGGCCCTTAAGCCAAAATGATACACAGCCCCAGCTTAGACTAATCTACTGTAAGTAGCTCAGTAATGTAGTGATCATGTGATGTATGGCTGAGGGGAAAATGTGATTGGTTGTTGGTATGAGAGGGGCGGGGCTTGCCTTGCACGCCGCCCCTCCGTTGATGATTGACTTGACGAAGATGCCCAGGTCTGCGTGGTTCTCTTTGGAGCGATTCCCCTTGACGCTGACCCCTAACCCCGCTGAGCCGGAGTCGCTCAGCGGGATCTCCAACGTGAGGAACTCCCGTGTGCCGTCTGGAGTGAGGACCAGATCATCCTCCTCTGCCTTCTACAGGAGAGAGAGAGAGAGAGAGAGAGAGAGAGAGAGAGAGAGAGAGAGAGAGAGAGAGGGGATATAGATAGAGGGGGGTAGATAGAGACAGAAAGCAAGAAACAGTTCAAAATTTAAAAAACCCAGAAGATTCCAAAAAATGTCAACAAGGAGATGAGAACTTAATTTTACACAAAGCAATACCATGTATTATTTTATAGATGACTCCAATAAAGAGACATTTATGGTCTTTATGGTCATGATAACCTTTTTTGCAAACAAATAAATGAATAAATAAATAGGAAAGAAGACAAAAGAGAGAAAACAAAGCCACTGAAGATCCGCTCACAGGTGACAGATTTGAGCCCTCTGACCACTTCCTGTCCAAACCAGTGTTACTGACACTGCTGAAAATGAGCATTCTGACCACTTCCTGTCTAACCCACAAGTTAAGAACTAAACTGAAAGTTCAATTAAAAAAAAAAGGTTAAACCGTAACTGATTGCGTCAAACTTATGTCACATTGCAAGCACATACAATTACCAGGATATCAAGGGGTTGAAGAAGGTTAGATGAGGCAAATTCAGAGGAACAAAGAACCATTTCTGGAGCTAATTTAACTCCTACAGAGTTAATACGAGTTTGACACTGACTGTGGAGGACATGTATAAAGCGCTGTTTGTATGAGTTCATTTAACGCAGTTGGTTTTAAAGCAATGCGGAGGGGGGCGCAGTCTGAAGAGGTGGATGCTGGGAGGAAGTCAGAGCCTCTGCTGTTCTGACCTCACGGGGAGGGTCGTTCCACCACGAGGGAGTCAGAACAGACTCACCCTTCCAGTGTTTTCTGAACCCTATCCAGTGTCAACTCTCCCATTCCTAAAGAGGAGTCTATGAAAAACAAGGCCTTTACAATATATAACACTGATGTACTCATATAACTGAGTTATGGGTTCACATATATTCCAATCTCTGTCCGCATTTGCCAGTAATATAACAACTAATAAATCAGCTGAACGTCACTGCAGGCAATAAACATATTGAAAAATTATACATTAATATAAATAATTCAGTAATAAAGGCTACACTATGAAAAAGATGACTATTTACATAACCACTACAAAACTTGGGCTTTATTAGACGTGTTGGGAAACACTCGATACTTCTATATGGATGCTAAATTACCGCACAGCGCTTGTAAATATTAAGACTAATAAGTTCAGAGTGGAGAATACTATTAAAAAATTAAATCAACTCAGGCAGTCAGTAAACCCAGACTGCAACATGACCTCGGTGTCTGAGAATCTCCGCGTTACAGGCTGCCATTTCAGAATATTCCGCATCAGCTTTCCCCCCGCACATCAACAGTGTTTCCACCGTTCGGCCTCAGTTGCATTTGCGGTAAATATCACCCTCAGGGCATTCAGGGAACTAACGGACGTCTAAATATGAAACCGAAACGCTTTAATTTAGAGCTGCAGATCCACCGTGCGCGATGTGAGGGCCAACAGCGGGATTTCAGTGCCAGAGACGACGGTCACGCATTTCTTACAGAAATTAATCAGATGAGCCAGCGCGGGCCCGGACGTTCTGACCTCGTTAGAAATATCGTCCCTGAATTCTGCCATCAGCGAATCGCAGACAAATAAGTAAACTGTTGGGAAGCGAGTGATTCTGTCATGGTCTTACGAAAACTGCGACACTATTTACGGTTCATCAGTATCCCCACAGTAGGATGACACTTGGTAATACCACGGTGGTATAAAAGGATTTCGCACTGTAATCGCGCGAGAATATCGATGCGCAAAGATCACTGCCCGTCAAAAGTTTGGAGACAGAGACTGAGGCTGTGTCCGAAATCACTCACTCATTCACTATTCCCTACTCACTATAAAGGGACTCACTATGTAGGTGACTGTATAGTGAGCTCATTGGCGGAGGGTAGAAACGCTTTCGGACACTACCTGGCTTGTTTTGTCGCAGCTGTTAATAGCGTCATTGCTGTCGCAAATTCAGTTGAAGGATTTGGGCGTAGTTCTGTAATAACCAAACGGAGTATATTTCCCACGGTGTTTGTGTTTAACATTAACTTTTAAATCAAAAAATTTTCCATAAAGTTTTAGGTTGCCGGCCGTAGGCCAGTAACCTATTGTCGTCACTTTGCATCCAGCGGCGTCGTCAGCATCGTCCGTTTAAAGCCGTATCTCAAAAAAGGTCAGATGAATTTTTTTTTTTTAAATTTGGGGATGTGATCAAATGGATCATCAAGTTAATGCCCGAGCAAAAATTCTGTTGATTGAATCGTTCATTCAGACTTGGCGGCCATTTTTATGTCGAAAATGGCCATATTTGGCACTTAGGTGCAATTTTCTCAAGAACTGTCTGATGAAATTTTTTTTTTTTTTTTTTTTTAAACGCAGCAATGGAATCAGTATAATGACCTGCTTCAACAGTGTAAACAGCGTTTTGATTGAATCGCTCCTTCATAGCGCCACCTAGGCAACGTGTCTGGACTTTATCATTTTTTGGGGTATTTTGCCACAAAATGTGCCGTAACTTGCTTATTATTGCATTTATAGTATAGATATGAATTGAGCATACACAACATATCATGCTTGCCGAGCGTTGTCAGTTAGTCAAATTTGACCTTGAGCCTAAAGGTCAAGGTCAAATGGCAAAAATGTGCTATAACTCCCGTAATATAGCATTTAGAGGTTAGGTATGTATAAGACACCTATAGGGAATCAGGTATGCCGAACATTGTGAGTCAGTCACATTTGACCTTGGGCCTCAAGGTCAAGGTCAAATGGCAAAAATGTGCTATAACTCTCTTAATACAGCATTTAGAGCTTAGGTATGTATGAGACACCTATAGGGAATCAGGTATGCCGAACATTGTGAGTCAGTCACATTTGACCTTGGGCCTCAAGGTCAAAGTCAAATGGCAAAAATGTGCAATAACTTGCTCAATATAGCATTTAGAGGTTAGGTATGTATGAGGCACCTGTAGGGAATCAGGTATGCCAAACATTGTGAGTCAGTCACATATGACCTTGGGCCTCCAGGTCAAGGCCAAATGGCAAAAATGAGCTATAACTTGCTGAATATGGCAATTAGAGCTCAGGTATGCTTGGGGCACCTATAGGAACCATGTATGCGGAACATTCTTCGACAGTCAGTCAAATATGATGTTGGGCCTCAAGGTCAAGATTATATTACAAAAATGGCCCATATTTGTTGAATATTGTTTTTAGAGCTTAGGTATGTATTGGACACTAATAGCAAATCGTATGCTGGTTGTTTTCAACATATTGGATTTGACCTTGGGCAATAAGGCCCAGGTAATGACAAAACGCCCTAAAAGTCCTTTAATGTTGGCTTTAGATCTTCGGAATGTATTGGATACTAATGACAAATCATGTATGCTGATTAAACACACCATTTGGGATTTGACTTTGGTCTTCAAGGTCAAGGTCATGTGACAAAATCAATTTATTTCCTCGTTTAATAATGTCTTTAGACATTAGTATGCATTAGGCACTAACCCATATATAATTAAAATTTTAACGGGCATTGTTACTGCACGGTCGACCTTTTTTCACAATCAATTGCGGCAATAAAAACTGGTCAAAATCCATTTTTTTCCTATTAGCATCATAGAATAGAAGGAATAATACTAATTAGACCCACTCGGTGGCAGTGTTGTGTAAAAAAAATCATTGTCTGAAAGCAGAGCAAGAACCAGAAGTGAATTGAGAAGATGGCGACTTCACAAATTGACAGCAGGCGACAGTGAAAGTTCAGGTTCGAAAAAAAATCTAATCGGATTTCATGATGTAGACTTCTCAAAGATTATATTTTTGCTAAATGGCGGAAAAGTGACATAAAAATGTTGCTGTCTGTCACTCATGGAAAGGTGTGACTGCTCAGTCGAGTTGCCCGATAATGGTAACTAAAACCCCTTTCTCACTGAGCTGCGTTGGCCTGCGGAAGTGTGCAGATGAAGCAGGCCTCTTCTTTTGCAGAGGAGAACTGATTCGAAGAACCGTGAATTGATTCGCAGTGGTACGGGACCATTCGGCATCACTGCCGAAATTCGCGAAAAAATTAAACAGGTTTAATTTTTTCACGGATGTCCGAAAGTTAGCTTTTTAACGCCAGTATCGTGGAGACAACGTGTTGCTTTCGCAAGAATTCGCGTTGGCTTCCTGTTGAATCCGCGGACTGATGCTAGTTACTTTTCTCCAGTTGGAGCTGTAACTGCCGGCAACCTTCAGGGCCCTTGGCACTCTAGTTAATATCGTCATCTATTTTTTGTCCTCTAACTCATCATTATACGTTTTTATAGTACCTACGCCTAAATGTCCGTTTATATCCTGTGTAAAAAAAACGGGCCTCCTGTGCTGCTTGGTTTCCATTAAAAAAAAAAAAAAAAAAACATTTTCGCGCCTGAAGCTAATAAATGTCTCGTGCCCGTTTTCAAACTCCGTTGACTAAACGCAGCTCTTACGGAGCTTTTCGGTTTGTGTGCAGTGCATGATGGGATGTATAGCTGGGTTAGTGACCATCGGATGTTCACTACATTTCGCGGTGGATTGTGGGATGTAATGAGGTCACTATATAGGGGATAAAAATTCTTACAAACAATTCTGACAGCCCTACAAAATGGCAAACCCACCATATAGTGCACTATATCGTGAGTAGTGAGTGATTTCGGACACAGCCAAATTTTTCTTTGGCAGTGGCTATATTACCGCGCCGTAAACGGTGATTCGGGGCTATATTTACAGCGTACATGTGCACTGCGGTTTTTTCCACTTGTGTTGCAAGCTTCCAAGCTCAGCACGCTGAACTGCGGTCTACGGCGGAGTGTTTGTTTTTAATATTCTCAGAGTTCCTTATCCGCTTTTTTTCTGGCTTTTTAATGGCCAGTATGATTTTAAAAGGAGGCGCCAATATGTTTTGGGGGATTTTATTTTTGAGAAGGCGCTTTAGAATATTAATATAGCGAATGCATGCTGCGCGTGCCCTAGCAACCCGGTGTGTCATCAGTAACATGGATTACCACGTATAGCAGCTCAAGAAATTAAACTCGAAATTTTCTTAACTGAATTTCAGTGGCTAAATCATCAAAATTGCTAAAATTGCTCCTTACAACTGTCAAACGCAAGTCCATCATCTTGGATTTGCCTGGAGACGCCTCCGCCCATGCGCACTCTGACTTGCCATAAATATAGCCCCGTATCACTGTTTACGGCGCCGTAAATATAGCCACTGCCTTTTTCTATTCGCTTTTGTTGTGCAGCGCGCTGAATTTCAAATGAATATCAAATAAAGACGGGGATAACGCACAGACTGTCCGCTTTCATTGTGAGTCTGAGCAAGAGAAACAGCCAAGTTTTGTGCAGTTACCAACGGCAGATATCTGGACAGGCTGAAATAACATAATCACACATTTTACTGGGCTATGCAGCTCATGACAGCCTGAAATATGAAAACGGCAGACATCATCCTACACCGAGCATCAGCCCAAAATGACAGAATTGTGTGACCACTCGCAAACTTTTGGGATGTGTACATGTACGACAGGTTTGACCTAAAACCAGCTTGAGGTGCGGAATTGAAACTCCAAGTCCGAGAAACAAATTAAACTAAATTGACATCGCAAATACCGCTGACGGCCAGCAGGGGCAGCATATAACCTGATGGCCAAGGTTTCGGACGCTGATTTGCGAACCCTAAAACGGCAAAGGAAGGTCCCGCCATCATCATGCCCCCAAACGAATTTCATCGGTGGTTAGGGTTAGGGTTGAAGCGCATACAGTGCCACACAAGGTATTGGGGCAGTGCACAGCAGTGCAGCCATTGGGCCCTTGAGCAAGTCTATTAACCCCATATTGCTCTGTAGGGTACAGGCCCAAAACTTGGTTTCATCAACTTTAAGTCCATTTGGACAAACTTGTTAGCTAAAAAGTGAACTAATGCACAGCCTTATCGAAAGAAAGAAAAACAGCATGTATCAACACAAGATGAAAACTGAAGTGCGCGATATTAGCAGCCCTTTGTGCATTTGTGTGGCTCTGGCTCGAGAGGATGAACTGCCACACAGAATAAAGAGGTTGATGAAGTGAAAGTCGTGACGTGTGTGGGCATTTCATTAACAATCAGGCTCCGCGCCGAACATCACGGAGCTGCGGTCGTCTGAGCGGAGAGGCGTAATTACAGCGGGAGGGGAACGCAGTCAGGCAGGAAACTAATGACGGCGTAATTTATATCAGCACAAATGCTGGCACTCTTTAACACAGAAACACCTCATCATCACTGCGAACCCCACCCAGAGCCGCGAGGAGACGGAGTTACATCAACGGAAGGTCAAAAATTAGTCCCGCCGACATTCCTAACCTGGCATTTTACTCCTGCCCTAATCATGCCCGAATTTAATTGGCTGATAAGTGGTCCTCTTCCTCTTCACCTGGGCTAAGCTGTGCCCAATGGGCACTGCGCACTGGAAGCTGTGGAGGCGAGCTGAGTTTCGCCCGTACTGTACACAGAGAAGCACTGTGTGCCAGAATGATTCCTCTACCTGGTAAAGCTTGGCTTAAGCTCCCAAACAGATCATGGTGAACGATCTGAAGGGAATTTTCCATCAGGAGCATACACAGGGTTCCTACTGCTTTATTACAGTCAAATTCAAGCTCTTTTCAAGCATTTCCAGCACCTTCTAGCTGCGGTAAATGACAAATTTATCAAACTACTCTGTGAGAGATTTATCATGAAAGTGATTTAATTACAGTTACAACATCAAGCAGCTTCAAGTACTTCACTCAAAATCCAAGCACTTTTCAAACCTTGAAAACACCACACTAAAATCCATTTTCAGTTCCAGATCCCGTTGGAACCCTGCATAGAGTGCTATGCTTGTAGTTGCATGTGCGTCCATAGCAGTGAGTATTTCTAGCCAAAGACTGGTGCTAAAGTTATAGTTCTTAATTCCAAGGCTTAAAGATCTCAACAGTTCAAGAACCCCAAAAAACTGCAGCCAATCAGTCACTTTGCAAGTGAATTTTTCAGCTTGTGAACAAAGTGCAGACAGTTTTTGTTTCAATTTGTTTAGCCTTTATTTACAGTCAGGTAGTCTGTACATCTACAGTCGTTTACAGGAACACCCTATGAATCTCATCCCAGCAAGGCTCCCAATCTCTTGATCATTAAACAAAGGGCCTGACTGGACGATTATCTCCAGCTCCCAGATACCGGGAAGGTGATTGGATTAAATAGTGCAGAGAAAAGAGCCCTGTGGAGGCTAACGTATGCAGCTGAGGAGCAGCTGAGTGAACCAATCAGGAAGAAGGGGGCGGAGATGCTTCTGATCCTCCAAAGCTGTATGGCTAAAAAGGATTTGCAGACTAAAATTTTTTGGAACAAATCGCAGCTTTTTTCAATCATGCGCAACTCTGAACCTGACAAACAAAAATGGACTGCAAATCACATCCTTTACAACAGTGTTACTGTTCTTCTGTTAGACATAGTGTAACTGCTCTCCTATGCGGGCACACACACACACACACACACACCCACACACACACACACACACACACACACACACACACAGACACACACTCGCGCAGGCAGAAATACAATTACAGCTGCATTTCTTTTCTAACTCTAAGCAGGTGGTGGTCTGAAATGGCTTCAAAAGTCATTAAACAAAAGCACTTTGTCTCCAGAAGCACTTCAAATTCTCTTTAATTATGCAAGCACCGCGCTCGGAATTAAATAGGCTCCGATTGCCTCCTGCATTTTTAACTACAAAACAGCTTAAACAATAAAGACATGCATAAATAAAGCAAGGTGAGGAATAACAAATTAATAAACTGCCACCACACCATACAGAAAATTATTATTAAATCATCTTCAGTACTCAGAGCAGTAAAATGCAACAATCTTAACTGCACTATCTATACTTACATTGTACACAGCCAATAGTTTCATCGTAATTCCACAGGATTAGGATATATGAGGTACATTTAAGTGGCTGGAATCCATAGTAGACCTCGGACCAGCAGTAACCAACTCTTTTCTTGGAGATAAACCATCCTGTAGGTTTTTACTCCGTCCTAATCTAGCACACCTGATTCAAATCATCAGCTCAGTGCAGCCCTGCTCTAGCTGTTGAATGAGGTGAGCTTTGTTAGGGTTGGAGTGAAAACCTACAGGATGGTAGATCTCCAAGAACAGGGTTGGGCAGCCCTGCTCTAGCTGTTGAATGAGGTGTGCTTTGTTAGGGTTGGAGTGAAAACCTACAGGATGGTAGATCTCCGGGAACAGGGTTGGTCAGCCCTGCTCTAGCTGTTGAATGAGGTGAGCTTTGTTAGGGTTGGAGTGAAAACCTACAGGATGGTAGATCTCCAGGAACAGGGTTGGGCAGCCCTGCACTAGCTGTTGAATGAGGTGTACTTTGTTAGGGTTGGAGTGAAACCTACAGGATGGTAGATCTCCAGGAACAGGGTTGGTCAGCCCTGCTCTAGCTGTTGAATGAAGTGAGCTTTGTTGGGGTTGGAGTGAAAACCTACAGGATGGTAGATCTCCAGGAACAGGGTTGGGCAGCCCTGCACTAGCTGTTGAATGAGGTGTACTTTGTTAGGGTTGGAGTGAAGACCTACAGGATGGTAGATCTCCAGGAACAGGGTTGGGCAGCCCTGCTCTGCTGTTGAATAGGGTACTTTGTTAGGGGTTGGAGTGAAGACCTACAGGATGGTAGATCTCCAGGAACAGGGTTGGGCAGCCCTGCTCTCCAGTTGAATGAGGTGTGCTTTGTTAGGGTTGGAGTGAAAACCTGCGGCAGATCTCCGGGAACAGGGTTGGTGATAAATGCCCTGGACTCCAGAAGTAAAAAAAAAAAAATAAAATCCAACTTCAAATTATTCCTAAATCTTCTGATCCGTACAGCATCCATCCATCCATACATGCATACATCCGTCACTTGAGCTGATCCCTGTACACAGCAGGTGACAGGAAGGAACACACGTTGACAGTTCACCACAATGCTGACCCAAGGTCAAGATGACCTTACTAATTCTATTCAGGATACTGTACTGGTCCGATAAAAAAATGAGGAGTTTATACAACGGTCACCGAGATATCGAGTGGCGTAATTTGTGTTGTGTGTGTGTGTGTGTGTGTGTGTGGGGGGTGCGAAATAGAGACTTTGTAGTAACATTTGTCTTAAGAAACATGTTAATTTATTCGCTGCTACTGAGGAGAAAAGCACACAGGCAGTTGAGTGTTTAATTAATCACGCCTCTGACACAGAGGAAGTCCGCGGTTTAAGAGTTTGGTCCTGGCTTTGTTCAAGGAATCTAACGTCTCACTCCCGTCAGCAAGACCCTCGCTCAGTAAACTGAAAGATTTAACTAAAGGCAACCTGGTCTTCGCTGAACAGCCAGCCTATCCCAACTTATATTCACTGTAATTAGGAATACAATTGAAGCATAATTAACTCATTTGTATAATGCAGGCATCAACATATAGAGATGACAACACAGCTAATGTCTTCATTCACAATGCGCACTGTTATTACAAGTTGTCATTCAGCTACACAACTGAACATGGAACAATACAGGTCTAACTCTTAAAGAGACCAAAGGTTATCTGCAAAATATCACTTCATAGCTTCACTTCATTGAAGAAAGGTTCATTTTCACAGAAAATCTTGTTCTGATTCAGGTTCTTCGACATCATTCACTGCAAATCATTTTTGACTGTTCTTCTATCATGTTTGTAAATAACACTAGTGCTGGATTATTAGTGATATTTTTGTGTTGATATACCAACTACCACTAACCTGTGGTGACGTAACGTACGACCAGGGTGGCAAACCACTGCATCAAGGCCACAGAAAGGATTTAGTTGAGAATTTGTTGGTGTAAATCAGGCTCAGGTGAGTCTGACCACAGAGACGAGAGTCGCCATTACCACTGTCTGCCTGCAGGTCTGCTCTGTGCCTCTAGGGGGCACCACTAAATAAGGCCTCGCCGTCACAGCCACGTTGCACGGTGATGTTTAGCACAATGGCCTGGCGCTGGGAGCTAATCAAGAGAACTCAGCAAAAAACGTCAACAACAAACACCTGCATCCTGTGTGTGAGTGTGAGAGAGTGTGTGTGTGTCTGTGTGTGCGCGTGTTTGAGAGAGAGAGACTGTGTGTGTGTGAGTGTGTGTGTGCGCACGCAAAAATATAACCCTGCTTGATTGGAGTGCGGGCATGTGTGTGTGTGTGTGTGTGCGTTCGTGCACGCACAAATATAACCCTGCTTGATTGGAGCGCGGGTGTTGGAGCGATATTTCAGTTCAGATTATTATTATACTTTTATTTGACCAAAATCAATTTAAACATGTTTATTCAGTTATGACAAATGTCAGTGGTAAACATATGTAAAGAAACTGTGTACCATTAACTAGAATATAAACCAGAATATAACATCCTATAATAAGCTGCTGGCGGTGTATACCGGTCACTGCACCTCAGGGATAAAAGGGAGGATTATTCTACTCCTCAGATGTTCTGCAGGAAGCATGTGGTTTTCAACCACGTCATACCCCAGACGGAATGGCAGTCAGTAGTGTTCACGAGTTCGCTACTTTTGACACGGGCAAGTTAAATATGATTTGATGTCTGTGAAATACCACTGAGGCAAATGAAATAAAAGAAAACATTACTTTTATTAAAACAGACCTAGGACTGTTCATTTTCAATGTGCGTTGACAATCCACCCTGCTGGGTCACAGTGATGGCAAAGAAATCGCCACAACAGCAGGCGTATGTATGTATGTATATGTGTGTGTGTGTGTGTGTGTGTGCGCGCATGCGTGCATGCGTATATGTGTGCACAAATATAACCCTGCTTGATTGGAGTGCTGGCGTGTGAGTGTGTGTGTGTGTGTGTGTGTGTGCACACACACAAATATGCACACACAAATATAACCCTGCTTCATTGGAGTGCGGGCGTGTGTGTGTGTGTGTGTGTGTGTGTGGGAGTGTGCACACACACAAATATAACCCTGCTTGATTGGAGTGCGGGCGTGTGAGTGTGTGTGTGTGTGTGTGTGGGAGTGTGCACACACACAAATACAACCCTGCTTGATTGGAGTGCGGGCGTGTGAGTGTGTGTGTGTGTGTGTGGGAGTGTGCACACACACAAATATAACCCTGCTTGATTGGAGTGCGGGCGTGTGAGAGTGTTTGAGTGTGTGTGTATGTGTGTGTGTGTGGAAGTGTGCACACACAAATATAACCCTGCTTGATTGGAGAGCAGGCGTGTGAGTGTGTGTGTGTGTGTGTGTGTGTGTGGGAGTGTGCACACACACAAATATAACCCTGCTTGATTGGAGTGCGGGCGTGTGAGTGTGTGTGTGTGTGTGTGAGTGTGTGGAAGTGTGCACACACAAATATAACCCTGCTTGATTGGAGAGCAGGCGTGTGTGTGCATGACTCCAGAAACAAAAGCGAGGCCTAATTATCTACACCTGCCACTCAGGAGCAAATAACAAGGGAAGCAGCTTCATGCGACGGATCTGCACTTAATCACGGCGGAAATCCAGCGCGCGGCAATTCAGGAAAGTTTGAATGACTTTATAACAAGGTTTTCAATTATACAGCCGCCACCCAAACCGTCAACAAACAGCCCTCGTGAGCCGGGCCTGTGCCGTCGCCCCCGGAGACGCCCGCGGATAATTAACCCTCCACTGTGGCAAAGTTTCTCTTCCTGCCTCCCTCATTCTACCTGTTCCTCCCTCCATCTGCGCGACAGGAGCCCGAGTCCCAGCGCTAATGCTACAGAGATTACCATTCAGCATGCCAGCTGCACACCTCGCTACCAGCGAAATGCGCTAACTGCGAGACTGAAACCGATGTCCCCGATGGAACAGAGCACTCAACTGCAGTTAGTTTCAACTGAAAACAAAAAAAACTCAACAGCTCATGGAGAACTTAAAGTGATTTATAATATTATTATTAGACACTCATGGTAATCCAAAAAAAAAAAAAAAAAAAAAAACGCACAGACTGTAAAATAAAACAAGTTTTCAACGTATGTATTTTAGCCAATGGTCAATATTCGCAATATTTCTTAAATCAAGTTTCATGATTATTGTTGTCATTATTACTATTATTATTATTATTACTGTATTATTACTATTGAGCCTTGTGTAAAATAGCCTGTGTTTTTCACTAATTTAATAGTTTT